>OX422224.1:63557162-64099662 GCA_949130495.1 Sambucus nigra | reverse complement strand
ATTTACAGTATTTTGTTTCATATCATAGTGGGTGTAATAAGAAAATCATTTTTGGGGTGGGTTCACGTGAACAAGTGGGTTTCGAATAAATTAGACAAATTGTGTAGAATAAAAGTTCAATTGATGAAGTTATATGATTCGATAATATTGACATTTGAATTATATTAGATAAAAAGTAGTCAATGTTAATTAATGTGGATTATAGACTCGAATTTCTGAACATGATCGTTTAAAATCGTGAAAAACCCAAATTCACGATTTCAGCGGTTGGTATGTTACATCAGTGATATTTAGAGATGCAAATGATGTTTAAAACTTGCTTTATAGGTCAATACAAGATGGGCAATATTGGATTAAATTTCGAGTTTAAGTAGAAGGCTTAGATGGTAAAAATGATTGAACATCTGCGAAGAAAAAGAAGAGAGGTGAAAACACAGAGGTCATTCGAACGACCGAGGATCTCGTTCGAACAATGATCAATCGAACGACAAAAGGACTTGTTCGAACGTCGGTAAGAATTTTTTCCAGTTTACCTTATTTTCTCTTGGGGCATTTAAAAAGGATTTAATTAGTGTAAAAATAAAATGGAGGATAATATTTAGGGCCTTGGGAGATGGGTATTAAATACGATTAAATTTAGAAAGAGTGACAAACTTAATGATGGAATTTGGGGCAATAAATTCTAAAAGTTGAAAATATAGATCGAATGAGATAGTACGGGTATTTTTGTTGAGGGAAACTACTTTAATAAAATTAATTGAGGTGAAATTAATTAAATTAAGAGTCGTAGATTGACTCGGGTATTATTGTTGGCTAGTGCTACTGGAGTTAGGCACGGGTTACCCGGGTTTAATGAAATTATATATACGGGTAGTGAGATAGTGTGTATATATATATATGATTATGTGATCATAAATATCGGTGTTAGATATTTTATAATACATACCCCTCTAGTGCTATCATAGGAGGTTACACGTTGTGGGTGAATCCCCTAGCTTGAGGAACAAGGAGAGTATATTCCACAGGTCATATTGTCCAATATTTTATTGCATGATTTAGTTTTTGAGGTGAGACGCTTTGTATAATTTGGTCTCACTTTCGATGAGAATATGACCGCCTCCGCTACATTTGTGATTTTTACCAAAGTTTGGTGTGAGCTAGTCCGACTTGTGGTAACCAGGTTAGAGTGATCAAACCTGGGATATGATAGCATTTTGGAGAAAGCATCCAGTGAGTTATTACTTGGGAATGTATGGTTATTATACGCGATATGTGTGTGAATGTTGTAGTATACTAGTACGTATGTAATATAAGTAAATAATTATATACGGGATTAATACATAGGTACGAATGTATTTCTCACATAACTGGTGCGAAATTCATACGACTAAAAAGATGTTTCCTATATAACTACTATGAACGTTATAGGACTTAATATAGTTGAACTGATTAATTAGTTAATGGGTAGATAACTTAACAATCAAAGTAAGAAAACTCGGGTTAGAGTATTGAGATAGAAAGAAGTGTAATAAGGCTAGTTAGGTGGGTAGCGTAACTAGTGAAGTTGAATGCAAACGTTAGGTGTGCACATTAGATGAGGAGTGAGTTATACCTCAAGAGAGTGTGCCACTAACTTAAATATGAAAAGATTTCATGCATATATAATTAATTGCAATTTAACTACTTGCTAAATATTTTCAAAATGCTTTACTTGGGCTCTGACCGTGTCCAAATCTTTTCCAAAATATTTTAGGTGTCCAGCCACAAGGACGCCCAACTTGAGAATTCTATCCTGGGATGCATAGTTGTAGCTCAAGTGGAAGTTGCAGGACTTTTCTATAGATACCTCATTCATTTATTCCTAGTGTAGGAACTTTATTTCAGTACTTCCGGGTTATGGATTAGACTTTTCTATATCCAGTTCATTATTTTAATTTATTATTGAGTTATATTTTTGAATCGAGAGTTGATTCGGTCTTGTTTATTTATATTTTTATTTGTGTTGGATTTCAGTTATTACTTTGTGCGAATGGTTTAATTATTATTGGTTTCCACATGTTGATAATTGATGTAAGATAAAATTTTGGCACCGGTTTATTTAATTCCTAGGTGGTTAGTAACTTTAAAAAATGTTTTTGATAGTGATGCTAAGAATGATCCAGATGAGACCAACATTTTATTTTAATAAAGGGCTGGTCACCCGGTATTTGAATAGGTGGGGTGTCACACTTGGTGGCTTTTTTTCATTTTCATCCTTTAACGACATGTTTTTAAGCATAAGCATAGAAATTTACAAATCATTGTCATATTCTCAAATTGCGAGTCCAATGACTACACTGTCAGTTCCTACGACTTACATTGGTCTCGTGTGAGGTGTTTATATCAGCAATAGGTACATTTAGGAGCTGTTTAGGATTTTTGCCCTATAACGACATGTTTTTAAGATTAAGTCTAAATATTTACAAATTTTCATCGTATTCTCAAACTGGAAGTCCTGTGACTATGCGGTTTGTTACTACGAGTTACACTGGTCCCGTAGGAGATGTTCGTATCTCTTACGGGGCCGTTTAGGGGCTATTTTGGATTTTAAACCTCTAACAACATGTTTTTAATCCTAAATCTAGAGATTTGCAAATTATTGTCACGTTCTCAAATGGGTAGTTGGGTTACTATGCAGTCATTCCTTACGAGTTGCATTAGTCAGTGCGAGGTGTTTGTGTCTCTCACGGGGCCGTTTAGGGACTTTTTTGGATTTTTTTCCTTTAACAACACGTGTTTAAGATATTCTAGATATTTTGAAATTATCATCACATTCTCAAATCAAGAGATCCATGAATATGCGCTCAATTTCTAAGACTTACATTGGTCCTGTGCGAGATATTGGTGCCTTTAACGGGTCCATTTAGTGGTCGTTTTGCATTTTTTCCCTTTAACAACTTTTTTTACGCCGAAATATAGATATTTGAAAATTATTATCAAATTATCAAACTGAGGGTCCAATGGTTACCTCGTCAGTTCTTGCGAGTTACATTGGTCCCTTATGAGGTGCTTATGTCTCTTACGGAGACCGTTTGGGGTTGTTTTGGGTTTTTCCCTAAAATAGAATGTTTTTAAGCCTAAGTCTAAATATTTTCAATTTATCATAATATTCTCAAATCGGAAGCCTCATAACTATGCGATCAATTCCTATAAGCTACTTTGGTCCCATATGAGGTGTTCATGTCTCTAATAGGGCCGTTTGGGGGTGCACTACAACAAAATGGTCAAATTGACACCCTTCAATCGGCCAGCCTTGTCATGATCAATGACCATGACAAAAAACACGCATTTTTTGTCATGGTCATTGATCGGGAGAAGGACGTGATAATACCTTGTCACGGTCAATGATCGTGACAAGTCCGTGACAAGTATAGTTGTCACAAACTTGTCACGATCATTGACCATGACAATCATATAAAGTAGTCACGGTCAATGACCGTGACATGTCCGTGATAATTCTGTCAGTAAAAAAACCCTCCTTCTTCTTTTTTTCCACCAATTCTCATTCCCTCCATTTTTCTCTCTCTTTCTCTCTCTCTCTCTCTCTCTCTCTCTCTCTCTCTCTCTCTCTCGCGCGCGCGCGTCTGCACAATCTCTCTCTACAACTTTGGTACGTTTTCTCCCCCTATTTCTCCTCCATTTATGTATATGTGTATGTATGTGTGCATGTGTGTATATATGTGTGTGTAAATGTGCATGTGACTGTGTGTGTGTAGGGGGAGGGGGCAGGGTTGGGGGGAGGGGAGGGGTGTATGTGTGTGTATATATATGTGTGTGTTTGTGTGTGTATATATGTGCGTGTGTGTGTATGTGCATGTGTATATGTGTGTGTGTGTGTGTGGTGGGCAGCGACAGTGGAGGGAGGGGGCAGGGCAGGGAGGGGGCAGGGGTTTATGGGGATTTAATATTGATTGGTTGTTAATTTTATTTGTAAATTAATAATTAGTGCCCCTTTCATATGCAAGTAGGATTGCCCCCCCATTGTAAATTAGTAAATTAATAATTGTATACTTAAATTGTTAGTTTAATTAATGAAAAGAATTAATTGAGTAGATGAATTAGAAGGAGTACGAGAAACACATTTGTTGTTGACATTACAGTTGGATTATAGTGGATCGATGTTGGGTTGGTTAATTTTAAAAGTGGCATGACCACTACATTATTTTCAATATGAGGGTGGGATTTTTCAACTTTTTTTGAAAATTACTTTGTATAACGAACAATATATATATAGTATGATAATTAAATTAAACAAACTTGAAATTACATATAGTGCACATAGATACTAGCCTTCTAGTTCTTATGTGTACGCATTCAATAGCCCTTAGACTCGTTCGAGGGTCATTACCCCTATAATGAGATCTCTCGAATTGTCCCGTTTGGACAGTTTGGGACTTGACAATTTCTGTATAATAATATTCTTAATAGATTAAAGTTGTTACTTTTAGAGGAAGTTCTGCAGTCATATCCTAATGTTCTCTGGGTACATACTAGATTGACAAGTGTGACTGTTATTTCAATTGATCAATTCAACTAACACTCACACTTGCCAATCTACATCGTGTACTTGGAGAAATACGGGGATATGCTGCCGAATTTTTCTCAAATCGTAACAATGTCCATGAGCTGTTAAGTATATTACAGAAATATGCGGTCTTGAATGGGATAGGACCACTCACCCTTTAGAGGAGATGGAGGAAATAGGAGTTTCTATTATAAATTGAATTTGAATTTGAAATTTAAACATCGAATATAAATAAGACATAATTAAATGAAACGTACTATAAATATAAGTTTTGTTCATACTAATCCATGAATATACGCTTCTTACCCTTAATAGGTGATCAGTTTTGGTAGTTGTGATGGGATATCCGAAATACAAAGAGTGGATGGGTGAGATAATTAGAATGGGGGATGTGTTTCGCAGAGGTGCAAATAAATTTTAAAAATACGCAAAGAGATGTCATAATGATGAAGAGTTTCCGTGTCCGTGTGCTAGGTGTAAGAATGGTGAGGTGTTTGAGTGGAAAACAGTTGAACTACATTTGGTAAGATTGGTTATGCAAGATATTTATCGATTTTGGAGTTTTCACGGTGAATTGAAAGTTCGTTTTGTCCCTTAAAAAACTTCAACAAGTAGGATAGATGTAGAAGGGGGCGATGTAGATCATAATATGTTAGAGGATTTAGTTGATGATGCGTACAGAGTTTATGAAGCAGAGGAGAATGAGGTTACTGATGATGTACAAGGTTCAAGTGCTCGTGAATATATCACGATAAACCTTGACGATGACTACCAAAGTTTAAAATTTAAGGCGATCCAACCGTTATACTCTGGCTATAATAAAGATCAAACAACTTCACATGCCATGGTTGGTCTGCACAGTTTAAAGATGGAGTATGGTTTATCTGGAAATAGCGTGACAGGAATTCTGAAATGGGTGAAGGGCTTGCTACCCAAGGAGAATACGCTTCCAAATAGCTATCATGTTATGAAGAACAGTTTGAAAGGTTTGGGAATGAAGTATAAATTGATTCATGCTTATGTGTATGACTGCATACTATATCGAAAGGAGTATAAAAATCTTGATTGTTGCCCGGTATGCGATGAACCTAGATATGTCCAATCTACTTCTAAGGAAGGCACAAGCTCAAAAGTGCCTCAAAAGTGTTAGAAATATTTTCCTGTTGGGCCTAGATTAAAGCAATTTTTCACAGTACCATGGATAGCGGACGTAATGACTTGGCATACTAGGGCAGAAGTAGGGGTAATCTCATGCGTAATCCTACTGATTCTACATCTTGGAGGAGGATGAATTATGAGTATCCCGATTTCTCTCGAGAATAACGCAACATTTGATTGTCTATATTAATAGATAGTTTCAATCCATTTGGAAATCTAAGCACCAATCGGAGTGTATGGCCAGTGATCCTAGCCCCACTCAACCTCCCTGCTTCATAGTGTATAAGACCTGAATTTTCGATGATGTCTTTTTTGATACCAGGGCTCAAGGAACCAAGTGATGACATCGACGTCTACCTGGATCCTTTGGTAGAAGAATTAAATGAGTTTTGGGAAGAGGGCGTTCAAATATTTGACTCTTTTAGAAAAGAAGAGCTATGTTGATGTGGGCAATTCATGATTTTCCATATTATGGGACATTATTCGGTTGTGTAGTACATGGTTATTTGGGATGTCCTGTTTATGGAGAGGAGACTGAATATCTTCGTCTATCCGTTAGCTCAAAAAATGTATACCATTGCCATAGGAGGTTTTTACCCCCGGCTCATAGTTTCAAATTTGAGAAAGGTTGCAATTTTTTATTGGGCGGGGTTAAACATAGGCTACCGACGAGGCAACTTTCAAGTTCAGAAATTGAAAGTAAATCTTCTGAATGTGGCCCCAATATGCTAGGTAAGAATCCCAAATTTAACAATGCCAAGCGTAAGAAGACCCCAACTGGGAATAAAACTGAGATAAGAAATGCATGGTCTAGGAGGTTAATTTTATTTGACTTGCCTTATTGGAAGAATAACCCGGTGCGCCATGTATTGGATGTGATGCTTACAGAGAAGAACTTTATTGATATATTGTGGGAACTTGCCTTGGGGGGAGTCATTTGAATGATGGAGAAAATGCACGAAAAGTCCTTAAATTGTTGAAACTTAAGCCATAACTATGGTTGCAAGAAGATAGTAAGGGAAGGACAATAATTCCCCCTGGTGCGTTTACTTTGACGAGTGGGGAAAGGAAGGTGCTTTTAGACACAATATATAATTTATAGGGCCCATCTAATTTTTCGTCCAACTTGCATAGGATTGTGAATTATCATACTCATGATTTACATAAGTTTAAGTCCCACGATTGGCATGTGATCATGCAATTGGTTCCTCTATTTTTTAAGCACTGTTTCTCCAACCAAAAGGATTTGCGGAGGACTATTATGAAAATTAGTATTACCTTCTCACTCTTGGGTGAGTAGGTAGTCAATCGAGAACACATAGTGGCTGCAAAATTGGAGATGATCGAAGCGATTTGTGTGTTGGAGAAGTACTTTCCCCCAGCCTTCTTTGAAATAAGTGTTCACTTGTTGGTACACCTATGCGATGTGGCACTTCTTTGTGCTCCAGTTAGATATCGGGGGTGGTATCCGTTTGAAAGATTGATGAAAGTTTTTAAAGATTAAGTCATACGCGATACATTGCAGGATCAATTGCAGAGGAATACATCACCATGAAGTCATCAATATATACTCAGGAATATATGCCTGACTCGACCAACATTGATGACACTGATGAGTTCGTCGATGATGGTGGTCACTTGATGGGAAAACGAGTGAAATTAACGAGTTTGCAACATGAACAAGTATCTCATTATCTATTTGACACACATGAAGATGTCGAAGAATGGAAAAAGTAAGTTTAAATTATTTTAATGTTTAACATTATTTTAGAATATTTTAGATTATTTTATACATAATTAATTTTGTATTATGTAGAAAATATGAAGCCTGTGACAACAATAAAAGATGAAAAATAATGGTACAAACAGACATCGAATTTAGGTTGTGGTTGTCACAAGAGGTAACTACAATGAAAATTGTTGTTATATAATGTTACATTACACTCAAACTTTACAACTAATCTAATTAATTTACCTATATTCTCAGCTCTTAATGACGGGTGATGCGACATCAAGGCTTGCTCATCTAGCCACTAGACCCTTGTTCGTGGCACAAGAGTACAAAAAGTATCGATTGAATGGTTACGTATTCGGCGCAAAAGTGTACAAGGAAAGTACAAATGTACAGGACTCGGGCATTTCATACAAGGTTCTTACTTTCTTTCGAGTGAGCGCAAAAGATAACAACCTCGTTGAAGCTGAAATGACTTACTATGGTGTAATTCTAAATATGAATTGGATTATATAAGCTTCAAAGAGGTTATATTTTACTGTGACTAGGTAAGAGTTGAGGATAAAAATGCTTGTAGAGTTGATCATGTCACCAATTTGATCATGGTTGACTTGTCCAAGTTGAAAAGCAACGACCACGTGAGCGATGAGCCGTTTGTTTGTGCATTTCAAAGGTTAACCAAGTGTTTTACTTGGAGTATATCAACAACGATCCGTGGTCAATTGTCCTACACGCACCAAAGTGTCAAAATAGTAGTGTGGATGACTTGGCTGCTCCTACCGAATATCAATCCATTTTTATGATAACCCGAATTTGAAACAATTTTTCAATTTGTAATAAATATTCCGATTTGTACTTTATCAATCCATTTTTAATGATTTTAATTGATTTTCACTTTATCAGGGGTGGGGGTGGAGATGTTTCGAATTTTATTAATTGTACATATTATGAGCTAGATGTTGTTCTTTTGGAATTCAGAATTGAGGTGTTAAACAGTAACAATTCATTTGGATTTGTAGTAATTGTACATATTTGCATGTCTTCTTCTAATTTATTTTGATTTGTACTAATCACAACATTTTTTACAGGAAATGTCTCCTTCAGGCATTAAAGCGAGGATGATGATGCTAATTATGATGATGTCGTCTGGGCTCGGTGGTAGCGGAGGCGACGAGGGCTCCTCGACCCCTAGGCTCCCTAAATATGGCAAATTGGGGATGGCCATCAAGAACAAGACAAGGCTATTAGCGAGATCCCTTTAGTTGGTAAAGACGATCACCATCCCGGGGTACACTAGTTGGAGGGAGGTGTTAAATGAGATCAAGTTAGCTACTTGGGTGGCACTATAGGTAATGTATTTATATTTATATTTATATGAATATTTCAATTTCGATTTCGATTTATATTTATATTTATATTTACTCGCAGCTAAAATTATATTTGTTGGACAGGAACAATTCATCCTATATCCAAAGCTGCGCGATTCCGTCTTGGAGCAGTTGAGGGAGAAACACAAGATGTGGAAGAAAAATATGCGGACCCGGGTACTTTGGGAAGACATGAGAGTCCTTTATCCGAATGCGTGAATCCGTCCCGTCGAAGGAGCCGATCTCATTGGCATAATGGTAAAAGTTCATTGACAATGAGATCGGGGAGCAACAATTGGCATCTCGCTAATCGAGGAGGAAAAATTGGGCAAAAAACACGGATGTACAGTACTCCGACCGGACGCCTTATGCCGAGGTGGAGCATAGAATGATGGTAAGATTTAATTTTTCTATAACTACAGAAATATATTATTCTGCATTATTTTACTTTGCGGGGCCGGTACTAATTTTTCTTTATTTTATTTCAGGGGACAGGGAGTGGCCCTGAGGGTAGGCCACATAGGCTCTATACTTATGTGGCTATTCAGACGCAGAAGGGGAAGGATAAGGAGGTGTCCCCGAGCGTTGCAGCCACGATTGTAAGTAATCCGATAGTTTACTTTATGTTAATTACATTATAATTTTTTTATTAACTTATTTTACTAATCATGTGCTTTTGGTCATTTCAGGCAAAACTTAAGGAAGTGCATGAGTCATAGTCTGATGCCGATAAGGCATCTTTGTCCACAGACGCACTCAGCCAAGTGCTTGGCGCTGATCGCAAGGGGAGGACAAGGGGGGTGAGCTTGCAGGTGGCCAAATCTAGGATCATCGAATTGTACACGAGCGACACCAGGTTGGCTCTAACGATGGACTCACATGACGCTAAGCTATCCCATTTGGAGGCGACGGCCCAAGATATGTTCTCATTCATGAGGCGTTCGTTGGGCGGAAATCGTAAGGGGAAAGGTAAGGAGAAGGTGGTGGAGGAGGAGGTGCAGGAGGATGAGGTGCATGATGACGAGGATGTGGACCTCGCTGTTTCATCGCTGACACGTGTAGACTTTGATGATCCACTCCCTATTTGTCTCCCTTCGACCGATCGATGTTAACACTTGGCTGGCCGAGTATATTTTTACTGGACATATTTGATGGCCGACGGATAGGGCGGGGGTAAAGGGACCCGAATACCGTCCAAGGTATGCCAGTTCATGGACGTTCGCTTCAAGACATCGAGCCCAAGGTGCTCGTCACGCATATGATACCCGGGAAGGAGAACTCCCAATGTGGCTACACGAACAATGCGACATTATGTATATTCAAGGGTGTGTCAATTCGTATATCGTGTGGCCTACTCACCTCCTCAGAGCTAACCTTACCCCAGACATGTAGTGACATTATTTCAATTGAATTGTTTTAAGTTGTTACAGTTGAATTATATTTGGATTATATCGTTATGCATATTGTTTTGAATGTATATTTGCATTATCTCTATTTTATTTGGATATATTATGTTTGAACAGGTACAACGTTGCTATAACAGGTACAAATATACTACTGGGCAGTGGCAGTGGCCATACTACGTAGCAGATTTTTTTTCAATTCTACCCAGAATTGTCACGGTCATTGACCGTGACAAGTCCGTGATAAATAAAACTTGTCAGGATCTTTGACCGTGAATTTTTTTATTAAATGTCACGGGTTTGTCGCGATTTATGATCGTGACAAAACTTGTCAAGGTCATTGACCGTGACATGATCGTAACAATTCTAATGAACTTGTCACGGTCAATGACCGTGACAAGTCCGTGACAACAAAAGTTGTCACCCCCAGAATTGTCATGGTCATTGACCTTGACAAGTCGAATTTTCAAGGTCAATGATTGTGACAATTCAGTAGATTTATTGTAGTGGTTGTTTTAGTTTTTTGTACTTTAATGACATGTTTTTATGCCTAAGTCTAGATATTTTCAAATTATCATCATATTATTTAATCGTATGTCGCGTGATTACGTGTTAGTTTGTATGAGATATATTGATCCTATGTGAGGTGTAAGTGCTTCTTAAGGGGTCGTTTGATTGTTATTTTAGGTCTTATCCCTTTAACAATTTGTTTTTAAGCCTAAGTGTAACTATTTGTAAATTATCATTATATTATCAACCCACAAGTACCGCGAGTATGTGGTCAGTTCTTATGAGTTATATTAGTCCCATGTGAGGTGTTCATGTGCCTTTGACCTGGCCATTTGGTGGCTATCTTGTATTTTTTCCCATTTCATTGAATGTTTTTACGCCTAAGTTTAGATATTGGAAAATTATCATCTTATTATCAAATTGGGATTTCATGACTAAGAGATCAGTCCCTATGAGTTACATTGATCTTGTGGGAAGTGTTCATGTCATAAGCCCAACCCAAATTAGTAGCAGGGAACGAGTGTCTTAACACGCCACCAAGGCAACATATATTCTGACTTAAATTATTACCTTAAATAAGTGCAACGGAAATATAATCACATGGTTATAAATCGTAAAATACTGAAAGTAAAGGAATTACGTCATCAGAGCTTTCTAAAGGGAACTTCATTTATTTTAAAAGTGACAACGAGTTACAACTTAAGACAACATTTAAAACTTATTATAAAAGAGCCAAACATGCTCTAAATGATAAAACAAACATTTTATTAACAATTACGAAAAGAGCTCTAAAAGCTGAATCTTCAACATAGTCCTTTTTTGTTCCCCCCGCGAAGCTACTTATTTCCTGAAAATGGTAATTTATACAACATCAGCTAAAAGCCGAATGAGATTTAATCTCCAGACATTCCATGGTTTTTTTTCCAGAAAATTGATACATATTTTATTTACAACATAAGGCATATACATATATGGATAGGAATTTGCAGTAAAATATATAAAATAAATTGACGGTATATATTTTTAGAATAAACAGTTCAGAACAGAACAGATAAAATAATTGAGCAATATTTCAATATTTCAATTTTATTTTAACGGCCGTGTATAGTCTATTACCCAGATAAACAGATAGTGTTACCAAATGTTTCCACCCGGCAACAACACAGACAAAAAATCATGATCTCTGGAAGAACGCCTTATTTAGGGCACACCAGTGATAAATTAGCTGGGAAGGTACCACCCGTTAGTCACGGCTAACATAGTAAGAGAGTTTCCATAGGTCGAATCAATAATTTAACATTCAAATAAGATGTATATCACGAGATATACATATATAACAAACGACGGAATCATCCGTATCAGATGTATTTTGAGGATAAAATATTTCACAAAATAGATATAGTTTGCATAATATCATATATCAAAATACGCAAGGAATGTCACAGAGTACTCACCTAGAACAGAAATCGGAAGTTACAGATACAAAGTCTTGGATCTCTCGTTAATCTTAAGACGAAACTTCTTCTTAAACTTCCTCACACTTTCTCTCACTATTTCTTGTTGATATTTGGAATGAATTTCATGTAAGAACTAATCCTAAGGTTTCTATTTATAGTTTCTCAAAGTTATTTGGGTGATGACACGTGTCCCGATGACTAAGCATTCATTTTGGTGAATCTGCATTAGTGTATCGCATAACGGAGCTGTCTTGTAGCCTTAATTCACCGAACGATGACACGTGTTTTAACTTTATCTAATTGCATGATATGTGTTTTATCCCTTACTTTAAAGTCGACACGTGTACGGTGGAGGTGTCAAAACTAAGCACGAGGTGTAAGGGTCATTTTACACATGAAAGGGTATTTTTGTAATTTTACACAATACATTTTCAATATTTCTTAGAGGTCCTTGAAAATATTTTATTTGCATAATGGTCCTTTATATATTTTCATTTTAGTCCCTAAAACGTTTTTTATTTAAAATCAAGTCCCTAAAGTTTCATAAATTTATATTTTCTACCCCATAACTTATCATTTAGCTTAGGATATGCCATAAGACTTTGATTTAATCAATTTTGATGAATAAGGAGGTTATTTCAAAGTTTTAAAGTCGGACAAACCAGCCTCCCCTTCCAGCCAATCAAAATATAACACATGGTGTGGTAATAAGATAAAATACGACTTAAAGGATGCACATATTTGCCCTTATTTCGTAATTTCGGTATAACTTCTTGCTCGGATGTCCGTTTAACGCACCGTTTGTTGTGTTAAAAACCTAATTCATATATCTAAAACTTTTTAGTTTTTTACCTCAAGTCAATTGTTATATTATAATGGTCAAAACTAGTCTCTAATATGAACATTCCTACCGAAACATTAAATTTTATGTTTGTAATTAATTTGATAGTTCATGATTTATGATGGGAGGATTAGACGAAAATAATAAATTAACATTATCCATATTACATATGAAATAATAAAACATTTAAAACTGCATATGAACATATAAAAGTGGGGTCATTACAATTCATGTCCCTTACGGGGCCTTTTCGGGGATGTTTTTGGTTTTCGCCCTTTAACGCCATATTTTTAGCCTATGTCTAAATATTTGTAAATTATTGTCATATTCTTAAACCGAGAGTTCCAAACTATGAGGTTAGTTCCTACGAGTTACATTAATCCCGTGCGAGGTGTCTTGTGCCTCTCACGAGGCCGTTTGATGGTCGTTTTACATTTTTGCCCTTTAACGGCATATATTAAGCCTAAGTGTTAAAATTTAAAAATTATAATCATATTATCATACCGGGAGTCCCATGACTATGCTTTTAGTTTCTTTGAGTCACAATGGTCTTTTGTGAGATATGCGTGTGCCTTTGGAGGCTTTATTGGGAGCTATTTTGGGTTTTCCCTCTCTAATGGCTTATTTTTAAGCCTTAGTATTGGTGTTCAAAAATTATTGTCATATTCTAACCTCGGGAGTCCCATGACTATGCGGTTAATTTTAACAAGTAATATTGGTCTTGTGCAAGGTGTCGTGTCTCTTACGGAGTCGTTTGGGGGCAGTTTTGTGTCTTCCCCCTTTAAAGGCATGTTTTTAAGCCTAAGTCTAGATATTTTCAATTTATTATCATATTCTTAAAATGAGACTCCTGTGACTATTCTATCAATTTTTACGAGTTACACTGGTCTTGTGTGAGGTGTTCGTGCCTCTTATGTGCCGTTTGGTTGTTGTTTTACATTTTCACCCTTTAACGATAGGTTTTTAAGCCTAAATGTAGATATTAAAAAATTATCATCTGATTCTCAAATCAGGACTTATGTTACTACACAGTTAGTTCCTATGAGTTATATTGGTCCCGCGTGAAGTTTTCGTGTCTCTTAAGAGGCCTTTTCGAAGTTACTTTAGGTTTTCGCCTGTTAATGACATGTTTTTAAGCCTAAGTTTAGATATTTGCAAATTATCATCATATTTCAAAATTGGGAGTTTAATGATTATCCAGTCAGTTACTACGAGTTACATTTATCCCGTGCGAGGTGGTCATGTCTTTTATGGGGCCGTTTGGTGGTTGTTTTGGATTTTCACCCTTTAATAGCATTTTTTAGACCAAGTCTAGATATTTATAAATTATTGTCATATTCTCAAATCGAGAATCACGTGATTATAAGGTTAGTTCGTACAGGTTATGCTGGTCCTATCTGAAGTGTTTTTGTATCTTACGGGGCCATTTGGTTGCTATTTTGGGGTTTAAACCTCTAACGACATGTTTTTAAGCCTGAGTCTAGACATTTACAAATTATCATCGTATTCTAAAATTGAGAGTCACTAGACTACGTGGTCAGTTCTTACAGGTTACATTGGTCCTGGACGAGGTGTTCGTGTATTTTATGGGGCCGTTTGAGAGCTATTATGGGTTTTCACTCTTTAACGGCATATTTCTAAGGCTAAGTTTAGATATTTACAAATTATCATCATATTTTCAAATCAAGAGTCCCATAATTATGCTGTCAGTTCCTACGAGTTACATCGGTCCCTTGCAAGGTGTTCATATCTTTTACGGGGCCGTCTGAGGACTATTTTGGGTTTTAGACCTCTAATGACCTGTTTTTAAGCCTAAGTCTATAAAGATTTAAAAATTATCTTTGTATTATAAAACTTAGAGTCACATGTCTACGCAGTTAGTTCCTGCGAGTTACATTGGTCCCGTACGATGTGATCGCATCTCTTACAGGGCCATTTATGTGTGTTGTGTATGGGGGGATATTTTTATTTTTAAATATCTAAAGGCATGTATTTAAGCCTAAGTCTAGATATTTATAAATTATCTCCATATTATCGGGACTCTTGTGACTATGTGATCAGTTTGTACGAGTTATGTTGGTCCCATGCGAGGTGTTAGTTTTTCTTATAGGGACATTTCGAGTTGTTTTGGTTTTTTACCCTTTAATGACACTTTTTAATCCTAAGTGAAAATTATCATCATATTCTCAAACTCAAAGTCCTATGACTACACAGTCAGTTCCTCTGAGTGACATGTGTAGTGCTCTTACTTCTTACGGGGCCTTTTGGTGGTTGTTTTACATTTTCACCCACGACATGATTTTAAGCCTAAGTGAAAAAAAATTCAAATTATCGTCATATTCTCAAATTAGGAGTCTAGTGACTCCGCGGTCTTCCAACGAGTTTCATTCATCCCGTGTGAAGTGTTTGCGTCTTTGACATTGCCGTTTAGGGGATTTTTAAGGTTTTTGCCCTTCAACAACATGTTTTTAAGCCTAAGTCTAAATATTTATAAATTATCGTTATATTCTCAAATCGAGAGTCGAGTGACTATGAGGTCAGTTATTATAAGTTACATTAGTCTTGTGTGAGATTTTTGTGTCTTTTAAGGGGTCGTTTGGGGATTTTTTTGGGTTTTAATCCTGCAACGACTTGTTTTTAAGCCTAAGTCTTAAGATTTGCAAGTTATCGTTACATTCTCCCATCTGGAGTCACGTGACTACACGGTCAGTTCTTACGAGTTACGTTGGTCCCGTGTGAGGAGTTTACTTCTCTTACAGGGCCGTTTGTCCTAGAGGGATTGTGTGCCCATGAAAATTCTCTAGTTTTCGTTTGTTTCCTTTTCACCAAAATAAATATATAAATAAATTATTTAATTAGTTTACATTGAATACATGTCTCAAGTCTGTATAGGTAAAAAACACTAGATCGAAATGTCTGATTTTCTAGTCCACTTGGGTGTGTCTAACATGTTTTGGGAATTAACAAAAATGGTGTTTTTATATGAACCAATGATACCAATTAACAACTCCCCATAAACGTTTTTCATTTATTAAATTATAAAAGTGATTAAAAGACATAATCGTCTCAAAAAATATGGGGGGGGGGGGGGGGCAATTCGATACATCCACTAGGCTAAGATTTTTTTTATTATAAAAAAAGAAGGAAAACTATCTCAATAAAGAAAAAATTAAATAGATAATCTATACATAAAGCAAAGAAATGATAAATTGATGAAGGCTTTCAATAGTTGTACCATGGTGTTTTTTATGTTAGTAGATATTGGTTATTTGGTCTAAACTTCAAAGTAATACGAAATAAATTCACTAACATTTAAACCTAAAATCTCAAACTAATACGAAACAAATTCATAAGGCACAAAACAAATCACACATGGCCTCACCACCCATGTAAAACCGTCTGGGAGTGGAAGGCCACTATCGGAGGATTTTTCTTACTTTGAAACCACTCCATTGTCTATGGTAGCACAACTCATCTCCAAGACCCAAATCACATAAAACCCATATGGAAACTCGAATTATCAATGTTATTTGGAGAGAAAGAAATAGGAATCAAAACATACAATAACAAATATCTACTAGCATTTAAATGGTAAGAAAAAACCATATGGTGAACAATCGGTTGAATCTATGTTGAATCTCGTATACAATTGATAATTGAATATGTGTTAAACAAATTATGGGCATAATCTTGTGATGGAGACAACCTATGGAGGTGAAAAAGAGGAGAGGGATGAAGACGACTTATGGAATTGTGGTCTTGAATCTTGGAGAAGACGAGAGTTGAGAGTAATGGTGTAAAATGAAAAGTAAGCATGGGGAGGATATAAGGTTGTATTTTAACTTTAATAGTTTGTAACTACTTATGGAAGTGGAAAACTACTTCCAAAGCCAAACTTTGTCACTACTAATAACAATGACTAATCGGGTACAAAAGTTATCACTGCTATTAGGTAGTGAAAAATTATGCACAAATTCTATCACCACTTATGGTAGTGATAAATTAATCTAAAAGCTAAATTTTGTCACTGCTAATGGTAGTGACAAATATAAAGGACAAATTTGTAATTGCCATAAGCAGTAACAAATACTAAAGAAAAAATTGTCACTGCTGTTAATAGTGACAAACCAATTCACTAAGATTTATCATTGCCCCGAAATATTATCACTCCTAATGGCAGTTACAAATAAATTATTTTATCATAAAAATATCTTTGTCACTACCACTAGCAATGACAATCTAGAGGTGATAAAATCAATGTTTTGATATAATGGTTTTAGTACCTCGATTATTTTATTTGGTTGGATAGCTAAGGATTGCATTATTAAGGATATAAGAGATGTGATCATTCATACATACATACAAACATATATATATATATATATATATATATATATATATATATATATATATATATATATATATATAGTGGAACTATAATTTGTTTTTGTCTTATGTGTGCATATGATATATGAGGAGCTTAAGGGGGCTAACTCTAATCAAGCTATATTAATGAGATAATATATGTATCATGTTTTGTCAAAGGCCTAAGGAGTGTTAAATCTAGTAATGTTATCTAATTGTAGTGATAGGATAATGTATGTATCACGGTATTTATAGGGCCTAGGGGTGATAAGTCTCAAAGTGTAATCTAGTTATAATGGAATTATAATTTGTGCGTCATGGTATGAGATGATTCTGAGATTTAGCACCACCGAATAAGTGATGATGAGCTCAAACAATGGCAGCCATGGCAGCCATAGAGATGTAAGTGTATAAGTGTGTAGAAGGAGATGAGTATAAGAGGAATAAGACAATGATGTATTGTGGTTCAACCAATTTGGCCTACATCCACTGTGAGTGTGTGATCCACTAAGTATGGGCACTGATGGCCTTTAATACAATGCACATAAGCTCACTTTCTCTCTCTAATGTGTGTATAAGCAGAGTTTTTGCTAGGGTTACAATTATCGATCCCTCATCTGTAGGGTTGTAGGTGACAAGTATATATAGGTTTTGGGGGGTGTAGTGTACCCCCTAAGTATGCATGGTGCATGTGAATGATGATCTAGCTAATCCCCTGTTGACACCTGTAGATGCCAAATGATGACATAATATTCCCTCACGTGAGGGTGTGATTTTGTTATAACGGTCTCCCATGTGCCATGTGAGCCTCACGCGCACTATTCCACGCGTCTCCCAAACCACGCGCTGTGATGATGTCACCCTCGGCCTTTGATATGAGGCCGAGGGTAAAGTTCCTTCCGATAATGAGTCTGGCCTAATTTGGGCCTCGTACTGTCGTACCCTCAGGGGGTCGTCCGGTGCCTGATGAAGGGTCGACCCCCTGATGGGTCATTCAGAACCTGATGAAGGGTCGACCCCTGATGGGTCGTTCGAAGCCTGATGAAGGGTCGTCCCCTTAAGGGGTCGTTCGAAGCCTGATGAAGGGTCGGCCCCCTGATGGGTCGTCCGGAGCCTGATAAAGGGTCGTACCCTCGGGGGGTCATCCGGTGCCTGATGAAGGGTCGACCCCCTGATGGGTCGTCCGGAGCCTGATGAAGGGTCGGCCCCAGAGGGGTCATCTGGGCCTGGTGAGGCGCAGGGCGCCCTCGGTATGGCCGAGGGTATATACGGGTATATCAATCACCCCCAGCCCTTAGCCCTAGATGATGCTAAGATGGCTGAGGGATAGTTTTGCTTTTGAGACTAAGTGTATGGTCTGTTTTATGAGTGACACCTGTCAAGCTGATGTGACAACTGTCAAATTTTTATCCAATGTTGTTCCAGTTTTCAAGGCGCGGCGGCTGCATGTTGCTTAGGGCTTTGTGCCCTAATGATGTCCTCCTCGTGGGCTGTGCTTTGGCTTGGGTAATGGGCCCACTCATTACTAAGGTATATAAGCAATTTTTGAAACCATTCATTCTCTTCTTCTTCCCGCCCAAGCTCTCTCTCTCTCTCGCTTCCAGCCTTCTTGCGATTTCTGCAGTTTTTAAACCTTCAAGCTTAGCAGCTTCGCCATTCCTCCTCAGGTAACACCTCGACCCTAGTGCCCTACTTATCTTCATTTCTGTTTGCTTTCCTATTTTAAGCTCATAGCGCTAGATTTTCTTAGGCTGTTCCATGGCTTTTTTCGGTGTTACCTCCGATAAGCTGTTCTTGAATTGTTCTTGATAGAAAACCCTTCAATTCTTAGGTTTTGATCGAAAAGTCCACCCTAGTCAATTGTGAGATTTGTTTGTAGTTAGGTTAGGTTACCCAAATTCTTCTTAGTGTAGGGTCTCCCCCTTAATTCTTAGGAGGCTTTATAATTTAGCCGAGGAGTTCCCATCCTTGCGAGAGAAGATTTTCATAGAGATCAGACGAATAGAGGAAGAGGAGGAGAGGAGACGAGGGGCCGACCCTAATTGGGTACGACCCATTTTTCCCATTCCTCTTACCACAATAAAACCATTTGAGCCATCTGAGTCTTGTGGGTCGTCCTGTCGTCCAGCCGAGAGTTATTCAGGAGAGATGGATGAGAGAGCGTCGTCACCAACTGGCACTGGACCTTCTGGGAGATGCGAGGCGTCTGATCTAAGCCCAGGCCGACAAGCCGATGGTATGGTTGCTTCTGAGGCCATTCCTGTGACTACTCTATCTCCACATGCCTTCCAAATGGCTTTTCCCCAGAGGTCTCTGGCAGGTGATGAGACCGAGGGAGAGGGGACAGAGGACGAGGATGAGGACTCAGACGATGACCAGGTTGACACCTCCCATACCTCGTCTTATATCTCATCAGTTAGGGATCGTGACCTCTTGTTGTGGAGGCATGCCTATAGAGTGTCCCCAAATATAACTATGAGGGTTCCCTCTGAGTCTGAGATGGTCTTCAGGGGTGAAGAGGGAGAGGTTGCAGTATACGAATAAATGTTCAAGGTTGGTGTCAGATTCCCTCTGCATCCTGCTGTCGTAAATATCCTGTCAGCCCTCGGCGTTGCCCCCTCTTAGCTTCCTCCTAACTCCTGGAGTACGATCCTTGGCTACATCTCCTTGTGGAAGAATGCTTTCACTGATGAGCCATCGGCCGACGTATTTTTAGCCTGTTACAATATCACCTCCTCGTCCAAACAGCCTGGGTACTACCACCTGGGGGGGAGGAGGTCTGACAAAAAACTTCTCCACGTGGCACAGACCTCTAACCACGATTGGAAGAAGAGATTTTTCTTCATTTTTGGGGAGTGGGAATTTTCCGCCGAGTCTCAACATTTGGACGATAGTCCGAGGGTTCCCAGAAGATGGTCAAACCCCTCGATAAAGGCCAGGTCTGATCCCGGACTTAGTCTGGATGAGAAAGACATAATTGAGTACCTGAGGGAACGAGGGAGAGGGGGTGAGATTGCAAGATTTAAAGATCTGATGACCCCCAAGTTCCTCAAAGAAGTTGGTTTGAGGGTCGGTCCCCTGACAGATCTATGTGAGTTACATTATTTTTTGTTCATTCTTTACTTTTTTCAAGTGTTTCATCTTTGCCTCTGCATTTTTCTAACGTATCGTCCCCCTTTCAGGTCGTCCCTTTGGTATATCTGATCAACTCTGGGAAATGACTGGCCCAAGTTTGCTATATGGCTTAGGCAAGAAGAAGGGAAAGGAGCCTCAGCAGGCTCTGAGGAAGACAAAGGCCGTGGGGCTGACACTTGTTGAACCGACAGCCGACGGTCACAAAAGAAAAGAGCCTGAAGTCCCTGCTGACCCTCGCCGGATTCTAGGATGAGGGAAAGGGTGTAGTCATCCGAGGGGACTGGTTCCTCTTCTAGCATGGGGGCCTTCTGGTCCCAAAACTTGACATCACTGAAGGCCGAGCCATCTTCCCTGATCACGAACCTAAGGGCAGCCAAGGCGTCCATGTTTTCTACCCCCTCGGCTGCTGATTATGAATTTCTATCAAAGATGCCTCCAGCAAAAGTGTATGACTATGGTCTGCACGCTCTAGCTCAGGTATTCCCTTAATTAAATTCTTTCACTAACTATTTTCTCGGCCTCTTGACAACTGTTTATTATTTCTGTGCAGTCTGTATGCGCTTTCACCTCGGCTACTAAATGGATGGCTGAGAACCAACAAAAATTCCATGAAGCCGAGAGAGCCATCCAACACGAGGCCGATTTGCAGACGGGACTGGAGACTGTAAGGGCTGAGCTAGAGACTACCAGAATTGAACACGCAAGGGTTCTGGACGAGCTGACGAGGCATCATGATGCAGACATGGCGGCCAAGGACTTACTTATTAAGGAGAGGGACGAGGCTTTGACCAACATGGGGGCTCAGCACAAGACTGAGCTATCTGAGGCGGTGAAGAAGGCAGAGACCGATGCTGTGGAGGCCTACAAACTCTCAGACGAGTTCCAAGGCTTCGGTCTTGAGTACTTAGAGAGGGGGATTAGGACGGTCTGTCGGTGGGTCGTCCTTAAGTTTGTTGACGCAGTGTCGTATATTCTCCCCTCTCTTGAGGCAGTTCAACTAGATGACCCACTTATTGCTGAAGCCCTAGCCCAAGTGGAATCTCAGCATGCAGAAGGCACAGGCACGTCTGAGGCTTGGCCTGTCATGGTCATTGAGGAGACCTCTCTCATTGACGTTGAGGCCCTGCCCTCTGATGCCGCTCAATAGGGTGGCTGTCTGTAGCCCATACCCTCTTAGTGTAATTAATATTTTTGTACTCTATTTTTGTAAAACGAACATCACTTTGTAATATAATGCCTCTTGTTGTCTTCCATACTCGTCTCTTATGTGATTTGTATTGTGGATTTTTTGTACTAACAATATCACTAACCCCTCCCTCGTCTTTCTTGAGGTCAATGGTGGGGTCGTCCCCTCCCTTGACCCTCATTATAGGCCGAGGGTTATACTAACCAAATTAATGGTTTTTTAACAAAGTCTTCCCTCGTCTTTCTTGAGGACAATGGTGGGGTCGTTCCCTCCATTGACCCTCATTACAACCGAGGGTTCCAATAACCAAACATGGTTTTTAATCAAGTATTCCCTCGTCTTTCTTGAGGGCAATTGTGGGGTCGTCCCCTCCATTGACCCTCATTATAGCCGAGGGTTCCAATAACCAAACTGATGGTTTTTAATTAAGTTTTCCCTCATCTTTCTTGAGGGCAATGGTGGGGTTGTCCCCTCCATTGACCCTCATTATAGCCGAGGGTTCCAATAACCAAACTAATGGTTTTTAATAAAGTATTCCCTCGTCTTTCTTGAGGGAAATGGTGGGGTCGTCCCCTCCATTGACCCTCATTATAGTCGAGGGTTCCAATAACCAAACTAATGGTTTTTAATTAAGTATTCCCTCATCATTCATGAGGGAAATGGTGGGATCGTCCCCTCCATTGACCCTCATTATAGCCGAGGGTTCCAATAACCAGACTAATGTTTTTTAATAAAGTATTCCCTCGTCTTTCTTAAGGGAAATGGTGGGGTCGTCCCGTCTATTGACCCTCATTATAGCCGAGGGTTCCAATAACTGTTGTCAATTTATAAAATACCGCAAGTGCACGGGCTATTATAGAATAGCGAGTGTAAGTACGGGTCGAACCCATGAGGATTTGTCAATTTTAATTATTAAAAGAATTACAACTGTCCAACTAGATCAAATGGGGTAGAGAATAATTATAAATTATACAAAATAAAAGAAACTACGATAAATGAGAGTAACGCAAGAGATTTGTAAACAATTAGGAAATAATTAGGATTCGGGGTCCATTTATCACGTAACTAATATTGCACACTAATTTAATGTTGCCATTCCCTTTTTATAACTCAAATTAAACCGACTCTTTCCGTGTTTAATTCGGAAAATATGACGGTTATGATCAAAATATTTTTAACGTCTCTAATAGACGACTAAAATCCCTATTCCCTTAGAAAATACAAGTTTTAAAATTCGCAAATGTATTTAAGCATGGACTATCGAAACAATCAAAGTGCAAGCATAATCCATAAAAAATTACTATTTTTAAATATCAAAACTTGATTTGACAAAACAATCTTGAAGGTTCTAAAACACACTCTCGTGTCGCTTTAAAATGAATACCGAATCTTTAATAACAATTAAAACAAGTAGGGAATAAACAACGATAAAATTAACGTGACAATATATGTTAACTATGATAAACTTCACCCTACTCCTAATATAAGAATCAAGCTACCATAATGAAAGAGAAATTGCAAGAATGAGTAGAGATCTTCATTAATAAACCAAACTTACAAATAGTTCTCTCATAGCAATCTTGAATCCTCTAAAAAAAATGATAAAAACTTGGCCCTCAAATTGATTACAATCACTCAAAGTTGATCCCCGAAATCCTCCACGAAAGTCCTCTCTAATTGTCTCCGATTGTCTCCGAAATTATGAGCCCAAGGGTCCTTTTTATAGGACAAGTGGTGAGGTATTTGAGTTGTGGTGGGACTCTTTCTGATTGGCCGAATAGTTTTGGTAGCTATCTCTCCACCTCTTTAATCTTTGGATCGTGATAAGGGACGGAATTTCCCCCCACTAGAAAACTCTTATATTTTCTTGTTGAACACGCACGCCGAGTTTCGTCCAAATCGGAGAATAAAAATTTCCGACTTTTTTACGATTTCACAAGTTAGAAAACAACATTTTTTAAACGACCGTAAAAATTAGCTTTTTCGCTCCTTTTTTGAATTGATCATCAATTTGCACAAATTTCCATCATTATCTGCAAAAATTTCACTAGGCAACTTTTTTCATAAATTAGCACAAGAATATTATAAAATTATCGAAGTGACCATTTTTGATTTAAAATTTTCATTTTCAATATGAATTCAATTATTCTCGCATTTTTTCCTCCTTTTAATAAAATAGTCCTAAGAAATTATTAAATACACTAAAAGGGGACTAACAAAGTATAAATTTGGGTATAAAATATACAAAATAATGCACTCATCAATAACCAAACTAATGGTTTTTAATTAAGTATTCCCTCGTATTTATTGAGGGCAATGGTGGGGTCGTCCCCTCCATTGACCCTCATTATAGCCGAGGGTTCCAATAACCAAACTAATGGTTTTTAATTAAGTATTCCCTCGTCTTTCTTGAGGGAAATGGTGGGATCGTCCCCTCCATTGACCCTCATTATAGCCGAGGGTTCCAATAACCAGACTAATGGTTTTTAATAAAGTATTCCCTCGTCTTTCTTGAGGGCAATGGTGGGGTCGTCCCGTCTATTGACCCTCATTATAGCCGAGGGTTCCAATAACCAAACTAATGGTTTTTAATTAAGTATTCCCTCATCTTTATTGAGGGCAATGGTGGGGTCATCCCCTCCATTGACCCTCATTATAGGCGAGGGTTCCAATAACCAAACTAATGTTTTTTAATAAAGTATTCCCTCGTCTTTCTTGAGGGCAATGGTGGGGTCGTCCCCTCTATTGACCCTTATTATAGACGAGGGTTCCAATAACCAAACTAATGGTTTCTAATAAAGTATTCCCTCGTCTTTCTTGAGGGCAATGGTGGGGTCGTCCCCTCCATTGACCCTCATTATAGCCGAGGGCCGTTCTCTGAAAATATTTTCATGCTACTAGAACTGATAAACACAGGATGAGGGGAAACGTGGATGTTTCTCATTAATTTTCCAAGTGTTCTGTTGGAGCAACTCCTATTACAATTATGGTCTACCAAGACCTTACAACACTACTGATAGTATTTTTTCAAATGGTCTGCATTCCAGGGGTTGGAAAAGGGTTCCCCTTCTAGGTTTTTTAGTCTATAGGTCCCAGGGACGACTTCATCGATGACCCTATATGGGCCATGCCAATTAGGATGGAGATTGTTGGGCTTTTGCCAAGTATTTTTGAGGACTAAGTCCCCCACTGCGATTGGCCTCTGTTTCACCCTCTGATTGTAAAACCTTGCGGTCCTCTACTGGTAGGCGGCCTGCCTTATATCGGCGTCTTCCCTCCTTTCCTCAATCAGGTCTAAGTCGAGTCTCCTTTCTTCTGTATTTCTCTGGGGGTCATACATTTGGACCCTATGAGTAGGAAACCCAATCTCGGTGGGGATGACGGCTTCTGAGCCATAAGCTAGCATGAATGGGGTCTCTCCGGGAGAGGTCCTCACTGTCGTCCTGTATGCCCACAGCACGACATATAACTCATCGACCCATCTTCCTTTTGCCCCCTCAAGCCTCTTCGTGATTCCATCTAGGATTGTCCTGTTTGTAACTTCTGTTTTCCCATTGGCCTGAGGTCGGCCTGGGGTAGAGAAAAATTATTTGATACTCACCCTTTCACAGTATCTCTGTAGAGAGGTATTCTTGAACTGAGTCCCGTTATCCGAGATGAGGGTGTTGGGGAGACCATACCTGCATATAATATTTTTCCAGATGAACTGGAAGGTCTTATGCTCTGTAATTGTGACCATCGGTTCGGCCTCCACCCATTTTGAGAAATAGTCAATAGCTACGATGAGGAATCGATAGTTATTGACTGCTCTTGGTAAGGGTCCTACGAGGTCGATCCCCCACACTGCAAATGGACATGGGGATGTAATGGAGGTAAGAGGGTGATGGGGTTGGTGAGGGATGGTGGCAAATCTCTGGCACTTATCGCACTTTTTTACATATGCCGCGGCGTCTTTCCCCAAGGTCGACCTCCAGTACCCTTAGGTGATCACCCTCTTCGCTAAGGATCTGCCCCCAATGTGGCTTGAGCACGATCCTTCGTGCACATCTTGCAAAAGGGATGGGACCTAAGATGGGTGCACACACCTAAGTAAGGGGAGTAAAAATCCCTTTTTGTACAAGGTGTCCCCAATGACAGTGAACTTTGCAGCCCTGTATCTCAACTTCTTCCTTTCTTGCCTTGCTTCTTGCATCTCCCCTTCTTTAATGTACCTGATCAGGGGGTCCATCCACTAAGCTTCCTGAGAAAAATTTAGGCAATTGCTAAGTGTTCCCTCAGCGTCTTCAATAGTTGGCCGAAGCAAAATTTCTATTGGGATCGTCCTCCTGATGTCTGTCCTAGTTGCCGAGGCCAACCTCGCAAGGGCATCAGCACGGCCATTGTCGAGCCTAGGTATCCTCTTTAATTTCACTTCTCTGAAGCCCTTCAGTAATGACCTCACCTTATCAAGGTACCTAGCCATCCTCTC
The DNA here is from genome assembly GCA_949130495.1 of Sambucus nigra. Lineage (NCBI taxonomy): Eukaryota > Viridiplantae > Streptophyta > Magnoliopsida > Dipsacales > Adoxaceae > Sambucus > Sambucus nigra. The sequence continues at coordinate 64,073,476 of OX422224.1, read as the reverse complement.
GTGCTTGGCCTCGTAGGCTCCTAGTATCTGATTCACTACTAGCCTCGAATCACTATGAACCAAAATTTGGCCGATACTAAGAGATCTGGTCAAGGAGAGGCCTGTTATCAAGGCCTCATATTCGGCCTCGTTGTTGGAGGCCTTAAAGTTGAACCTCAGGGCGTACTCAATGTCTGTGCCGTCGGGTGCTGATACTATTAATCCAGCTCCACTCCCGCTTTTGCAAGAGGACCCGTCAACGAAGAGACTCCACGCGGTGTGTTCTTTTGAGAAACCTCCCTCGGTGAGTGACCCCTGTCTAAAGAGATATCTTCCCTCTTCATTTTCAACCACTTTCCTTCTAGCGGTGCTCGTCTCAGCCTTATCTGTAGGTGTGTCGGTGAGCCCACCCTGTCGGGTATCTATCTTCCCGAGGCTCTCACCCTCGGCTTCATCATCTTCCCAAGTAAACTCGGCCACGAAGTCTGTCAATGCTTGCCCCTTAATGGCCGTCCTAGGCTAAAACACTATGTCAAACTCCCCCATCTCTATAGCCCAGGCCATTAACCTCCCTGATTTTTCAGGCTTGTGCAAAACCTGTCTAAGGGGAGAGTCAGTGAGGATGACCATTGTATGGGACTGGAAGTATGGCTTCATCTTTCTCGATGCATGGATCAAGGCATAGGCCAACTTCTCCATCCTTAGATATCTTTGCTCTGCCCCCTGGAGTGCCTTGCTGTTAAAATACACATGCTTCTGTACTCCATCTTCGTCTCTCACAATGGCTGCACTGATGGCTGACTCTGAGACGGCGAGGTACACATAAAGTCGTTCACCCTGCACTGGCCGTGATAACAGCAAGGGAGACCCCAGGTATGATTTTAACTCCTTGAAGGCCTCATCGCATTCTTCACTCCATTCGAAGGCTTTTCTGAGAATTTTGAAGAATGGTAAACACCTATCTGTGGTCCTAGATACGAACCTGTTCCAGGCAGCAACTCTCCCTGTGAGCCTCTGAACGTCTTTAATGGACTTGGGGGTCTTCATCTCAACAAGGGCCTTTATCTTTTCAGGATTGGCCTCGATGCCTCTTTGGTTGACAATGAACCCCAAGAACTTCCCTGCTTCGACCCCGAAGACACACTTGGCCGGATTAAGCTTCATCTGGTATTTGTCCATCGTATTAAAGATCCTCTCCAGGTCTACCACATGATCCTCTTCCTTCAAACTCTTAGTCAGCATGTCATCTATATAGACCTCCATAAACTTCCCAATTTGGTCTTCGAACATTTTATTTACGAGGCGCTGGTACGTTGCCCCCGCATTTTTTAAGCCAAAGGGCATGACCCTATAACAGTATGTCCCCTTGTCAGTAATGAAGGCTGTCTTCTCCGAGTCTTCAGGGTTCATGAAGATCTGGTTGTACCCTGAATAGGCATCTATGAAGCTCGTGAGCCCATGGCCTGCGGTAGCATCTACCATCTGGTCAATGCGGGGGAGAGGGAAGCTGTCTTTGGGACAGTGCTTGTTGAGGTCAGTGAAGTCCACACACATTCTTCACTTCCCGTTGGCCTTTGGGACAATGACTGCATTGGACAGCCATTCAGGGTAGATGACCTCTCTGATAAACTCAGCGTCTTCTAATTTCTTGACCTCACCCCTAATGACCTCATACTTTTCTCTAGAGTAAATTCTCCTCTTCTGCTTTACCGGCTTCACTCCTTCTACCACATTGAGCTTGTGGCACATGATTTCAGGGTCAATCCCCGGCCTATCTACATGACTCCACGCGAAGACACTTCGTCTTCTCCTCAACAGTTTAATGAGGTCTTCCTTGATATTGGGCTTCACAGACTTGCCGACTTGGACGGTTTTTTCCGGGTCATCCTCATCGAGGATGATGGATTCTACCTCTTCCGTGGCCTCTCCTTTCTTTAGCTTCGTCTCATCCCTGGGGTCTAGGGTATCAATATTGTATGTGGTTGTAGACCTCTTGTGTGCCTCCCTTTCTTCAGCGGAGTTGTAGTAACATTCTCGCGCTGTTGTCTGGTCTCCCGGAACTTCCCCCACCCCGTAAGGTGTAGGAAATTTAATCATTTGATGGACCGTAGACGGCACAACTTCAAACCCCTTAAGGGACACACGCCCTAGTATGATGTTGTAGGCCAAAAACATATGCTCATCCATCACAAAGAAACTGACCTTCTTGGTAAGCCATCTCGGCCACTCGTCCCCCATCCTGACAACGGCCTCATACACTCCAAGGGGATGAACCTTTTCCCCACTGAACCCAATCAATGGATGATGGTATGGGATGAGTCTAGCACGGCTGAGACCTAAGGCTTTGAAGCACGACCAAAACATTACATCTGCAGAACTTCCCCCGTCGACCAATATCCTCGGCACCTCACACCCGTGCACCCTAGTTGTGATGACGAGTGGGTCGTCGTATGGGGCTAGGAGGCCTTTAAAGTCCATTCTCGAGAACCCCACTATCAGAGTGTCCATATCAACCTTCTTCCTCTTTTCTGACTTGACCTCCAGAGAGGTTGAGTGTACTGTCTTCGTCACTGCCTTGGCCTCAGCCACATGGGCCTTCTTGTCAGCGACCTCAGACCCTCCTCCTTCTAGACCTACGGAGATCATTCCCACTCTGAGCGAGATCATATTAAGCCTCTTGACAGGGCCTTGGTCGTCTCTCGGCGGGAGGTCAGGGTCGTCCTTATCATCAGAAGGGTCGTCCCCTCTTTTTTGAGGACCTTCTCTACATGCATCGCCTCGCTTCTTTCTGGGGTCGTCCCCTCGGCCCCTCTTGAAGGCACCTTTGTCGACGTACTTTCTGAGCTTCCCTTCTTTCAGCATCTTCTCAATCTCATCTTTCAGAGCAAAGTATTTGTCTGTTATGTATCCGTGGTCTTGGTGAAATTCACCACCAGAGTGCCCAGTGAGGTCAAGTTGTACAAGGGAAGAGATGTCTTCTCGTTCCCACAGACGGCGCCAAACTGATGATACTGAGATTTAGCACCACCGGATAAGTGATGATGAGCTCAAACAATGGCAGCCATGGCAGCCATAGAGATGTAAGTGTATAAGTGTGTAGAAGGAGATGAGTATAAGAGGAATAAGACAATGATTTATAGTGGTTCAACCAATTTGGCCTACATCCACTGTGAGTGTGTGATCCACTAAGTATGGGCACTGATGGCCTTGGATACAATGCACATAAGCTCACTTTCTCTCTCTACTGTGTGTCTTAGCAGAGTTTTTTCTAGGGTTACAATTATCGATCCCTCCTCTGTAGGGTTGTAGGTGACAAGTATATATAGGTCTTGGGGGGTGTAGTGTACCCCCTAAGTATGCATGGTGCATGTGAATGATGATCTAGCCAATCCCCTGTTGACACCTGTAGATGCCAAATGATGACATAATATTCCCTCACGTGAGGGTGTGATTTTGTTATAATGGTCTCCCATGTGCCATGTGAGCCTCACGCGCACTGTTCCACGCGTCTCCCAAACCACGCACTGTGATGATGTCACCCTCGGCCTTTGATATGAGGCTGAGGGCAAAGTTCCTTCCGATAATGAGTCTGGCCTAATTTGGGCCTCGTACTGTCGTACCCTCGGGGGGTCGTCCGGTGCCTGATGAAGGGTCGGCCCCCTGATGGGTCATCCGGAGCCTGATCCTGATGAAGGGTCGGCCCCTTGATTGGTCATCCGGAGCCTGATGAAGGGTCGGCCCCTTAAGGGGTCGTCCGGTGCCTGATGAAGGGTCGGCCCCCTAATGGGTCGTCCGGAGCCTGATGAAGGGTCGGCCCCAGAGGGGTCGTCTGGGCCTGGTGAGGCGCAGGGCGCCCTCGGCATGGCCGAGGGTATATACTAGTATATCAGTATGCATAAAGCCTAAAGGATAAATCTCATACTATTTTCTAGCTATAGTAACTTGATGACACAATGGACTATGGTATGTGCAAGGTTGGTATAGAACGTTGCTTCGAAACTCGTTAATTATGGTGACTATGGATTTATTTTTGTGGATTTTATTATGGGCCTCTATGAGAGTAATATATATATATATATATATATATATATATATATATATATATATATATATAGTGGTATTTGGCACGTGGGAGACTATGTTATCTAATATAAGATAAGACAGACATGAATACCTCTAGAAAAATGTTACATAATATTAGAACATAGTATAACACAAGACAAAATCATAAGTTAATAGGTTTAGACCTTTTGGATCTGGGTCAATATCTGGTTAACATAATAAACCCACTAAGATGACTATTTGATTTTAGGAATTTTAATATACCTTATTATACCTATATGTGACCATAGAAGCCTGTTGACATTAATCATGTGACCTAATTGATATTAAAGGATCATGTGACCTAATTGATAGCCCATAATTTGGGGAAGGAAAATTTAAAATTGGACTGTGCAAGAGATATGCTGGATCTCTTATTTTGAATGAATTTGGTCAAAAAAATGTACAAAAATTATTATAAACCTCTCATATCATTTTTATTTGGTCTTTCCAACTCTTTGGCGATAGTGACAAACTGACACATTTCATAATATAACACATGAATATTATTATTTTCTTATAGAAAAATAGTTGTTGTTATAATAAACTCTTTTATGTGATTATATGATTATCATAACATATTATAATTCAATAATTAAAAAACAGATAATAAAGAATGTAAAGAATAAATGCGCAAAACTTTTGAACGAGGAGAATCGACATATTAAAAAACCTTGTGAGATTAATACATCTCTATTGTAAACAAAGTATTTCCTCTAGTACCTAATTGCATGTAGCATAATAATATGTGAAAGTAAGTGCCACTGAGATTTCACTTCAGCCTAATACACACATAAGGGGCCGTCCAAATTACACTATGACCTAAGGCATGCGGGTTCTTCTGGAAAGATTATGTCTTATCCACAAGCACATGACCAATGCGCGTGAGTCACCAGAAACTTCTATTAATAAAGGAACCCTTTCTTCATTTAGCAAGAAACCTTTAAGTAACCAAACTCTAAAAAATCGTCCTCACTCTTTATGTATATAAAAATAGCTCAAATCATCCTCTCCAGCATGCCCAAAAGATAAGATCCACAATCTGCTATAGTCCTACACACTAATTCCTCGACTTTTATTGCACGAAAGTATGTAATTGTACTATTTCATCCTACTTATCACCATTTATATTACATTTAGGCCCAAATATGTAGATTTAAGCATAAATTTAATGATAATAAGGCACTAAAGTGGACGTAAGATCTTTTATAGACTAACCACTAAAGATCTTGTGTTGTTCTCTCTAATATTTCTTACTTTATACTCTTTTTACTCTTTAACTGTTGAATATATCTTAGATGGCATGAACTACACAAGTTGGTTCATTTTTATGCGTCAACAGTTTGGCTTCATCTGTGAAAAATGATGTGTTTTATTGAGTTTCTCATAATTTGGGTCAAGTATGCCTCACTTTGTCCATATAGATCCATATATTTCCATCTTATGGGTAAAATGTTAAAGTTAGACCAAAACCTTAATGCAAACCCTATTTAGGGTTCATAGCGTTTTCAGATATGTTTTGTACTAACCTTAGAATAGAGATTTTAGGAAGATTATATTTCCCAAGGATGTCCCCATGTTAAGATTTGCAGATATGATTAATAGGCCACGACCTCAAAAGGACAGTGGACTTGGATGAGTAATTGTCTATTTTTCTTGTAAATAAGTTATATTAAAACCTATATTAGAGGTAAATACTATGATGGCTAACCTTATTGGCACTAGAAGATAAATTATGTTATAGATTGACCATCCAATAGCTCTTTAGCCTAGTAATTAGGATAGAAATAGCATTTGGGCTAGATCTGGGCCACTATTCGTCATTTCCCCCCGTAATGACTTAAGAGTTCACGCACCCTCAGTTAGTGTGACCAGACCCCGACCCTAGTGGTCACTCACATTTACATGCAAAAGCCTAAAGTTTTGGCATAATTATATATTTGAATAATTATTTTCATCATGAAGCTATGATTCCCTAAATTGCCTACAAACACCACACAATAGGTTATGTCTCTTGAGGGGAAGTCAAATGGCATAAGGCTACATACAACAATTGATAGTTGATGATTCCATGGACATAATCCAAAAAGGCTTTTACCTTATAGGTATATGAAATAACCCCAGATAGGTTAAGATGATTTATTCACTTTGCATCTCTAAAATTGCAATTTTATCCAAGGGAATTTGGGAACTAAAGTGCCCAAGAGAAGGAATCACCATTCGAGAAATCCATGTTAGAACATGTTGAATAGAATTATCATTGAGAAGGAAAATAACCACAACCTTAATTTTTTTGGCTTATTGGTCCGTGCCTATCAGGGTAAGCACCCCACCCTACGATATTATCTTAGATACATTATGGTTCTACTCTTATAAAACAAAATCACCTGCTATCATTATTAGGTTAATTACTCCTTTTAACTTTAGTTTGTCTCAGGAAAAAATAAATTTATGTGAACTAACTTTTTAGAAGAAGAGAATCCATGGAAGGAAACTCAGGAACCCAACAAGCAGATGGCATTGTGCACCTCGCATCGTGCATCAACCATATCTATGGGGGAAGTCAACCTTCACAAGCCAAATCAACATCCATGACTAGGGGATCCTAATGTTGGAGTCTATAGCCTTGCATAACACAGTAAAGACCAATGCCTTAAAGGAGAAGCCAAAAGTGGAAGAGCTAAGAAAAGTGAAGACTAAAAGGAAGCATGCAGATCTTCCGGAACTTCAGTTTGAAGACTTATGATTTGGCGAATATCTTGATCAACATCAAAGGGTAAGAGTATCTAAGATGGCCCCCTAAAATAAAGACCTGTAGACCCCTTTTTCTTTCGAAAGTTTTTTAAGGATGACTAAAACAATCTTTCTTTTTATGAAACTCTTTTCAAAATTTTATAAAGCACACCAAGTTGTGAACCAATTTTAACTTAACCAAATTTTAGCTTGATTAATACTAAACATACATCTAGTGATTAAAGAAATTAAAGTAAAGTAAAGAAAAGAATGCTCACAATGCTGGATGTCCGAGAAAACCGCTAAGGAAAAAAAATTCTCGAACGACCCAAGCCAGACAATTACTATGATATGGAATTACAAGGAACATACACAAATTTTACTCAATGACTCGATCCCCTACGAGACTTAACGCTATTCTGATCTTCAACCACTCCTCCACAGTACCCAAATTAAAGTAAGTAAAGTCCTTCTTTCATGATGCTTGTCCACAACACACGCACCCATATAGGTCTCGATGTCCACCGATATGGCTCTGTGTCGTTTTTGATGTTGAACACAAACTCCTTCACTTCTTCACCACAAAACCCAATATTTAAGTATTGAACAAACCTCTCTTGGTGTAAACAAAGATCACAATAGCATATGTGAATGAAAAATCAGATCTTTGAAACTCTAAGGATGTTTTGGAATTAGAAAACCTTAGAAAAACATATGCAGAATACATACTGATTTTTAAGCTATTTTTCAGATTGCAGACTTACGAAATTCTGAGGAAACCATGCCTTAAATAATTTTCTTGAGGTGGAGGCTTGCTCGAACAACTTTAGCTGTCGCTGGAACGAGATGGCTATGTCATTCAAATGACATAATGATCTCACTCGAACGACTGTTAATGTCGTTTGATCAATAGAGCGAAATAAAGTTTGTATAAAATACAACTCAAATCATCCTTATCAGAATAAAATGAAGTGTAAACATTTTAAAACACTTTAAAAACATTTAAAAGTATTTTTTTAATAAAATAATATCCTTAAACATATAAAAATGTATTCTGAGTCCCATTAACATTACGCATTTATACCAGAGTGATCTCGAAATGCAATTTGACTAAAGACGAAATATGCACCATAAATCGACATGATAAATCTTTAAATCTTTGCCACAACATCTTCAATAAACTTCAATATGTCATCGTCTGTGTGGGATCGTGATAATAAAAATAAAACCTATGACTCAAATGTGTTTTTTTAATAAGTTAATTAAACATACAACAGACTCAATTGGAAATTTTGTCCTTACAAAACTAAGGCTAAGAGCAACAATATAACGTCAGAAAAGTGGTGCGTGTTTTATTTGGACTACGAAGACACTGCTATAACTTGGAAAATAAAGTTGAAAGGTTGATCAAGCAGGGAATGCTAAGGATGTTCCCTTGGGTCTCAACCTAATTTTAAACATCTAAAGAGATTATAACCCAAGAGATTTGAAGGATAAGTTTTTATCATAGTTCATTTTTGTATTACTTCCAGGGCATATATAGGTTAGATTACCGATTTTATACTCCTTCAAAGTTTTGAATCAATGAAAAGTAGTCGTTGATTGTTAACCTTAGCATTTTGTTTTTTAGCCTTTATTAGTCTTCCACTAGTCACAAGTATATAGATATATAACATTGGATAAGAACCAACAGGTCATTGAAGAAGGTAGGGCTATTAGACTATTGTGAACTATTATAGTCAAGTGCAATTTTATGGTCGCAGAATAATTGCATGTCCTAACTTTTGAGATCATTCTGTGTTCATCCACTTCTAAGGGAAACCTTATTATAGGATGAGAGATATAATAATTTAAAATTCGGACTTATCTACATCTCAAACCACATATTCTAAGTCAGAAGGAGAGGACCCCGATCTGAAGATCAAATATAGTGGAGATACTTATAATAAGAGCCTTGTTGTAGTGGTTCTTGATCCGAAGACTCCAAGTATGTGGTCATCTCGATAGGAGGGAGAATATAATGAAAGAAACTCGGGGAATATATGAATATCACACACACTTTGAGAAGACCTAGAAACCTATATGGGACTCTTAAAATTTTTAGGCTCTAAGAGTGGGTGTAAGTCTTGTATCCTTGACTGTGAACCTTTCCTAAATCATAGTTTTATAGAAAAAGGAACAAAGAGAATTAGGGATAAAGAAGAATAGAAAATATTAACCTAGTCCTCAAAAAAGGGCTATAATAGGGTTATCATATTGCAGTCATACTGTCGTAGACATATATGGTAATGTCCTAGGCCCAGAGGCTTAAGGGGAAGTAATGTCCCATAGGCATTGGTGTTTTGATTCAAAACATTTGGGCATAACGAAGAAATAATGTTGAGTAACACATCAAACACATTGAAAATTTATTAGATAAGAGGCAACTACTAATGTAGATAATTCATATAAAAAGCTGCAAAATGTGAAAGAGAAGACATCCAAGATAGAGATTTATACTACTAATCATAAAAATTCACTTCATATGAAGTCAGGGATTACAAAAATGAACACTAAATAAAAGCCGTGACATTTGTTTAGGTGAGCATATCCTTTTCTTCATCTTTATTAACCCCCTCAAGGACAATCTTTGTCTACTCCTCCTCTTCCTGAGAAGTCATGGCCATCCCTTTGGGCATCTCTCCTTAGCCTCTCCGAGATTAGCCTCACATCTAGTGTGCCCAGGGTCATCAAAATGCTACTTGAAGATAACATCCTTGAGGTTAGGAAAATCTGTAACAACCTTTATCTTTATCTCCTTATATCCGTGGATATAGGCCTTATTTTGGACCACCCAATAATCTGTGGAGGTTTTAAATTTGTCCACGACCTTTTCTTTAACCTTCTTCCAGTTTGCGACATAGTTATTACTGGACTTTTAAGGGATGGAACATGTTCTTATTCAACTTCGTTTATAGCCTTAACATGGCTATGTGTTATAAAGGAAAGCTGGGATTAGAGATCTACATTCTTTTGGGCCTCCTCTATGGCCTTCTTATCAATAGCAAAGTGTTTCTCTGTAAAAAGTCGGAGTGACTTCAAGGTCTCTCTCAATTGATCCTCAGTCATGGACTTGGCCTTCTATAAAACTTCCACTTTTTCTATTACCTCTTGCTTATCATCCTCAAAAACTATGGCAGCTGACTTATTGCATGCCTTAAAAGAAGTCCTTTAGGCCTCATCTACCTTAGCCTTGTTAGCTCCCTCTACAACTTGAAACTATTGAAGGACCTTTTCATATTTGTTCCTCTAGCTAACAGAGGACTCAAGAACTTGAAGAAAAGATTTAAGAAATAAGCTCAAAAGGAAAGATAAAATTTGAAGACATTGGCTTCGAACAGAAGAAATTTACCTTTAACAGAAAATGGAGTTAATAATTCTCTAGGTCCTCATCATCAAAGTCCTCCAGACATGCAATGTCTATATTATGGATTATCTCCTTCATCTTGGAGATCATCGTGCTCTCTTTGCCCTAAGGAGAGTCTGGGTTTTGAGGCCTATGGTGCGACACCCCATGAATGATCACTCTTTTTTATAGGAGTGAATGGGCTAGAGTTCAGATGATGAGAAGATCGTAGAGGGGTCTGGTCTACAAGATTAAAAGGCTCAGAATTTCTTGGCCTGACATCCCATTTTATAGTAGGGGTGGTGAATCAAGGTTTACCCCCCAATCAATTGTTGGAGTGGCCATGGTGTTATTAACAATAGACTCTTAATTTGAGACCTCGATCGTTTCCTTAGATAGAACTTCAATATTAATAATAAAAGAATACGACTTAGCCATAACGTTCTATCTCTTCTCCCCCTTTCACGGGCTAGCTTTCAAGGCTTGAACAGTTTCCTCCAACTCATCAAGTTGGAAATGTTGCAACTCCTTATTTATTTTCATAACTAGGGTGCCATACATGGATGTACCTGTGCACCAAGTTTTATTAGCACATGAATATTAAACAGTCAGTGGACCATTAAAATCAAAGGACTCGACTTTATTATTACCTTCTTGCGATGTCGTCTAAGGTACTAGGTGAATCGGATCGTATCCATCTATCCACCACTACAATGTCTTTCTTCTTATTTGGGATATCTACCGTAATCACAGTACCTTCGCTTTAACTCTTTATGGTACTAAAGCTAATAAGATCTAGGAAAAAAAAGTTCAAGTCAACAAGTAATTAGAATAATAAAAAAGACCGCGACAATGAATACTCAAGCTACCTTGCTAAGGGGAACTCCCCAATGTCCGCAGAATGGAATATGATCTCTCAAGATTAAATTCTTTGGGCTGTAGTTCCCAATTATGCATGGACACATAAAAGTACTTGCCCCTCCATTTCTTGTTACTGGAAATCTTATCGGTTACGAAGTACCACGAAGAACTCCGCGATCCTAAATAGTAATTATATAGGTTATTCAGAATATCTTCCTTTATCTTGTAGTAGTAAAAAACTACACAAGAGTAATATCATTCTTAAATTTCTTATTTCAGACTACAAGGTAAGATAATATATCCATCCACCCATTTAGGTTAAGCTACGTTGGGGCTAGGATCATAACCTTGAGATTTTATTTTGTTAGAGCAGGGATAAATGGTCTGAGGCCTAAGGGAAAGGCATATAGGGGGAAGAAGATCCTATTATCCGGCACCACAGAATATGACCTCTAGTTTGCAAAAGGAGGAGAGAAGATTGTACCTCTTGAAATTGAAAAGCCTCATATAGGATGTTTAGTCAGTTCTCGATCATCTAACATGGATATTTCATTGCGATAATAGGTTTATCTATTTTCTAACCATTGCTTGAGATATAAACCTTATTATCCTTAAAGACCATGACTGTGTTATAAGTATCTTCTTCAAAAGTCGTGACCTTTTTTTCCCAAGGTTTGACCTAAGTGGAGCTAGTTATTAGTTGAAGTTATGTCTTTCTCAACTATATGTATTGTATTAGTTGTCTCCATAAAATGCGATAAGATGTGATTAGATCCCTACAAGTATCAAGAAAGTTCACAGAAGAAGCATCAAAATGTGTACTACTGTGGTATTCATGCAGTAAAGAGGACTTTATGGTCTGAAGAGTCTGGGAAGGTAAAACTTTAGGAGGAGATTTCCCATGATGCTCCCTATAAATATATCTGGCCACTCCCCAAAGTCTCTATTCACAAGGCAACAATAAGAATCTGTAAAGATTATTCACAATTAGAATACCACGAACATTAGTGAACAAAACTCCTAGAGATAAAGTCTACAAGTGTCACGAAGTGTAAAAAAAGGATGCAAGTGTTAAGCAATGACCACGACTTCATTAAATAGGTTGTAACATGACTCGCAAACACCTAGACTTTTTATCCAGGGTGTGAGAAGAAACCCTAAATTTTTCACTAAGAGTACGCCAAGAACAACAACATGTGTTTTTAGCTGAAAGCGAACCAAAACCTGGTCAAATGCCCCTTTTTTTCCTGGAAACATCCACAAATGATCTTGCATACCCCTACAATCCATCATCAACAACAAGAAACCACTAAAGTCATCAAAACACGTGTATTCAACCTAATACAATTAAGAATCAAAAAGTGCAAAGTTACGGTTCAAGTTACGATTCAAACTACAGTTAAAGCAAGATTTATATATGGGAATTACATTTATATAAGTAAGGATTATAGAAAATCCAAGAACATACAAACATTCAATTCAAAAAATGCCCACATAAGAAAAAAATGGAAACACATATAAACCTAGATCCATATCTTGGGGATTCATTGGTCCATTTGTTATAAATTAATAGAAGAAAACATAAAGACAAATGAGATTGACAATAAAGGGAACAAAAAGAGAAGGAAACAAACCTGGAAATGAAGATTACAGTGGACGCCGAAGCTGCTGGAAAAAATCACTCAATGTTCATTGAAAACTTCCTAAGTTTGTTGTTCTATAAATATAGAATGACAAAGAAGACCTCTTAGTCCCAAGATTTAACATTATAGGTCTCAGAAGAAACACCATCGCCCACAAAAGTTGAAACGTCTAAAAAAAATCCTTAACATTGATATTCAAGCCGCAGCAGACATTACTCAAGCCTTAACACTAAATCACTATCTTCTTATCTCCGAGGCATTGGGGGCTTCTATTATTCATAAAATATTTCTTCCATTACTTAGTGAACATGTGCTAGTGCACATAAAAGGCCTCGACCATTGGATAGGGCCTCTGCCTTATAGAACATAAGTGCCACGGAGGTTATACCTCTTCCTAATACACACATAAAGGGTCGCAGAGACTATGCCTTGAACTAAAACATGCTAGATGTTGAACTTCTAGAAAGATTCCTTGTTGTCTACAAGCACATGAACAATGCACGTGCGTCACCGACTAGCTTGTATAAATAGAGGAACTTTTTCTTTAGTTGTAAAACGACCCTTGAGAAATCAAACTTTGTAAAATTTTCCACTCTCTCTCTATATTGGAAGATAAATTCGGTCATCCTCTATGGCGTGCGTATAAGATAAGAGTTGCGACCTCTTATAGTCCCGCACTACAAGGCTTCAACCTCTATTTCCCAAAAGTATGTAATTGTTGTTGAATCTGAAAAGTGGTTAGTAGCTTTCAGTGGCTTTATTGGCCACCTTAGGTGGTTATTTTCCAGCTGCCCCATTTCCTCCATAAACTATCATTTTGCTTCATCATTTTGTATCTTCCATGCCTAATATATAAGGAGATAACCAGCATGGAGGAAGACACACCAAAACATAGAAACTAAGAAGAGTTAGAGAGTGAGAAAGAGTTCATTTGGAGTTTTGAGTATACACATTTGTGTAGAAAAATACACATTGTATTTTTCATTAGGAGTGTATTTGTGAGAGTCTCTTTTGTAACTCATTTGCAATAGTGAATTGATCCGAGTGTCAATGGACGTAGCCAAATTAGTGAACCACTTAAATATTTTGTCTTCCCCTGTGTGTGTGTCTTTATACTCATTATACTTTTATTGTGAGTGTGTCATCTTATTATTTGGGGTTACGGTCAATATCATTTGTTGACACGCTTTTGCACAACAAATTGGTATCAGAGCCAAGGTCCTCCGATCTAGGCATTTTGGATATTTTTTTGTGGAGAAATAACCATACGTATAGTACTATTCATAAGATATTATTCATACAGTTACTATTCACCATCGGAAAAATTTCTAAACTTGGAATTTTTTCGTTTGCATTTTTTTGTGACTGCGATCTTTTGACAAATGGCAATCGTAAAATTTGATGTAGAAAAATTTGATGGGCAAAGATATTTCAGCATATGTCAATGTGAAGTTATGGATATCTTAGTCCAACAAGAGCTAAAAATTACTCTTGGAGATATGCCAAAAGACATGAAGGAAGATGACTAGAAAAAAATCAACCGCTAGGCTTGTGGCCATATTTGTCTTTATCTCGACAAGGATAAAAAATATCCTTATATGAGCGAGACCTCGGCACAAAAATTATGTAAGCAACTGGAGGAAAAGTACATAACGAAGAGCATTAAAAATCGGCTCTATTTGAAGAAAAAACTCTTTCGGTTCCAATAAGCAGAAGGTATTGCTATGTCTGAGCATCTGGATAATTTTAACAAAATTATTACTGATTTGCAAAATTTGGATGTTGAAAGTGACAATGAGGATAAAGCACTGTTAGTGCTAAATTCTTTACCTGACTCGTATGAACATCTCATTACCACGCTATTGTATGGAAAGGAGGAAATAAAATATGTTGAGGTCTCCAATACCTTAATGAATAATGAGGTTCGTACGAAGAATAAGGAGGTATATAGAGACTCAACATCTGAAGCTTTGACTGTTCGTGGCAGAATAAATGAAAGGAAGAATGGCAACCGTGGAAGATCTCGATCTAAATCGAGAGGTGGAGATCAACTTCGAGTAGGAGAATTCCTACAAAAGATGAATGCGCCTTTTGTCACCAGAAAGGGCATTGGAATAAATATTATCCTAAGTTAAAGAAGGACACGAAGAACCCCATTACAAACATTGCGGCAAGTGATGATGAAGATTTCGAATTTTCTTTGTCTATTTTACCATTTGGATCCAGTTCCCAGGAATGGATTTTGGATTCGGGTTGTTCCTATCACATGTGTCCCAATAGGGAGTGGTTTTCTAGCTTTAAGGAGCTAGAAGGTGGAGCTATTTTGATGGGCAATGATCATGCTTGTCAAACAAAAGGAATAGGAAAAATCCGACTGAAGTTGCATAGTGGAATAGTCAGAGTACTGGAAAATGTTTGGTATATAACGGACCTAAAGAAAAATCTTATCTCACTTGGAGCTTTGGCAGCTAAAGGTTATGATATCACACTGAAAGGCGATCGTCTGAAGGTGTCACATGGAGCCCTGGTTGTGATAAATGGAACGAAAAAGAGTAACTTGTATTTGCTCCTTGGAAATACAGTTACAGGTGCAGCAAAAATATCATAAAGTTCATAAGAGGTTGTATCTGATGCTACGAGATTATGGCATATACGCTTGGGACATGAAGGAGATAAGGCTTTGCAGGAATTAGTGAAGCAAGGTCTATTGAAAGGTGCCAAGATATGTAAGCTTGTATTTAGTGAACATTGTGTTCTGGGCAAGAAGACAAGAGTAAAGTTTGCCACAACTATACATCGTACAAAGGGGACTCTTGATTATATTCACACAGATGTTTGGGGACCTACCAAAGTTTCATCTTTGGGAGGTAAGAATTATTGTGTATCTTTTGTGGATGACTTCTCTAGACGGGTTTGGGTGTACACCATGTGACTAAAGATGAAGTCTTGAAGATTTTCTTAAAGTGGAAAAAGATGATAGAGACCCAAACTGGCAGAAAAATTAGAAGACTCGGGCCAGACAATGGCGGTGAATATAAGTCAGACCCATTTTTGCAAGTCTTCCAGGAAGAGGGGATTATGTGACACTTCATAGTAAGAGACACGCCACAACAAAATGGGGTGGTTGAACGTATGAATCGCACTTTTCTGGAGAAGGTGCGATGCATGTTATCCAATGCTGGTTTGGTCAAGGCATTTTGGGCTAAAGCTGTTACATATGCATGTCACCTCGTTAATAGGATACCTGCAGCTGCAAATGAGGGCAAAACACCCATGGAGGTATGGTCAGGAAAACCTGCTACAAATTATGATTCTTTACGTATTTTCAGCTCCCCTATATATTTTCATATTAGGGAAAGCAAGTTGGATCCTATAGCTAAGAAAGCCATATTATTAGGCTTTAGTGATGGAGTGAAGGGATATAAACTTTAGGGCCCCAAGACGAAAAAGATCATAAATAGCAGGGATGTTACATTCGATGAATCTTCAATGTTGAAGAGTTCTCCTAAGGAGAGCAAAACCAAAGAAGTTCCACAGCACGTAGAGCCTGAGACTCAAATTGTTCCAGCCAGACTTATCACGAATTTAGAAATTGATGAGATAAGTACATATGAGGTGGAGGTTCCTGCCCATGAGTCTCCTCAATAACCATATTTTATTGCAGCTAATAGACTAGAAAGACAAAAAAAGGAAACCTGGATGGATTATTACTGACATGGTGGCATATGCACTACCCATGGTTGAAGATGACATTCCATCTACTTAAAAAGAAGTCGAAAGAAGCTCAGAAAGTGTAGATTGGAAGAAGGCGATGAACGAGGAGATACAGTCTCTTCATACAAACCAGACTTGGGAGTTAGTCCAACTTCGAAAAGAAAAGAAAGCTATTGGGTGCAAGTGGGTATATGCCAAGAAGGAAGGCTCCTCGGAGAAAGCCAATGTAAGATTCAAGGCTAAGTTGGTGGAGAAAGGCTACGCGCAGAAGGAAGGGATCGATTATAACAAGGTATTTTCCTCGGTTGTGAAGCATTCTTCCATTCGTATTTTTCTAGCATTGGTTGTGCAGTTTGATCTCGAGTTGGCACAACTTGACGTGAAAACTGCATTCTTACATGGAGATTTGCAGGAGGAAATTTATATGACTCAGCTAGAAGGGTACAAGGTTGCTGGTAAAGAAAATTGGCCATGTAAACTAAGAAAGTCGTTATATGGGTTGAAGCAAAGTCCAAGTCAGTGGTACAAGCGATTTGATCGATTTATACTTGGACAACAGTACACAAGGAGCCACTATGATCATTGTGTGTATTTTCGTAAACTACGTGATGGATCCTTTATTTATTTACTCTTATATGTTGATGATATGCTGATTGCTTTTAAGAGCAAGGTAAAGTTTGAAAAACTAAAAATTCAGTTAAGTCATGAATTTGACATGAAGGATCTAGGCGAGGCGAAGAAAATACTTAGCATGGAGATTAACAGAAATTATTCCAGGGGCATTGTTTGTTTGTCACAAAAATAGTATTTGAAGAAGGTATTATAGCGTTTTGGTATGGATTCTAAAACCAAACCTGTTAGTACTTTGTTGGCCCCACACTTCAAGCGAAATGTCATGGAATCCCCACAGACAGGTGAGGAACGTTCAGAAATGGCTCATGTTCCCTATGCTAATGTAGTGGGAAGTTTGATGTATGCAATGGTGTGTACGAGGCCTGATATTTCACAAGTTGTTAGTATGGTGAGCAGATACATGCATGATCTAGGGAAAATGCATTGGCAGGTTGTGAAATGGATCTTACGGTACATCTATGGTACTGTAGATTTTGGTTTGAAATTTGAGAAGGATTCACGTGCTCGTCAGCATGTGTTTGGATATGTGGATTCAGATTACGCCGATGATTTGGATAAACGACGGTCCAGTACTGGTTATTTGTTTACACTAGATGGAGTCCCAGTCTGCTGGAGATCTACGCTACAGTCTACGATGGCTTTGTCAACTACAGAGACAGAGTATATGGCAATGACAAAGGCCATTTAGCTTCATAGCTTGATTTCAGACTTCGGAATTGTCCAGGATCATGTGGATGTCTTCTATGATAGTTAGAGTACCATCCACTTAGCCAAGAACCAGGTTCATCATTCACGGATAAAGCACATCGACGTTCGTTTCTACTTCGTTCGGGAAATTTTGGATGAGGGGACTATTCTTCTAAAAAAGATTGGAACTGCGGATAATCCCGCAGATATGCTGACAAAGGTTGTTACTGAGATCAAGTTTGAACACTGTTTAAACTTGATCAATATACTTCAAATTTGAACACCTTCTGGTGTATGGCGCTTTTGAGCGCATTTGGTGGCATCTCAAATCGTTCACTTATTTGGACAGTATGGGGGTTATTTTGGATATCTCGCCAAGGTAGAGATTGTTGGTATTTCAATGCTTGCTGAAGCGGTCAGATTCTTATTGGAAAAATTTATCATATTTACCAAAGGTGGAGATTGTTGAATCTGAAAAGTGGGTAGTAGCTTTCGGTGGCTTTATTAGCCACTTTCGGTGGTTATTTTCCAGCTGCCCCATTTCCTCCATAAACTATCATTTTGCTCCATCATTTTATCTCCTCCATGGCTGCTATATAAGGAGATAACCAACATGGAGGAAGACACACCAAAACATAGAAACTAAGAAGAGTTAGAGAGTGAAAAAGAGTTCATTTGGAGTTTTGAGTATACACATTTGTGTAGAAAAATATACATTATATTTTTCATTTGGAGTGTATTTGTGAGAGTCTCTTTTGTAACTCATTTGCAATAGTGAATTGATTCGAGTGTCAGTGGACTTGTCAAATTGGTGAACCACTTAAATATTTTGTCTTTCCCTGTGTGTGTGTGTCTTTCTACTCATTATACTTTTATTGTGAGTGTGTTATATTATTATTTTGAGTTACGATCAATATCATTTGTTGACATGCTTTCGCACAACAATTGTACTATTTCAGCCATAAATCACTATTTTTGTGCCATTAAGGCCCAAATATGTGGATGTAAACATAAATATAATGAGAATATGGTACCAAAGTGGATATAAACTCTCCATCTTGGGTTGTTCTCCCTCTTACTTCATCTTTTCTACTACTTTACTCTTTAACGGTTCTTTCAATTAGGTATTTTCACAAACTCACCAAATCAATCTCAACTCATCACTTTCTCATCCGATTCTTGCTCAATTTTTTCATTATAAAATTTCTATTTTTATTTTCTCTCTCTCACACACACACAAATAAAAAAAATATATAAGTTACTATATACAAAGTATAGAATTCAAAACGAAGTATACCTAATTCTCAACTCCTTTGGAACCACACAATTATTAAACTCCCTTTTCATTTTATAGCTCTGCTATTCCCCACACTTGAAAGTGCCATTAGTATATTTAATTAACACTCAACACCCATTACTAGGTTGTGCAAACCAATATTATGTATGGACCAAAAGTTTGGCAATGTTAAGTTTTATTAAAAAAAAAAAAGAAAACTTAAACAATCAAAGCTTATAAAATCTTTCTTTCAACATCAACTTCGATTTTCGATCTAATGTAATGTATACAAATTTTTTCAAAGATGTTTAATATTTTTATCTAAGAAAAAAAAATCAAAGAGACAAAACTACTTAATGAAACTTTTCAGTTTAAAACCACATATATTATTATTATTATTATTATTATTATTATTATTATTATTTAGAGTAATGCTATGAGTCCCAAATAACTCCCTCCAAAAGCAATTAATATGGTGCTCTGGCGGGACCCCATAACATAAGACAATACTTAATAGGCAGGTGAGAGAATAAGTGGAATCCACATCAGATTTAGAGAAAATTTTGGAGGAGATTTTTGTACTCATATCATTATTCTATTATTTATATTTAAAGATTTTTTTAGACTTGAAAAATTTAGACTACACTTGAAAATCCAAAAACTAAAATGACTTTTACAAAAAGTATACAACAAAAAGTTACAATTAATAATCTAGTGTTTGTTGTTGGTCCTTAAGAGTGACCACACTCAAGTGATATAAATAATAGTATAAACAAACTCTCTAAATTCTTTTCCCAAGTATTCAGACATGACCATAGACGAAGTTGGCCATTCTTGGAGGGGCCATGGCTCCCTCCAACTTTGGAAATTTTAAAATGATATAGAATTGAGTCTTTTTTTAAACAAGTTTTATCAACACAATATATTATTTAGGAATACAATTTAGTATACCATGTAAATCCTAATACATCAAATCATAATAACATCCAAATTATTACTATTTTGTGTTGTAAAATTTTGTATTAACGACTTTATTAATTGAATTAATTAATTTTAACCCTAGTCAATTATTTTTTAACCAAATTAATTATAATTTTTTTTATATTGATCCACCTCAACATATAATTATGGCTTTATTCCGGGACATGACACATGACTTGAAAAAAAATCCTCATAATTGTTTATGTGCATGACATATGACTCACTTCTATTTAAATTAACGGCTCATTGTGACGAAATGGTCTTGTTAAGTCAGTTCGATTAGTTACAGACTTACTTGAAACTTTTCATAATTTAGGAGCCACTTTAAAACACATATGTGATAATTTAGAGATCAAACGAGTATTCGACTCTAAAAGAAAATAAGAAAACACTCCGCTTTGAAATATAAAGAAAAATAAAAATGAAATTCACAAAAAACAACAACCTAGAGGCTCTAGACTAGAGCATGTTTAAGTAAACCCCATACTCTTGACGTTACTCAAATTGTTTTTACCCCTTAGTCCAAGATGCAAGTCACATGCATAAGGTATTGTTTTCAAAATTCATTGTACTTCAACATTAAAGAAATCTGATTCAAATTTTGAAAGAGAAGATTGGTTTGCTGGGGTGGGGGGCCCTACGGTTGATGTAGACAAAATTTAAAGCATAAGATAGAACAATAAATGCACCTCTCAAATGGTCCTTGTAATGTGCAGTAAAAAAATATAGATATTTATCGTTGGAGTAATTATTTATCGATACGAAAGTGTGATATAATTAATGTATTATTTTCGTGTTGGTCTCTACAAGACTAGACTCTTAATGGAGTCCCAACACTAGACCTGTCAAAATACACGATAATCCATTAACACGACACGATCCGACATGAAATTATGAGTTAATGGGTTTACCCTTATTGGGTTTGGGTCATTAACGGGTTGACACGGTAGACCCGTTAACACTAACGGTTCGGGTTTGAAAATTTACCTGTACCCGTTTCTACCCGTTAACACCCGTTAACACTAACGGGTATTATAGGGTCACCCAACCCGTACCCAATAACAATAACCATTAAAACCCATTATTTCTAAATCTTTAAAGACTAACGGGTGCTATAGGGTCACCCAATCTATACCCAATAAAAATTACAATTAAAACCCATTATTTTTAAAGTATTGAAGACTAACGGGTATTATAGGGTCACCCAACCCGTTACCCATTTTGACCCAAAATGATTCGTTAATATTAACGGGTGTTAACGGTTTGGGTCGTGTACCCGTTAATATTAACGGGTCGTGTTTGGGTATTGTTATTAGACCCGTTAGGCTTAACGGGTCGTGTATGGGTTAGGGTGTTTTGACCCGTAACCCGTAACCCGTAATCCGTACACGACCCAAACCGACCCGTTGACAGGTCTACCCAACACGAACGAATGAGAGTGATACACGTCAATTGTTTCACACTTTCATGTCGCGATTTGTGTTGGCCTTATTAACCCAAAACTCTATGTCATTGCATAATTAATCCAACCACTTATAAGCACATTTTCTCACCTCTCACCTCTTTATGCATCAATACAAAAACCAAACATGGAATAATAATTTTTTTTTGTGACTAGTTTTGTAACACACCAAGTTTATATTAAATATTACAATAATCTTCTATTTTGTTAATTTTCTATCCAACTTGTTAGTCAACCCAATTAAAGAGTTTGACTGAATATAAAATTAAATTATAAAACAATAAAAAAATCTTCTCAATTTTTATTTAATCGATTTAATTAGTTTAATTAAACTTGGTCAAACAATCTTACAAAATTTGATTACCAGATGGAATGAAAAAGCCAACATAATGTAAAATGAGGAGTAAACCCAAAATAGCCCTTGAGAAATATGACTACTATATAAATGGGATAGGAACTTATCAAATGATAATTTATATTCATCAAACTTTAATTACATGCCGTCCATCCATTGAACTTTGAAGCTTTTCTCTTGCATACCTTAAAGAATCAAGAACATCTTTAACACTTTTATTGGAAATAGATGGATCAATAACTGGGACTATTGCCAATGAGTTATCAACATGGTCATCTGAATCTTGATCATTTTCTCTATTAATCTCCTCATCTTCAACTGATGATTTTGACCTAGAAGGATTAAACATACAATTGTCAATACTTGAATCCCAATTTGGTTAAGCATAGCATACAAATGTTTCTAATTTGGTTGAGCATAGCATATTTTTTTTATGATACTGAATCTCCACACGAACGAGCCATTTGAACTCCTCCATCCGAGCTAAATAGGAGGATGCTGTGCCAGAGCCACTCTAACACACGCTCCACTTACTACCAGGTATCCGTTGGAGAGTTTCAAACGGTAGACCAACGGTTATTATCCGAATCTATTAAATCCGCTCCTTACCACTGAGAATACTTGAATCCTCTTTATAATGTCACTATTGAGATTTTTGAATAATAAGGTGGGTTAAGAAGAACATGAAACAATATTTTGGGGATTAATCATTATATCATTAAAAACTATTTGTAATTATAGGCCGATTCAGGATTTTGTCTCATTTCGTGTGACTTCAAAACACGAACACATGCAGACACCACAAAATGACGTACTCCTATGTCGGCGTAGAATTACTCAAAAACTATATGTATTCTAAAATTACTTTCCATCCAAATTTAAAAAGTACATATTATCTCAAATTTATCGTCTTTAGTTGAAACAAAAACATATTTTGACACTAACATCACAATCTTTAGAAAGGAAAGAAAAGAATACCGCAAGTAATTTTAGGTCGACGCAGGATTCGAACTTATTTTGTGCGAAACACTTGAATTATACGACCCAATGCAAACACGACATGTCAGTGTGTCACAAAAAATAAGTCAGAATCGGCATAACAATTACGCTCCACGTTACTGTGTCACGTACCTAGTATCATCTGTGTTCGAACCATGACAATTTTGGCAGCCTTCAAGATCAACCCTTTTTTCAGCAATGCTTTTAGCTGTACCATTATGGCTAGGACTACTTGTAGTTATTTGTTCAATCTCACATTTTGTAGGATTTGTGGTTTGTGATTTTTGTTGTTTGGTAGATGAAGAGGATGTGGATGAAACAGAGCAAATTTCACTCTTTTCAAACAAGCTTGAGCTTTCTGATTCATATTCTGAAACATATAATATGTTTAAGGACTCTAGCTTCTTCATTATAAATTTTAGCTTCTTTTCAGATTTCTTCATTCCTTTCATCTCTATTCTCAACATCTTCTCTAGCTCAATCACCTGTTTGAACAATTGTGTAAAAGTTTACTAAAAATTGAGAAGAATGTATATACTGCTAATCTAGCCCAAATTTTGTGTGTAAAATGTTTACTAAAAATTAGAAAAAACAGGTATTAAAAAGTAAGTTAAGAGCAATTATACGCGACAGATGATTCCAACACATTTTATTGGACACAGTGGCGTGTTGTGTCTATTGTCTACCTCGATTAGTGTCTCAAATGATAAATAATAATTAGTGGACCGAGATGCCAAACTATGTCGACACGATACGTCAGTGTGTCACAGAAAAATATGTCGGAATCCTTATTCCGCCAAAAATTATTCATAAATTAAATCTAATATGTGAGCACATACATATACAGTGAAGCTCATGTGCGGACCACCCGTTCATGTGTGGTCCACCCATTCAGACAATTTTATATAGTAAAAATTCAAATATTTTAATCAAATTGGGTGGATATGATCTCCACATTGAGGAGTTCAACCACAAAAAAATCATCTAGAAGAGGTTGAGAGATGACCACAGTAATTTTCACGGTTGAAAATGCACATATTCACTTGCTTGAGTTGTTTTCTTTTCTCAACGGGTGTGCCCGCATGTAGATGATTTCTCGGTCATTACATCATCTCCACAAAGTTTGATTGATTTTATACTATTTAAAAAAAATAGTTGGTACGGGTGGTCCGCACAACCCAGTAGAAAGAGAAACCCATTTTTTAGATTCTTTTTCTAGACTCAGTGATGTGTGAACTACAAATAACACCCAATATGTGTTTCGCACGTTACTGTGTTCAAAAAATGATCAAAAAAATGGATCTTCCTATTATTAATCGAGAAAGAAAAAACATTGTAAAATTTGATAAACATTGAGAAAAATAGGATAGAAGTGTAAGTAAATTCATTGTATTCAGGATTTAATACTTACATAAAATTACATCTCTCTCTCTGGGTAAATTTTTCATAAAAATTAGGAAAAAACAGGATATTATATAAAATTCATTCTAATAAAATATATATATATATATATATATATATATATGAATTAGATTGAATTGATTGAATTTACGTATTAATATCTTGTTATTCTCAATTTCAAGATATTCTCAATTTCTAGAGAATTTTTAGACATTGTATCTTCTCTCTCTACGAATATGCATATATATATATATATATATATATATATATTGCTCTTGTGCAGACTATCCTGCATTTTACTAGACATGTGTCACTGGCGGCGAGCCTAAAAGAGAGAGAGAGCCCCGATAATTTCTAGGTTCCCCGCCACGTGACACGTGTACAGTCCGTACAGTTAAAATGCGAAATAATCCAAACAAAAACATTATATATATATATATATATATATATATATATATATATATATAGAGAGAGAGAGAGAGAGAGAGAGAGAGAGAGAGAGACCTTGTTGCCCAATTGCTGTGCTTCCTGTTCAGCAATCTTTGAAGTGGCTCTCTCAGCCAGCAATCTGCCTCTTAAGCACTCAACAGTCCACAACAAACCATCCTCCCCTCCCATTTTGTTTTTCACTAAAACAAAAAGCATTTCAAATATGACAAAATTACGTGCGCGTTCACACACACACATCACATATAAAACCGAACCGATTAAGCGCGAAACAAAATAACGGGTTTACATTATCTCAAAATGAAGTAATTTTGGTGTCTCTCATTTTCACATACTAAATACGTCGTTTTGAGCCGATCTATTTGTAAACCGTTTTTTAGTTTTGCACCAGATCGGCTCAGTCCCGTACACACGCGCGCGCATATATATATATATATATATATATATACGGAGAGAGAGAGAGAGAGAGAAGGGGAGAGAGAGAGAGAGAACCCACCTCCAATTCTCAACTGCATTGCCACCAGCTATCATTTTTCTTCACTTGATGAGATGTACCTTCTTTATATTTATTTGGAGTGCCAAAAAAAAATGTTTTTTTTTGAAATTTTAAATTTGAAATGTCTCTCTCAGAGAGATTGGACTATTGCCCCATATATGTACATAATCTCTTTGTTACTTTACATTTAATTTGCAACTGTTTTTACTGCATTGGTTTAAAGTTTTAACTGTCCATTTATAGTTAAAAAATGACACCTGTCCTAAATTTACTGACCTATTTTATTTGCATACTGCATGGTATAAAATGTTTGACTTTTTAACAACAATACCTTCATAATGACATTTGTATTGTAAATTAACTTTGAATTTGGTAATTTTTTGCTACATGCTCGGTTTTACGAAGAAAAATAATTATAAAGAAAAATTATAAAATAAAAAAAATTTAACAATTTAAAAAAAAAAAAAAAAACATACCATCGTTTTCTGTCATTGCCCAAGCTACTGTTGGTGTCAGATTGGAGACATGAGAGCAGTCTCTCAATATATGAGTGCAAAGTCAGTCGACATTCGTTTCTCTCAGATTCTGCATTTAAGCGAAAGTCTTATGCACTGAATACGATCTTTTTTTTATCATCGTCTCCTGCCCCAGTTTTAGAAAGTGTGAATTTAAGAAGTCTATAAATTCTGACATTTTTGGTAATGACCATTGTGAATTTAAAAATCCACCAATTTTAATAAGTTATTTCTCTATTTTGTAACATTTCTCAAAATGTCTTTCAATTTAATGAGGTATATACTACTTTCATCCCAATTCATAATCATACATTAATTTTAGAGAGATCCATAATTTATAGAAAACTTTTCATTTTCTAAATGTATGATAATGAACAAATTTAATATGGAACAGTCCATTATAAATAAGGACATACAATTTGACATAACAGATTATCTACTAAGGTTTAGTCTAAGCAGGCTAAAAGTGATCATCTTAGTAAAAAAAATCATACATATTTTACGAGGACTATCACAATAAAAAGCTTAAAAATATAAACTTTCGTTTAAATATACTTTCATTAGGGAACGAAACCTAAATGACCTTATATATGAGAGTGTTCGATAAATAAGTCTTATTTACGTAAAACATTTTCTTGCTAGTAGTGTCGTAACAAATTTTCTTCAAAAGGTCATTTTTCACACGTGTTAAATATTTACTACTCGTTTTCCAATGGGACCGACTGAAGTAAAATACTTTTCATTTGACTTGTCAAAGGAACAAAAATCATTGTACCTATTTAGCTATATAAACTGAACAACCCAATATAATTGGTAAAAAAATCCCTATATATTTTCTTTAGCATATTCCTGCCTTGACTTGTCAACGAGTACTATTGAGTCATGTTCGTATCGTATGATATCGGTTTCGTGTCAAAAATTCCTTTTTTACTATGTTTATGTAAGAACAAAAATGGTTGTAATTTTTTATGGGTTATTCGACGAAAAGTTACTCGATAATTTTTTAATTAACACTTGGTGCAAATATTTTTATTTTATTCTAAAAAGTCATTCACCGTCTAAAGAGTCCTACGTCTACTCATTATTTTCTCGTGTCGGCCGCGACACAAAAAAGTAACGTGTCGCGATTGGTTGATACCGCTGGCATGGACCCATATTCACAAGACGATAACTAATCGCGATCGACACATAAAATTTTTGACTCCGCCTAAACTTATTGTTGTATAAAACATTCGAAAACACTTTTTCTTCTCTCGTCCAAAATCTTAAATTTAAGAAAAAATTATCGAAAACATGAACCACAGACTTTCTAAATGATAAAAAAATTTAAAAAAAATTAGGTACATAATGTACTTTAACTCTTATCTACTAAACATTAATTATAGTTCTATTATTTATGCTCTGTTAATGAGGGTTCTAAATTTGAAGACACAAACTACTAGATACTGATGAAAAAAGTATCTGACAGTTGCTGTCACGTGATGTCTCATGCATTGTCCACCGCTGCACGTGTTTGTTTGGCACTCACTCACATTAATCTTCTGATATTCAATAAATAGACAAAATATGAAAAATAAAGATAGTAACAGTGTTTGTGCATGTGACAAGGTCTGGTTTCCCATAAATTGTACAAATAATCAATTTAAACCAAGTTCTTAACATTTAATTTTTGTTAATCCGATGAAATAATCTATTGGAAATTGGACTATTTTGTTTTGTTTGTCGAGATTACAAAAAATCTAACGGGTAATGTCATTTGATCAATAACTTTTTGGTGACTCGTATTTCTCGCTCAATAAAAAGGACATATCGAGTGCACGAGGTTTTCGTCACTGCAGAGTATTGAAGGTTAGATGTACACAGTCTTATCTCTACATATACAAAAAGACTGTTTCTGTGATTCGAGCATGTGACCTCCAAATTACAATGAAAGAATCTTATTATTTCTCACTGGATAACAATCGATATGATACCTTAAAAATGGCATAATAAGGGCCAATAAGACAAATTACCATTTCAAAGTGAAATGATTAAAAATCGACTCTTTTACTTTACTCACAATAAAAATTTGCATTCTTGTAACCTAAAAGGAAAATAATCATTTATTGATTTAGAAATTTGAAAAACATCTGCATTTTGAGCGGTTAAAATTTTGATGGTCATCTTACCCATTTTTAAATTGACTTTTTGTCAAAAAAAAATGCGATTTATCTTCACACTAGGTAGATAATCTCTCCCTAGTTTGGTTGTACACTTATTTTTAATTACTATTTTTAAAAAGTTGATCCTTACGGATAATATAACATGTAACCAGATATTTATATCCCACATCAACAGTGTAAAGAAAAATAATGATTAATATCTGTTGATTTGCAAGCTTGTAACTTTGAAACTTTTCAGCTCAATTGGTAAGACATGTAGTTGGTGATACCACACGTTAAGGGTCCAAATCTTAATGGCACTGGTTTGTGTTTCTTAATAAATAATAAAAGAACCAATTTCTTAAACTAATAAGTAATTTAAATTTTAATCAAACTTGGTGGGATTGTCTCCTCGTTGAGAAAATCATTTAAAAAAATAATTAAATAATTATACCCAAAACTGGGTGAAATACAAAGTCGATAATACTTTACAAAATATATACAAAAAATCTTTCACTACATAAATAAATGACACTATAATGTTATCAGTCATATAAATTATAGATTTACATATTATATTTATAGTACATCACGTCGACACATGAATTTGATACATTTGATAGTACACACTGACGTGTCGCATTGATATTAACTCGTGTCCTAACTCCATACATGATTCAAAACAGTGAAACTCAGACACGAGCCAATACAGATACAATACATTAATATGATTAATATGTCATATCAAATATATCAAATTAGTGTGACAGCCCAAGAATTATTTTTCCTTATAGTGTGTGCCACCCTTGTAGTATATTGTGCCAGCTCCTTAGTGCTAAATGCTAATGATATAACATTTTTATCTTTGAACAATAATATCTTTGAGGTGGTTAGTTGGAGTGATGGGACCAATTAGTTTTATCCATCATTATACATGCTTTCATGCGTAAACGTAAATCCTTGAATTTATATTTGAGAATCCATTATAATTATTGGAGTACTTATGTAGTTTGAATTACACTCAAAGTAATGGCTTCTCCATTCTATATTTTGTTTACATAGCTTTCCTTGAATAGCTTGAAAGACAAAAAGTTTGGTGGGCTATGGTCGTAAAACTTCATACTAATTTTATGTTATAAAGTATTCGTTAATTTCAATGGTGAGTGGTTTAGATGAATTTTAATGATTGTGATTTGATAACTTTAAACATATAGATTTCATGATTATTATAACATGGAGTAATATAGAATTTGTTGGGAGCACTTTGTGTGGGGTCAGATTTTTTGTGTGGTTCTTGTGCTCTTATATCATGATGTGTGTATGATAATATAATTATTTGTAGGATTAATTGCAAAATTAATTATGAAATTTAGAGCCATTTTCATTTATGATCTCGATGTAATATGAATAAGAATTATTTATAACATGACACTAATTCTTATAAGATCTTCAATATTATCATGTAATCACAATTTCATTTTTAATTACAAATTATATGAAAAAATACATTTTTTCATGAAGCTTTGATTTGTTTGTAGCGCTTGACGTGTCTTGAGAATAACTTTCTAAAAGCTCCTTGTTATTCCTTTTTCAAGCTCTTATCTCTTCCTCCCAAATGATCCAGAATCTCTCTTGGAAAACAATCAGAAATCCAAAATATGAAAATTTTGAAAAATCAGGATTTTTCCTTCCTTGCCCATTTATATTTTGTGTGTTATTGTGTACAAAATAGTGGAGATTGGTTCACTATATATAGGGTGGAAGGGAACCCGAAATTTCCCTTAAAGCTTTTCATCTACCATCCACCAAAGTCGCTAAAGGGACTCACAAATATACCAAAAGTCATGTGACCTTTGGAATAACAATTTTATAAGATTAATATATTAATTTAATCAAATTCGTCCCCTTATTTTGACCACACTAATTAGGAGAAATAATTAATTTATTTAATTTATAATTACAAAATTTGGCCGAATTTTATAATTATTAAATAATTAAATATTAATTCTAACACTCGACGTTTCATAAGTTGTAATGTCAATTTTGATAGTCGCAAATTCGTGTAAGCTTAGTTCTCAATCACATCATATTATAAGTGACTTACCAGAGTGAATGACTTGACATCTTATCCCTTATGCCATTTATTTTGTTAACTATTGTCGTGAAGACACACCAACGGATTGAAAGTGAAGGAATTTTCAAGTATTAGGGTTAACATTGTAATTTTTGGAACATTGAGTCTAAAATTTAATATAACCTCAAACTTTAAGGTTAATTTTGTATTTTATCCTTATTTTTAATACTTATATTTCAAATTAATATAACACCATTAATTATTATATTTGACAAGTTGAATAACAGTATTACTATGTTTAATTATCATTTTTAATATATCAGTATCACTAAATCCTAAATCATCATAAATGAAAGAAATGGAATGATAACCAGAAAATCATAAGTTGTTCGATTATACAATAATTTTTTTAAAAGTAGGAGATACCCTCTAATTATACTCACGAAATAAACTTTACGATTTATCAGCACTGCAATGGTTGATATTTTTAATGAATTTTATTTGAACTTCACACATCAATCAATATATTTTTCACAACACAACCCGATATGTTTTGTAAATAAAATTAAAGGGTCTCCTTAAAGTTATAATTTTTTTTTAATTACGAAAGGCTTAAGCCTAAAGGCATATGATATCTCATCATAATTATATTGTACTTATTAAGAGCCATATGCTTTTGTGGATCATTCCAAGTATATAATAAACTGATTTTTCTTTAATTCACGTTTACAAAATAAAGTGGTGGGACAATTGTAAAGAAGCCCAACTTAGTGGTGCGACAATATTAAAGGATTCTAATTCATTTGTATGCTTTCAACCTCCCATGATAGTTTCTTGTTACTTTTACTTTGTAATGTGAAATTTAAAAAATTATGTCATGTTTTTTTAAGGTCCCAACTCGAAGTATCAAGAGCTCCCAACTATAATTATTGGACAAAAATAATCTCTGAGAAATGGTACTAAGTTTTGGAGTTATGTAACAATTTATGATAGCCATGTTATCGATTTTCTAAAATCATTTTACTAAGTTTTATTATCATATTACTAAGTTTAGAAATGTTACAATTTTGATATGACAGAGAAAGAGGCATTAGAGGGGAAAAACAAATAATATTAGGAGACATTTTTCAATATCAATGCAATCTTAATAATCTCTAATTTAAATTCCAATCAACGTAGCTTTAAATTATATATACCATCTTATATTATTTGCATTCAGGGAGATAAATTAATAGGTTCATATTTTGGAGTCGAAATTATTTTAGTTTGTCATTAAAGAGTCTAAAGTTCAAATCAACATTATTGGAGTTTGCATATTTTTGATGTTTGTATTTTATATTATTTACTTTTACCGTTGAACTAACTTACAACGCGTGATCGTAAAATATCACTTTTTGAAGACTTACATTGTGAAAGAGAATATATTTAAGGTATGTTGAAAACATGTTTAACATAGTAGAACGATATTTTGATATTGGATAATGTACCTGAATATCTTAATATTATTTTAAATAAATGAAACTTAATATTAAACTAATATATATATATATATATATATATATAATAATGCTCATGTGCGGACTAGTCCGCATTTTAAGAATACGGACCGGACATGTGTCCCCTAACGGTGCGCCTAGAAATTATCGCCTAAATTATAGGCATACTCTCTCTCTTTTCTGGGCTCACCGCCAGGTGACACATGTTCGGTCCGCATTCTTAAAATGCCGACTAGTCCGCAGAAGAACAGGACTGTATATATATATATATATATATATATATATATATATATATATATATATATATATATATATATATATATATATATAAACTGTTATGAAAGAGACCGTTATGTTTAAAAGTATAGTTGCATATGCCAAATACAGAGAGAAAAATACTTGTATGTCTGTATTTCTTCATGCTATAGGTTGTAGTGAGTTTACTCCTTCCTAAATATAGCCATGAATAGTTATAAGTATTTCAAGTATGTAATAGATATTTAAAAATCTTTATCACTTTGTTATATAATTGACTTACCAAATCATATATCGTCTTCGTTGTCCTCAACATATTTTCTCTCCCTTGATAACTATTAGAAATAAGTTATTGTTATTATTATATTTTAATGCTAATTTAAAAGTTTTTACATTTTATATATAATACATTTGTTGAGCTCTCCCAATCGCCAACTGATGATGAATTATCTGTAGTAGCTGGCTCGCATTTCGTAACAGTATAATATTCTTTGCCCATTATCAAATTATATCTATTAAGCTTTAGATTGAAAATATTTTCACTCCTATGATGTGTCTGAATACCATGCTTCCTTTCTTTGGTGTACCCTAGCATATTCATTTTTTTTAATAGAAAGTAGATAAAGTATTCAACCACTAATTTAATAGTGTATCATGGGATGTACCTGTGACACCCCGCCTAATAAAATAGCTGGCGATCACTCCTATATCAAATTATAACAGGAGTCTCATATAGATCATTCTTAGCATCACTGTCGAAAATCCATTTAATTACTAATAACCTATTAGGCCGGTGTCAAAATTTTACTTAACTACTCTTTTTAACTACTACAATTTAAAACATCCACACAGTTTTGCGTAAATGAAACTGAAATGAAATAAAATAACCGAACACTCGGTTAAAATATACAACCATATCGAATGTTGTACTCAAGAATAAATAAATGCAATTGGGCCATTGGCCCGAATGTGTATATAGTACCTCCTATCTAGAGTACAAAGATGGAAGCGACTACGGAGAATCCTAACGCATCCACAGCTGCTGCAGCTGACGTCTAACTCGAAGGAAGTGTCATCCAGGCGTCCCTATGTTTGGGCACCTATACAATATATATATATATATATATATATATATATATATATATATATATATATATATATATATATATATATATATATATATATATATATATAGCAAGAAAAGAAAAGTAGATAAACGGGTCAGAGCCCGAGTTTTAAAAATATTTAGCAAATGCATAAATGCCTTATTTTTAGAAAAAGGTTTTATCTCATATTTAAGTTTGGTATCGCACTCCCATGAGATACCCCTCACCTCTCCACTAAGAGTGCACTCCTAGTGCATCCCTCTAAACATGCTAGTTAAGATACCCTGCTAAACTAGTCTATCACCCAACCGCTATCAACCCTAGATAGTCCAAGTAATGTACTAAGGACTAAACTTCACCCCAGTCTCAACGTTATGCCATGTTCGTGCGTGGGGTGTCTCGCAGAGCGAAATCCAAATAAGGAACCCCCCCTGATACACTACTATGCGGAAAGGTCGATCGTCGAGATCCTCCAGTCCCTCAGTACAGAATATATATAAATATATATACCAAGAAATATTTATATTAGAGCACTAAGGATTAAACTTCTCCCAGTCTCAACACAATGCCATATGCGTGCTTGGGGTGTCTCGCAAAGCGAAATCCAAATAAGGAACCCCCTCGATACACTACTATGTGGCAAGGTCGATCGCCGGGATCCATTAAACCCACGGTACTCGATTTATCCATACACACACACACACACACACACACACACACACACACACACACACACATATATATATATATATATATATATATATATATATATATATATATATATATATATATATATATATATATATATATATCCGGATCTATCTCCCGGACTGAGGGTCCATATATCAAGTATTTATCAATACTTTCATTTTTCTCAAAACTTCCCATTTCCTTTCTTATATCCAGGAAATGTACATATAAAAGTCAATTCATTATCATGAATTGCTTTAACAAATCATATACTTTTAAAAGCCAGTTTTATTATCATAAAAAATGCTTTTCCGTTTTATATCATCCCATTTCCCTTTTTATATTCATGAAATGTATTCAAAGCCATTTTCACTATCATAAAAATGCTTTGATCATAACATATGCTTCCACGTACCTTCTTCCATCCGGGAGTGTTACCGAAGCCAAAACCTTTATCCCATTTCCCTTCTCATATCCTAGAAATGTAAATTAAAGCCAATTTATTATCATAAATTGCTTTAATAATTTTAAGACCGCCCCTCCGGGTTTCCCCACTGGATGCGCCCCTAAATGGCTATCATCTTCCAGGGCTTATCAAACAAGATAACCTGGGAACCTACCAATGTCGGGAAGCGGCCATATGCCTGCGGGAAAGTCAAGACCACACCCAAAATCTCCTAACTAGCGCTGTAAACAATAATCGCTCATATGGCCTATAGGACTATATCCACCCTGCATTCATTAGCCGGGGGGCATCATCATACGTGACCAACTTCCCTTATGATAGCGATTTAGGGAGGTGTGTAACCATAATTTATTAATTATGAAAAATCATTTCTTTTCCATTTTGAAAACATTCATATTTTATTTTCAAAATCATTTATTCTCATATCATATATATACTTTAATCACATAGTATATATATATATACCATATATTCCTCCTTGAATATGTAAATGGCCATATATGCCAAACCATCTAACGATGACCAATAATCCCAAAGATTCTCTCAAAGAATCATAATCAAGCATTTATATACGCATGATATTAAACCCCAAAGTATTTCCTCACTTTGATAAGTAATACCTACTTAAATCCCATCTAAGGATTTATTGGATATCTCCAATTCATTCTAATAATCTCGTCGGACTCACTCATCCATAATCAACATAATTATGTTATCTCTTTAGATCATAATCCTTTTTAATACTCGAATTTAGAAAGCCCGCTTTAAACTTAAAGAGGATAAGGAATAACAATCTCCAAAATCTTGGATTGAAAACAGAGTACCGATCGACCGCGGGTTGCAAATAAGCATATGAAACCAACCAGTAGGCTCCTTTTCTTTGACGCGATCGACCGGCCATAGGGGCGCGGTCGACCGGTCACACCAGGTCCTTAAAACTTTATTCTCCAAATTCTTCATCCAAGAACCCAATTTTATTATCGGGGTTTCTAAATTACACCAAAATTCATCCCAAACATCTACACAATTAATTCTAGCCTTTATTTTTCCGATTTTCGATTTGATTCCCGAGTTGATAATTTCACCCCGGATCTGTCATCTTATAAAAATCATAACAATTTACAGAAAAATCAGAAAAATCAGCGGTGAGTGCCCACGCGACCGTATCGAAAAGATCTACAACTTTTGTGTTTTGACCGAAAGCTAAATCAATTCTCTTCCTGGTCAAAATAACCCCACAAGCTTACGGAGTTACTATTCATCATCTTCTTCGAGAAGGTTTCGGCCATTAAAGCTTCTACCAACCTTTTGTCGCCTTACCCAATGTCCTACCACCTCAACCAACTACAACTACACACATAATATGGGTTCTAAACGTCCTAGAACCCGAAATCACCAATTAATTTAGGTTAAAACCTAAGTTCCTCAAAATGAATTATTATTGGGGTTTATTTGTTTTAACTCCGGAAAACCCGTTTTATCCACGAAAACCCGCCCCAAAATAGTTGGGTTTGTTTATACCAAACTACGATATGAGATTTATACTCAAAAATAAATAAAGCAAGTAAACACTTGCCTCGTGGATATAATCCGACGACCTCGAGTCGAATCCGGCGGAGTTTGTCCCGAGATCTCCGTTTCTCTTCTCTTTTTCTTCCTCCTCTCTCTCTTCTCTTCTCTTTTTCTCCCTCTCTCCCTCCTTTTATAAGGAGAAAATGGTTTTAATCCCTTAAAACCCAAAAACGACTCGTTTACCCAATTACGAGTTTCTTTTTAACTCTAAAATTCCCCGAAATTCAATTTCGACTTTCGGACACTCTTTTTTGACTATCTCGGACATTCCGAGACTCATGGCTCAGTCAAAATTTCCATCCGAGGTACTTGATCGCAAATAACTATTCTAACCCTTAAAATTAAATGTGGGTTTTCCAATTAAAATCTGACCTTTTTGTCACTTTTCTCCACGGCGACATATAATTAAATTACTTTGACCTAATTTAGTCCCAAACATAATTACAACGCCCATCGAAAATCATCAAATCCTCGAAAATCCCAAAAATTACTATTTTGAGAAATTATCCAAATTCCCAATTTATACCCAAATGTGGAATTTTAAGTGTCTCCAAAAGGACGGGTTGTTACAGTACCTTATCATCAAATCCATCAATTTTTGACAAAGGAAAGCCAACCAATTTTTTTTATGTATTTTGTCAAAAAGAATAAATGTCATTTCTCCACTGGTATCTTGTACATCGAGCTGCAGTTTGTATCTACATTTTACGATAATAGAAAGTTAGCAGTATTCCATACAAAAAATAGAGAGAGAAAAACACCAAATATCCAAAATGACTTCATTAAAAAAAATTAAAATCCAAAAAGTAGAATGCGTTTTTGAATTCAATCCAAACAAAGTTATTTTACATTTTGACCCAAAAATCCAAAATAAATAACTCTATATATTCAAATTTAATTTCGAGAATATAAAAACATGCCTTAAATTTCTTTCGTGCTGTTGATCTTCAATGATTTATCTTTAATAAACTTTTCGAATTAGAATGAATGAAAAAACAGAACCACCACATATTCTTATGATCAACCATTAACAGAGAAAATAGTTCCATGCCAGAAATAACAATGATAATAAACAAACCCATTGAGAAAATTTCTAGTGCGCCTCTAAGACCCAAAACTCACTTCACATATTTCTTCTAATTAATAAAAGTTATTCTCAATAGTTTGGAGGCTACAGGGTAAGAAGAGACGCTCTTAAAATAATAATAATAAGATATATTGCTATTTGCTGCTCAATTAACATCCGGACATTCACTCACCAACTCACAAACCCATCTACTTAGGCTCTCTCTAACCTCAAGAACGTATATTTTCATCTTTTTATACGGGTATTCATTAATGTAGTATTCCCAAAAATTTAGTCACCTCGACTACCTAAACACATATTGATAACCGCATTCTCTTCACCACCCAACTCTACTAAGGATGATTAATTATTTTTATAGGTGGCTGCGTCAAAATGCGACTAATATCATTCGAAGGTAAACTTATATATATATATATATATATATATATATATATATATATATATATATATATATATATATATATATATATATATATATATATATTTGTGTGTGTGTGTGTGCACGCGCGCATGTGTTTTATTGGGTTGTCATTGGAAGCTCATATGGTTAGGGAAAGTCTGATGGGTTAACATTTATTTAGAGGGAGTAATTTATATGTACCTTCAAATCATACCTCACACAGTTTTAGAAAAAGAATTGTTGATGTCTAAAAATGGAGTGATCCAATTTTATAATTACAAATAAATAATAAGAGAAATCTAAACGAACACACACAAGAGACAAAGATTTTTAAAGTAGTTCGGCGGTTTAAAGTCTACATCTACTGATGGTATTACTATTGATGCTTAAAATATCTGAGTATAGTGTGCTTAATATTAATTGAATTTCCCTTTTAGCTAAGGGAGACGGTCTATTAATTATGTCCCGGAACCAGATACAAAATGCTTGTATTTTTAGAGGCATTTACATGTATGTACAGTAAACGAGAGACATGGTATTCAGTATTGGTTTCCCTTCCATCCGAGTAACTTTTGTCATTCCTAATGGTTCTGAGAAAGGGGTTTTCATATATCATAAGCTATGATACCCCGATTTTAAATTACCAAGGAAATGTAATGGTTCACAGTATATTCCAAATTAAAATATCTTTTTGATTTAGAAATTAAGGTCCACAAATTTAAATTTCTTCAAAATTAAAATTAAGTCAAACAACAAAATGCAAATATTTGGATTTAGACTTAAACAAAAAACTTAATTCAATTCAAGTTGGAATTTATGCCAAACAACCTAAGCATGCATTTTGTTAAATTAAAGGTTGCAACTTGAATTAAATTAACTCAAACGTTACCCAAATTTAATTAGCACTAAATTAAACTAAAATTATGATTTAAGCCAAATTTCATCTTTTTAACCTACATATGCATCTAGGTGATTTTGCGAGATAAACTAAACAACCACAACCACAAGGCGTGATGTACGAAAAAAACCCACAACAGGAAAAATCTCGGATGGCCCATCCTACGAGTCCACTGGGTATGGTGTTTTTAGAAAAGATACGACAAGAGAAAACTTACAACGATTTGCATTTCAAACCTTGACATTCCCTCGTTCTTCATGTAAACGGGGTACCAATTAATTTAGTTCGCGAATTTACTTATTTAATTAGGTAACTCATACTTAACAAAACCAAATTTAAATTAAAATTAGCTCATGTGTGTGCAAGTGTAAGTGAAAATTGGCAATCAAGTGACAGAGTAATTCAGGCAAAAATCCCCTAGGACAAAAACCTTTTATATTCTAGAACTTTGACATGGTTACAAGACATTTGACTTACATACAACTTTCCTCCAGCGTAATGCACAATGTCTGTGTCAAAACTTCAAAGCTTCAGCTAGAACTTAATAGTGGCTCACTCGCAGCCATACCAATTTGGACACGCAACCCAGACACGCAGTCTTGATTCTTTATAGGATCTCCCTCCATAATAGCTCTCGGCTTTCCAGTTGTAGAGTTGTTCTCAAAAAGGTTGAACTTTAGGCAAAGTATGGTTTGGGTTCCACAAAACAACTCACACAAAAAAAAAAACTCTTTGGGATTTGTGAATTGAAAAAAACACATCAAAATTGTGTTGAAGAAAAGGTAAACTCTCAAAAACATATTCTGATCAAAACAAAAATTTTATCCACACAAAATACAGAAATCTGACACCCTATTTATAAAAACATTTAAGGCGGTGACGTGTCAAACTTAAACAGCTCGTTCGAACGAGACACGACGTCATTCGAGCGATAGCTGATCTCATTCGAACGAGATACGATGTCGTTCGAATGACATCGTACACGCGTCACTTTCTGCTTTAGTCTTTTTAAAAACTTGGAAACCTCAAACCTAAAACTGTTTACGAGATCAGCAAAGATTATCCAAAATATTTATGAGAAAATATTTTTGAAAAATTAAAAACCATTTAAAATAATTCAAAAATCATTTTTCATAAAAGGAAAAAATATTTTAGTTTTTATAAAAAATGCCAACACTATTGATGTAAATTGTAAATGGAACTTGACCATATTTACCAAACCCGTCCTTGTTGGGCATGATTGTTGAAGATGACTTGAAATTCGAATCGTCGATTGTAGATGTTCGCTTTCCAATGCTTCGACAAACTTGTAGTGGTATACGACATACTAAGTGTGTCGGACTATGTCCTTACAAATCTCCCCCTATGTCTATGCCGGTAAAAAATAAAACAATCCGAATTAGCAAAAAAATACCCTATACAAATCTACCCTCCCATAAACTAAAAAAACGTGGACAGATAAACTGAACAAGTCTTCAATCAAACATGGATTCAACAATAAAATTTTCAAATCTCCAAGCTTTTCTCATCATGGTGTGCAATCCAAAGAATCTTCAATTGTACCTACACACATGAGACAAAGCAAAAATCTCATGACATATCTAGTTTGAAATGATATAAATATAAAACATGTAAACATAATCAAATCTCCCCCATAATATCATAATGTGTTCTCCCCCTTTTTATTTGTCTGAAATAGACAAGGAAAAGAATAAATTAAGTCAATGAAAATCGGGGTGTCATGGGAAATCAAAATAAACAAACTATTTTTGTATTTTTCAAAAAAAATTATACAATAAAAAATGCAAGAAATATGATGTTACAAAAAAATTACACACCATGAATATTTACTAAGACGACTAAATCATGGAAACGGAATGAATGGGTGTGAACAAATTCGATAGGAAAATCAACTCAATCATATCATATGTGCAAGATGCATAAGTGTACTCCTAATGAAATGAACATAAAAAATAGTCCTTTGGTGTAAAATTATTGAATATAGATGACATCGACTTAAATCAAGATAAACAAATCAAAGTCAACATGATTTCCACACCAATAACGTACAAAACATTTTCATGCTTTTTCAAGATTTTTAAGGATGTGCAAAGCCGTTTTAAATATCCAACTAAACTCCCTTGTATATATTTTCTTTTCGAGGTGATCTAAATTCTCAAACATTGGAGAATTGGTGAATAAACCTAATGACCCCTTTTCGGCATAAAATTCTTATTATTGCCTTTAAATTTTTCGGGCTCTTTTAAACCTCTTTGGACCCCTGATAGTTAAAATTACCAAATTTTTTAGGTCCAATTTAAATGGCGACTTAATCGCAAAGGATATATGTGTACGGTGCCTTTCACCGTATGAGAAAACAATGAATATATTTGCACAAAATCTAGGAATCCAACAATGGGGCCTGACTGTCGTCAACCCACATACGGTGCCTTTCACCGTATGAGCACGCCGCAGTAAAAATAGTCTCCTTTTTGGGTAGAGAAGGAACTCAAACTTTCACCTTAATGGGTAGAGAAGAACCCCATGCAAAACGATCTCCAAGCAAGGATATGTATATATCGAAACGTGAATTTAAACTCAACAATGGGTGTAAAACTTGTGTTTTTATGGAATTAAAACATTTAAATTCTAGAACACAAAAGGACTTTTCGAGTGGAAGTATTTTTGCTCTCAAGTCTTTTGAAACCTCACCACAGCCATGTAAAAATATGCCTTCCCATCCCTCTTAAAACTGGTAAAAGGTAGTGGGGTTATGGGTGGTTAATAAAAAGAAAACTGGCAGAAAACCGTATAAAAATTTTTCCGCCCATGTCATTCAAACGGCATCCTGAAGTCGTTCGCACGACATGGTTCAAACGAGAATTTAGAGGATAAAAAGGTTAAAATCACATTGGATAAATCTCGTTCGAATAAAAACATTTGAACGAACTTCGAACGAGAAAACAAAGTAATTTTGCAAAATGTCATTTGAACATCGTTTGATGTTCGTTCGAATGACATGGGCATCTCTTTCGAATGAGATCCTTGTTTCGTTCGAATGGCTTATCAGAAAATCCTAAAATACATTTTAAGCTCAAATTTTTTTATGTAAAGTCCTAAAATGAAAAATAAAAAATCGATCTGACAAAATGTTTATAAAAAGACACCTATAAAACTTATCTAAGTCTCTCTATATATATTAAATGCATCAATACGTTTTAGAGACCTTAGAATTGATGAAATATTGATGATGCAAAACATGGCACTAGAAACCAGCGATGATGCAACTTTAATATCTGGGCCACTACATCTTCAACTAGCTTGTTATAGGCTTGAAAGGAGATAACACACCACTATCCTATGACACAAAGTGTTTTGTTCGAAATTAAGTCAGCACTACAAATTGACTCGATTGAAAATTTATCCTTTTGGAGTTGGTCGACATTCTAGCCGACTAGATTCCTGTGATGCCGATCAAGATAGCTAAATGGCCACATAAGATGACAGGTGTCTATTGTTCATTGTCCACGTGGGGAAGTAATTTATGTATACAACAAAGCTCCCAATACTCTATGCTTGATTATTGATCGAAAGTATGGAGTATGTGTTCAAAATGTTGTTCGACGTGTGATCTGAGCATTGGTCGGCGACCGAATTTTCGGACTTGTAAAATTTTTTGCTAGCACTGTGCATAATAGGTTTTTGTAAATAATTCATACTTTTTTGAACTACCAAAGGGTACACTGGTGTTTTTATGCTTTGGGAAGCATACAACCAGTGGTAGTTCAATTGTTCGTGCACTTAATCAGTTCGTAACTATTATTGAGGCAACATATAAATTGGGAGAAATTTCCCTCCTTTTATTTTCACCTCAAATTTCCTGCACCTTACTCACGAGTTTTCTTTCTGCAAGTTTTTGTTACCTGCTACCCATCACAGTTTCTCCATCTTTGTTGTTATATTTAGATTCTTGTAAGCTTTCTTTCCTCCTTTCTCTATTTTTCACCCTTATCTCTGTTTCAACCATGATTTACTTCGTAGATAAGGGTTAATTGGAGAAGTTTAGGGGAAAAAAGGAAAATTCTTAACTGGGTAGATCTATTAATAGGTCAAGATCCTATAAATGTTTATTCTTTAGTAGGGTATCAATGGATTCCCACTCTTTTCATTATTGAGTGTGGCATCACCTCCCCCCCCCCCCCCCCCCCCCCCAAACCTCTTCTTATTCAATTTTATCAATATTTTGTTGTTATTCTTGCTAGGATAGATCTAAACACCTGGAGGGTAATAAATGGAGCACATAGGTTGAATGAGATTTATGGGACGCATATTAGGATCCCTGAATTGATTCTGTTACAAATGGTGAACCATTTGAGAGAGAACTTACTATTTGAAGACTAGGCAAGCCAACAGGGATTTTGTAGTTAATCTGTCAAATTCCAATAAAGATTATTGGAATTA
Source organism: Sambucus nigra (assembly GCA_949130495.1). Taxonomy (NCBI): domain Eukaryota; kingdom Viridiplantae; phylum Streptophyta; class Magnoliopsida; order Dipsacales; family Adoxaceae; genus Sambucus; species Sambucus nigra. The sequence continues at coordinate 64,031,162 of OX422224.1, read as the reverse complement.
TGGTTATGTTGTAAAAAATTGGCGATATGCCCCCTTCCTGTGGGGTATCTTACACTGGACCCAGGTTCCCCCTAGAAGGGCGTGGCATAGGTTATAACTTACCTCTTACTTTTTTTTGTTTATAATTTATTTGCAGACTTTCTAATTAACTTACTTTCTTTTGATTCTTTTACAGAGGAGAGTAAGAAAAAGTATCCCAAAGAAGGAGAAGTCAACCTTAAAGGCCTCAAATTTATGTGGGGTCTCAATCAAAGAGTTAAAGAAGAAAACCTAAGAGCTTCTTCACTACTGTTGTAGCATAAGAGCTCAATTACATCTTTTGTTGTCCGACCATCACTTTCACTTGCCTAAGTTACCATCAATATAGAGGATGAGCCTATATCCACTTCTTCGATTACAAAATCAGTTGGGGATGAATTCATCTAAGGAGGAACTTCTTCTTCCTTTGAGTATTTGGACATCACTACCATCCCAACATCCACATAAACTAAGATGGTGAATAGAAAGATTCCCAACTAGCTGGACAAGTTTTCTCTTCCATCTACCAAGAAAACCAACCCTATCGAGAAGAAGTCTTAAACTAGTGATAAAATGCCATTGGTTTTTAACATTGACCTTGACAATGAAAAGACATTTTTTTTCTCACTTGATTAAAACTTCAAGTGATACTGATTTCTTGTTGATTATTGTCTTTCATGATATCTAATTATTGTGTTTTGCACAATAAACTTATACTTGTAAATTTCCAATTTGATGCCAGGGAGAAAGACATAGTTTATGCTGAATTTGACCTACTTAGGTGGTGTAAAAATATTCTTGGGGATGGCTATGTTCCCTTGACTGAGAAAGATCTAGTAAGGTTGATCGGCCCAGATGACTCCGACCAAGTAAAGGACTCTTACTTCCATCTTCATTATCTCTTGGACAGAGTTATATCCAATAATACTAGTTATTACGAGATGATTGAGTACATGTAAGAAGACCATAAATGTTCTAAGGCACTGCTTTATTCTGACCATGAGGCTAAGTATCAAGCCTTGAGTGAAGGCTAGGGCTTTGATAAGAAGTTACATGACATCTTTTCTGCCATGAATAAAAAATAATTGTCCTTGGACCAGGAATTGGAGAGCGCCCAATCAATTGCTGCCATGTTAGAAAAAGAAAATAATTCTTTGAGGAATGAACTTAACATTTTAAAGAATTCATCCAATACTGGTCTAGATGAAGGGGTTTCATTCTTGGATATTGAGAATGCCAGACTTTTTGAAGAGTTGGAGGCCTTATAGAAAAGAAAAACCAAGCTTGGCCATCCTCCAAGGAAAACTATAGCTGTTCGACCAACTATTAATGAAGTCAGAAGTAAGAAAGCCCTCACCGACTAAGCTGCTAAGCTCAAAGAGAAGGACAAGGTTATCAAAAATCTTCAAGATGATGTGGACCGACTTACCTTCCATTTCTATAAGTAACCCAAAGCTATTTAGATGGATGGATATGATGAAGCCCTGGCTTACTCGGATAATCATATGGAGTAGGCCAAGAATGAGGGTCATAAATGGGGCTAGATGAACCTGCTTACTCTAATGAAAATACATGAGAAGAATGAACTATGGTACTGGCATGACCCATCATTCTTGGATCACCCTAATCCTCCCTTATCTATTGATTCAGTTGGTTTCCTTTTGATGCCATCCCTTAAAGCTTGATTAGAAAGTACATTAGGGATTTTGGCCTTGAAGGAGAAGTGGAGTATGTTCGTCCCCAACATATTCTTGACCGGTCGAGCAATGGCAGACGTACTAGGAAGAGAGATTTCAGGTCTATAAATAATTCTCGTACCCTTTGATGAACCTCCGATTGGGATGAGCAAGGCTGATGAAAAGCGCCTAGTAGAATAAACTTGTATTTTGTGCTTTGTTGATCTTTGTTTTGTAATTCATATTCATTGGAATGAAATAAAGTTAATTGACACACTTCATCTTTTCTATTTAAGCTTGTGGTCGCTATTAATCTTATTGTCGACTAGGTAATCTGTATGATGACTAGTAAATTGGATTATTGATTAAATGTCCTACTTAAATGTTAGATGTTTGATTCGTGATTGAATCTGATTGTAATGCCGATAAAACTGTAAATAATTTTATTAAACTAAGTTATTGAATTAGTTATTAGTGACGATTAAGTGTATGAAAAATGTATAATTATTCTTGTATTTTAACTTAACCGGGTAAAACCTCTTGTGTTTGACTTTAAGTCTTATATGAATTTTCCTTTGGTGGTCAGCAATGGTCTAACCAAGTCTATTCGTCAAGTAGAAAAAGGAAAGGGAGAAGTAATAGGAGTTAGGGAGGCACCTAGTTTTCTATTAATGGAAATAAACCTTTAGCACTTATTACACCTCTTGGAGAATGAAACATAATATCCCTTCATTGTTGTCCAATAGTAGCCTTATATGGCTATCCTTTGTACCGAAGATCTTCCACATAAATGGGCATCACATGAACCTTCATGGACCTCTTTAATCAGATCATATACTTCAGTTGGATGGACACAACAAAGTAAAGATACCGTGTAACGCCTTCCGTATAGAATACCTTTCTCCAAGATATAACCGGGTACTTTATATCTCAATTTCCTTATTTTCCTTTGGTCGACTGGTAACAGTCCCTTGTCAACGTAGCCTCTGATTGGATCCATCTAGGAATATACTAATTATATATAAATGATGTTGATTGCCTCCATATTAATGCTCTTCCTAGTGAGAATATCTACTGGAATGCTTCTTTTGAGCTCATTGGAGTTACTGAGGCTAGTCGAGCAAGAGCATCTGCTTAAGCAATTTTTACTCTTAGAATCCAGACCATCTTAACTGCAGGGAATGAGTAAATAACTTCATTGGTCTAATTCAAGAATTTCACCATCATTTATCCTTTAACTTCGTATATCTCAAGTAACTAGTGAATAATAAGTTGAGAATCATTGTGAGCTATCGCTAGTTCGGCACATAGTGATGAGGCTAGATCTAAAGTAATAATCAATTCTTCATATTCGTCTTCATTATTAGATGCCTAAAATTAAAATCTCAATGCATACTCTACATAGAAATCACCTGGTGTGTTTAGAATAAGTCTAGATCCACTGCCAGTTGTGCACAAAGAACCATCTATGAATAATTTCCAAATTGGGACATCACTGTTTAAGTATTCATCCACCAATACTCTATATTTGAATATCTTCTTGATCTGTTCAGCTAGTTATAGAGCTCTTTCTTACATAACTTATTACTCTGGTTAGTCGACAACGATCTCAGTTTTCTTTTATGCCGAGCTCTCTTTCGAAGAAGTCTGCTCTGTAGGAAAACTTGGTGTGCTGGGTACCTCTATATAAGTGAATTCTGATATGAAATCTGCCACTGCTTACCCTTTCAGTGAAGTTCTTATCTTGTACATAATTCCATATTATCCAAGTTCAACCTCCCATGAAATTAGCCTTCCTGACTTTTCAGGCTTGTGTAAAGCTTATCGCAGAGGTAAGTCAGTGTATATTATAATGGTATAGGCTAGAAAGTATGGTCTCATTCTTCTAGATGCTTCAATGAGTGCCAGTGCTAACTTCTTCAAGCATGGGTACCTGATTTTCTCTCCTTAGAATGCTTTACTAGTGTAATATACTAGGTTTTGAACACCTTCCTCTAATCGGATCGAGGTTGAACTTATATTAGACTCTAAAGCATCTAAATATAAGTATAACTTCTCGCCCAAAATAGGTCGGGAGAGTAGCGGAGGACATCCTAAGTACTTATTTAAGTCTAAAAAATCTTTTTTACAATCATGATTATATTCAAATGTTTTTTAAACACCTTGAATAATGTAAAATAATCGTTTATGGCTTGCAATACGAAACGATTTATAGCTGATACTCTTCCCGTTAGTTTTTGCACAACCTTCTTACTAGTTAGGGTTGCATCTCCAGTAAATACTTTATTTTATCAGGGTTGGCTTCCATTCCCCTTTAATTTATGATGTACCCCAAGAACATAACTTCATGTAACCCAAATATACACTTAGTTGGATTGAACTTCATTTGATGTTTTTCCAGTTGGTTAAATGTTTGGGCTAAATCAATAGTATGGTCGGCAACAAAATTGCTTTTGGTGAGCATATAATCTACGTATACTTTTATGTTCTTCCCAATTTGGTCCTCAAATACTTTGTTTACTAACCTCTGATATGTTGCTCTAGAATTTTTCAGCCCCAAAGTCATAACATTATAGTAGTAAGTTCCTTGACTGGTGATGAAGGGTGTGCTCCCCTTATCCTATGGCTTTATCTTAATCTGGTTTTAACTAGAATAAGAATCCATGAAGCTGAGTTAAACCTGTAATTTCATATAATAATGGATAAATCCTTTATAAAGGAAAGTGACCTTTTGAGCATGCTTTGTTAAGGTTAGTAAAATCCACACACATTCGCGATTTATTTTTCTTCTTCTTGACCATTACTACAATGGGCAAACAAGTCGAATATTTAATATCCTTAATAAACTATGGTTTTTGCAGCTTTTAAACCTCTTCTTGGATCTCCATACTCTTTTCGGGACTGAAAACTCTCCACTTCTGCTTAATTGGTCTGGCATCTTTGTAAATATTGAGTTCATGGCAGATGAAGTTGGGATCAATCCCCCGCATATCCTTATGACTCCAGGCGAACACATTCTTCCTATCTCTAATGAATGTAATTAATTCATATTTGAGAGATAGTTTTAGTCTTGAGCCAATCTTGGTGGTTCTTTCGAGTTTTTCATCGTCTGACACAATAGTTTTTGTTTCTTCCATAACCTTTCCTTTGACTAAGTCCTCCTCTTCGTGGGGATCCAAAGTATCAATATAGAAGGTAGTTGTGCCCCTCTTTATCTCCTATTAGTTGATCGAGGTGTAGTAGAATTCCAAGGCTTCCATCTGGTTACCATTCACTATGATGACTTTATGATTGGTAGGAAAATTCATGCATTGATGCATAGTAAATGGCACGAATTCTAATTACCTCAAAAATACTCGACCAAGGATTATGTTGTAGGCTGGAGGTATGCTTTTGCCCAATACAAAAAAGTGAATTCATTCCTTTCTGCTTGTCGGCCATGGGCTGACTACCACATCTAGCTTGATAGTTCCTAAGGGATATACCAATTCTCCTGATAATCCAATGAGAGGCCTGTGGTACGGTTCTACTATATTGTCCCATAGCCTTAAGATTTGGAAATATTTGTAGCACCTTACATCCTTCGAAATCCCATTATTGACCAAAACTCTTTCCACTCTGATATACTGAACTCTACAAGTGATGACTAACGGATCATCATGAGGATAAATTACCCCACTCATCTTGTTTTTAGAGAATACAATCACTAATTTGTCTTTATTAACTTTCCTAGGATGACCATCACTGCTCTGGGATGTATCAATCTGCCTGATAGTGGGATAATATTTAGACTCATTTAAGTATTCCTTCCTTTCAGCAAGCCCGTTTCCTCTATCGGCGTCTCCTACGGCGATAAAATGACAGTCAAAGGAAATCATACCTACATCTATTTCTGGCTCATCAGGCTTCTTTCGCACGTCAGTGTCATCCTTATAGTCATTATTGTGTGCCCTTTTAGTGTTGTCTTTTCCTCGGTCGTGTGATTCAGACCTTCTCCTAGTATCCTAATTTCCATTTCGATCAATAAAAATTTCTAACTTTCCTCACCGAATAAGATTTTCAACTTCATCCTTGAGGGTTATGCAGGTATCAGTAGTGTGTCCACGATCATGATAAAAATCACAGTACTTGGACTTGTCCCTCCTGTTGGGAGGTGTTCTCAGTTTCTCAGGCCAGTTCTGATCTTTGTTGACCCTGATTTCCTTCAGGATATGGTGGAAACCTTTAGTGTGTGGAGTGTACTCATCAAATTTCTTGATCCTTTCATACTTCTTATCTTTTTAATCTTTTTTGAATAAATTGTTCTTCTGACCTCCAGCTTTGATTTCTGGCACTTCTTTTACTGCCATCGCTTCATCGACGTTCATAATCTTATCAGCCTTAGCCATCAATTCTATCATAGTTTTAGGTGGATTTTTTGCGAGGGTGTAATAAAGATCTTTGGCCAGTAACCCACTCATCAAGGCAGCAATAACTGTCATTTCTTCATAATCCACTACTTCTAGTTTCTCATTATTGAAATGGGTGATATACTCCCGATTACTTTTTCCAGGTTTTTGGCACACGGTCAAGAAATGATTAATAGTCTTAATCGACTTAGCCCCAAAGCAAAATTTATCAATAAATGATTCCGCCAGCTGTTGAAAATGAGAAAATTTACCTCTAGGCATGTCATTTTACCATATTTGAGCTGGGCCTATGATGGAACTGGAGAAAGCCCTACACTTGATCTCATCGAGAAATAGAATAAATATTGACAGCAGCTTAATACTACTGAATGTGGAGGACTGAATCAGTTTTCCCATCATATTTAAGAGTGACAATTGGTGGCTTGAATTAGAAAGGTGTGGGGTAGTCCACAATAGTCTGGATAAAATATTAAACTTTAAAAAAACTCATTTGTAAATTATTTTTTATTTTGACAATTTTCCCAGTCGATCTTCTAATTGCAGCGTGGATCCATTCTAAGAATGTTCCTTTGGCTTGGATTTGGCAAAAGTAGATTTTGTGGCTTTAGTGTGCCTATGTGTTGAACTCTATTCCTGATAAGTATGATCGGAATGCACAGAGCCTCTCATACTAGCCTTAGATCTTATAGATCCTTCTCTGTGCACATAACGACATTCTTGCTCCCTGTGATGACCTCTGGTTACCTAAGGACCTAAATGGTCAAAAGAGGATTCCATACTTTGCATTTCAGATACACTTGACCTCTCATTAGAAAAGGACCTACCATCTTAGTAATCCATTGATCGAAATGAAAATGTTGTGCCAGGATGGTATGACTTATCATGATAAGATGGTATGACTTATCATGAGAAGACCGGGAGCGATAAATCCTTTCATTTTTAGGTTGTGGAGGTGGAATATCTCTTCTAGAATTGAAGGATTTGTCTTGCATCATATGAGCCAATTGTCTGGCTAACTCTTGCATGGCTTCATGTCCTTTAGCCAAATTAATTAAGATCCTCTAGATATCTGTCTCACTAGGGGGTGCAGACATATCTGGGTTATTGCCTGTAACCACCAAACTTCTTTCTGGAATGGTAGTCATTCTTGAAGCCAAAGAAAAATGTATGAGGTAGATAATGATTACAAATAATTGTTTCCATAGGCGACGCCAATCTGTTGATGTCTAAAAATGGATTGATCCAATTTTATAATCACAGATAAAAAAATAAGAGCAATATAAATAAACACACACTAAACACAAAGATTTTTAAAGTGGTCCGTGTATTTAAAGCCTGCATCCACTGTTGGCATTACTATTGATGCTTACAAGAGCTTAACACAGTGTGCTTGAGATTGATTGAATTGTTCCTTTGAACTAAGGGAGACGATATATTAATAGTGGTCCGAAACCCTAGTGATGGAATGCGTTTATATTTCCAGACATTTACATATGTGTAAAATAAATGAGAGACTTGGTGTTTAGTTTTAGTTGCCCTTCTATCCATGTAACTTTTGCCATTCTTGATGGTTCACATTCTAGAGGTTGTCGGCATTCCAGCCGACCAGATTCCTCTAATGTCGATAGTTAAATGGCCACATAGGATGACATTTGTCTGTTGTTCATTAGTCCACGTGGGGAGGTTATTTTTACATACAATAAGAATCGAAATTATTGGATTTTTTTATATTTAGAGCATTTTCATCTTATATCATTTACTTTTATTATTGAATGTGGCTGTTTTATTGGTTATCATCGAAAACTCATATGGCTAGGGCAGGTCTAATGGCTTACCATACATTTTAAAGGGTATAATTTTATATGTACCTTCAAATCATACTTTACTTAGTTGCCAAAAAAGAATTAGTTAATACGTAGGGACCACATGATGTCCATTGAAAAATTAACTAATGACTTTCTGAGAACTAAACATGGTATGGTTGAGGGTATGATTTGAGGATAAATGTAGAATTAGTCGTTTAGAGGGAGATGGGAGTGTCTTGGGAAGTTAAATGAAGTTGAGGGACTTTGGAGAAATCTTACTAAGTTGATTGGGTGTTTTGGTGAACTATTGAGTCACGTGTCATTAAAATCTTGAGAGAATCTTGTTAAATAGAGAAAATAAATAATACTAAAACTTGACAAAAAATTATGGGAAGCTCGTTCAAATGACCTCAAAATCCTATGAATGATAAACGTTATCCTATTCTCTATTTTTTTGCCTAACGATGAAGTTAATAACCTAATAACACAAAACCTCCACTTTTAAGACCTTGAGTCAACCCAAACCCCCTTTAACACCTAATTATATTCAACTCAACTCAACTAGGCATTTTTCCAATTATTTGAGATCAGCTATATGAATCCTATTTTTCCATTTCGCTCTATTCAACACACCACATTCAGTTAAACCACACGAGATCACGTACTTTTTTATAATATCCCATGAGGGCATCCATTGGTATATTCTTTGGTCCTTTTTATGAAGTTAATTTTGTCCTACCTCTACCCCTTGCGTTACTATCAATACCTAATTCACTCCTCCTTACGAGGGCATCCATTGGTCTTTTTTTGAAATTTCCAAACCATCTAAGTTTATTTTCTCTCAATTTATATTTTGTAGAAGTAACTTTTACCGTTTTACGAATTTGTTCATTTTTAATTTTATCCTTTCTAGTTTTATCACAAATTCATCTTAATATTGGCATCTCTGCCACAGTAATTTTATGTACATTTTATTTTTGGTTACCCAACACAATGTCCCATATAACATGACATGTTAAATGGTCGTCCTATAAAGTTTTCTCTATAGCGTTAATGGTATACACTATCACACAATACACCGGTAGGACATCTTCACTTAACCCAACCTGCTTTAATCCTATAAGATTTTGATTAAGAACGAAGATTGGATACTAGCATAGGAGTGGAAATTATATCATTGAAATTTAATTGAAGTAAGTAACCATGAATACTTTTACCCTTTAATCTAATTTAATAAGACTGTTACGAAGGCTAAAATCAAATTAGGGGTTTTAGTTAGATTTGAACTAGTAATCAAGAATGTAAGGTATAATTAGGATTAGGTTATGTTAAATAATTTATTTATGCAAAGAACCTTATTTTTTACATTTAACCCGTGAACATATGATCATAAACTAATAATTCTATGTCAACTAAACTTGAATAAATGAACACCAAATAATGGCATTTTATATGTTATAAAGTAATATGTGTTATGTATAAAGAACTACACCAAAGATTGACAATATAATAGAAATCGTTTAAATTATAATTTGATTCATTGACAACTTTCAGAATCTTTTCATAGAAAACATTGAACTAGATGACTCTGAGGTCTTAAATATAATTTATAAATTTGAAATATTATTGGAACATGTAATCCAATGAATAACTAACAAAATCATAAAGTCTATTTTATTTGTTTCATAATAAAAAAGAAATAAGAGTTATTAAGAACCAAAGTAAAATAAACAAATTCAGTTGTATATCTTAGAGGAAGGTGTGGGGAGTTTTTGGGGTGGGGAATTAGGTAGGAGAAGATATAGTTATAGAAGTATTATGTGATTCTTTTGGGTGACGAGATAGTGAGTGGTTATAAGTGTGATTTATTTAATGTTTCGCGGATGAAATTGTGTGCTCTTTTTTAACCATGCCATGTGTGGGTGAGTGACTCGTCGTGAATCTACTAGAGAGTTTGTTAGCTTTTATAACATGTTAGGTACTAATAGCTGACTAATGAACACCTTCAGAAAGTCCATCCTCTTGACTTTGTTCCATATGTTTCTCCTTTGTTGATGTCATATATCCAACCCATATTCATAGATGTTGACATGCGGTTATATTATAGTTCACATTCAATTCCTTTTATTAATATACAATTGGAATATGGAAACCCATTAGTTGTAATATTAAAGGAATAAGAGGTCCTTAGAGGTTATGTAACCTTCATGAAATTGGTGGTAGGATGAGTGTGTGATCTATAATTACTATCATTCTATGGGTAAAGTGAGAACCTAATTGTTTCTGTAAACGTATGAGTTAGATAATTCCTTATGTGGTTGTTTGTTGGTCAATGATGTTATGGGGCATGTGAGTATTACATTTGTATGGTATTTTAGAATATGAGTTGGAAATTATGATTAATCTTAATTAAATTATTGTTATGCAATTAATAAAGCTTCTTGTATATATGTTTGGTATTACATCAAGTATTTCTTGTTGTGGGTTTGATCGACATTTCATTTTCCATTTCAAGTCCAAGGTATCTTATCTTTATGTAGTATGAAGCTCCCTGACTTGATCCTTTTAGTTCTGGTATTATGAAGCTTTTTAGTTAATTTATGTTTTTGTTGGGTTATTCAGACTTATGTTATTTACTCTTCAATTTTGGTGGGTCCTTGATTTATGTGATTATAAGTTTTGTAGTTAAATTTATGGTTTATTAGTTTAGTGTTACTAATTATATGACGTAGCATAAAGTGATGAAATAAAGGGATCAAACCCTAAGACCTTAAATTCACAAGACATAGTTCTCACAAGACCTTAAAAAAGTGAATAAACTCAAAATTATGTTGATAGTAAGAATGTTGTGATTACAAGCTTACAGGTTTTGCCTATATATGGGCAAGTAAAAAAAATATTAAAATAATAAACATTTAACCCACAAGAGAAAGCAATGGAAAAGATGAATCAGCACCTAAATCACCCATTTAATTAAATCTTTAAAAAGTATAGAAGTGGTCTTTGTGGTTTATCACTTCACATAGTGCATATTGAGGTTTTCCATTTATCATAGTGCACGAGACACTTGATTTATGTTTATTCAGTCCAAGGAAAAATTTAAGACCAGTTGTTACTATTCATATGAATAGTACCACCGGTCATTGTTTATATGAACAATATTGTTGATGTTCTGCATCAACCCCCTTTACTTTGGCAAAACTCATGATAGAGTTAGGTTAAAGTGGTTTATTTGAACGATGATACTAAAATTGGTCATCAACATTGACGGTGGATGATATATTCATATTATCTAGTAGTTCCACCACATATGCATTATCATTAATGTTCCTGGAGATACGAAATGACCTATACTTCTTCTTATTCAGTTTACTATAAGTACCTACTTGAAATCTATTTCCGTGGAAATAATCCATGAATAAATCTCCAACCTCAAAAATTTTGATCCTCCGATCCCTGTCTTAGCTTTCTTATACTTTGTATTAATCTTCTCCAAATTTTTCTTCACTGAGATATGTTTTTTTGGACACTCTCCACCATATTATCTTCTATAATGCTAAACTCCGACAACCTTGGTAATGGGAGAATATCTAAAGCATATCATCAGGGTTCGTCATGATGTTGTATGCAAACTCCACCTGAGGAAGAACTGCATCCGATTATTTGGGTGTATCTCCACACGTGAAATGAATAAAGTTACCCAAAGTATGATTTGTAAATTCTATTTGGCCGTCGATCTAGGGTTGTGATGTGCTGCTATACTTCAAAGTAGTATCAAACTTCGTCGATCTAGGGCTCTGATGTGCTGCTATACTTCAAAGTACTATCAAACTTCCCTCACAAAGTCTTCCAACAGTGACTAGTGAATTTCACATATCGGTTGGACACAATGGATTTTGTAACCCCAAGCAAATGAATTATCTCCCCAAAGAATATATTGGAAACATGAAAAGTGTAGTCGATATTCTTGCAAGGAATAAAGCGTGCCATATTTGAAAACCTTTCAACCACCAAAAATGCAGAATCCATCCTGCATTAGGTTTGTGGCAGTCCCAACACAAAGTCTATGGATAGTTCCTCCCAAATATGCTTTAGCACTGATAGTGCCATATAAAGTCTTGTATTCTATACATGTCCTTTCACAGTCTGGCATATGGGATATTTCATCACCCATTTTCCTACATCTCTCTTTAACTCTAGACAAAAATAATATTCTTCTACCAAGGTAATAATCTTATCCTTACTTCTTATACAAAAGTAATGGTCTTATCCTTACCAAAGTGACCTCCCAATCCTTTGTTATGCATCGCTATAATGATATGCTCCCGAAGGTATGTCCTTAATATTCATAAACATTTGGCTCGAAAGAGAAAACCATCATGGATGTGAAAATCTCCAGTACCCAACTTCGATCTACACTTAACCCAAATGTCTTTGAAGTCTTCATTATCCACATACTTTTCTTTTAAGGAATCAAATTCATTGGCCTCGATAAAATAGTAAGTAAATATGGTCTCTTACTTAGTCCATCAACCACCTTGTTCATCTGCCCTGATTTATGTCACACACACACAGAGAGAGAGAGAGAGTGAACTTCTACAGGATAGTGATCCAATGAGAATGCATCATGTTCATAGTTTCTCAACTATTCATAAACTTAAAGGCTCATTGATCACTGTGGAGAACAAACTTTAATTAGATAAGATTATGTTCCAAATGCCATAAGACACGAAACACAATAAAGAATGCCATCTCATAAGTGGTTCATCGCTTCCTTATCTCATTCACCATCTCACTAAAATAATTTATTACCTTTATTATTGAGAAAGAATAACCCCAATTCCTATTACTAAGGCATCACATTAAACCTCAAATAGTTTATCAAAGTTTTGTAAGGCCAATACTGATGTAGAGAAAATTTTTCCTTTAGTAATGTAATTCTAGCCTATTTCTTTGCTCCCCATTGGAATTGTTCCTTCTTCATAGAGGAAGTCATAGGTTATGGTGCTAAAATTTTGGATAAACCTTCGATAGAATGTTGAAAGTCCATGGAAAATAGCGTACATTGATGACTATCTTAGGAGTGTAACAATATATTATGGCTCGCACATTTTCTTTATCAACCTGAATCCCATTTAACTCTAAAATAAAGTTTAAAAAGAAATTGGCTTGTCAAAAGCTTCACTTTTTGAAGTTGATGTATAGCTTATTAGCACAAAAGGTTAGTAAAACCTCTCTCAAGTGACGCATATAATCTGCCCTATTATGACTATATACCAAAATATCGTCGAAATAAACAATAATGCATTCATTGATGAATGGCATGAGCACCTGATTTATAAGTTGCGTGAAGGTACTGTGACCATTAGAAAACTCGGGAGACATTGCCATCCACTAGTATAATCCTTCTTTATTCTTGATGGTTGTTTTCCCTTCATCTCCATGCTTGATCTGAATATGGTGATAAGCACTACATAGGTCTATTTTGGTGAAGACTTTAGATCCTTCTAGCATATCCAGTATGACAACGAGCCTCGAAGAAACAATATTTATTTCATTGTGATGTTGTTGTTGGTGGTTCTATCCGTGAATATATTCCATCTTTTATCCTTTTTGGCACCAATAAAGTAGGGACAACACAAGGACTCATACTTTCCTTGAGTAATCATTTTAATAACAACTCTTCATCCTGATGCTATAAAATCTCATGCTCCCACGAACACAAAATCCATATGGTTTTATATGTTATCCATTGGTGGAAAGTGATGTGGTAACTCTATGGGAATCAGATGCTAAAATGCTCCAATAATTGGTTGTAAAATCTTAACAATTGGTGTATCTTCTCCAATGTCTCCCTTCATAACCAGCGGTGTTCCTTCTTTTTATTTCTTTATCAACTCTCGAAACTCTTGCTCCTCCAACTTTGAGAATGTTTGCCTCTCCACTTTAGAACCATTGGTTACAGTTTCTCTTTCATTTATTAGAATAAGGACAACCTTCTTCTTATGCTATAAAATTAGTACGTGTTATGTTTTTCGTTGTGGGTGGAATCTACGTCATATTGCTACGACCTCTTAAGTAATACATAACAAGCATCCGTGTCTATGACATCACAAATAATCTCATCTTTATAGTGATTTCTAATTTAGAAAGGGGTTTTGCACATCCTTTTCTTTTCATTGCTTTCTCCTTATTAAATAAGAAACCCCCTCTCTCTCTCCGTCTCTCTCTCTCTCCAAGAATAGTGGAAACCGTAATACAATGACAGAGTTGCCACCTGAAACAGGTGCAATGCCAGCCATCACGTCATGCCAAGATCCCAAAACTTTAGATCGCAATGCTATAAAGTCTTTTGTAGAGATTCTATCTAATAGGAATACTGTGGTGAACAGTAATCCTATCCGTCCTACAGCGCAGCACAAAGGAGAGGTAGCCATTTTTTTCTCTAACGATGATATTTCTGGTATGGCCGCCCCATTTAAACATGCGTTAATAGGACAGTTTCAACATGGCCATCCAGCATTGGAAACTATCAGGAAAACATTTTTAACCTCCTCCCTCACACCAGGCTTTTCGATGGGTCTTTTAGATTCTAAACACGTTCTGATACACCTTAACAGTGAAGAAGATTTTCATCGCATGTGGCTACGTGATCTATGGTATATCCATAGATTCCCTATGAGGGTCATTAAATGGTTAAAAGATTTCAAAGCTAACGTTGATAGTCCATTGGTGCCGGTGTGGGTTAACCTTCCGTATATCCCTGTCCACTTTTTTTTCCAAAACAACGTTATTTTCCATTGCTAATGCGATTTGTAACCCTATCAAACTTGATGAGGCAACCGGTTATCTAGCTCGACCTAGAATGGCAAGAATTTGCGTGGAGGTTAATTTGACGAAGAATCTGCCCAGAAGAATTTGGTTAGGGACGGCTGAAGAGGGTTTTTGGCAGAAAATCTATTACGAGAATCTACCATCTTATTATAGCCGCTGCTCAAAACTGGGTCACGTTAGTATAGAATGTAACAAGGAAGATGAAGATCAAGACGTTTATTATGAGGAGATAGAGGAAACTACTACAAAAGGATAAAAAAAGGTGGGCAAATTAATGTGGAAACTTGCTCACAAGGTGCGAGTGATTAATACAGGAGATATGCATGAAGACCGAGTTAGAGAAAGTAAAAAAGAAGTGGTGGTGGCAGACACAACAAATAATGAAGATATAAACATGGTGGTCCACTCCAAACCTCAATACAACTGTCAAGGCTGGGCAAAAATCACAGTTAACTTCTAATTCATTCGAAGTATTGGCAGGTGATAACATGGATAAGGAAGAAGGAGAAATTCAAACAGATAATGCATTGCATGATGAAGTTAATAGGAGGCAAGAAGATCGTAAGGAGAATTTATCAGAGAGTTGTGATTTTGACATGGATGAAGTGCCAAAAATTCAGAAGGTGATAATAGACCCTACTACCATAAAAAAATATTTTTTTTCACCAAGGGCTCCTAGATTGTCAATAGAGAAAAATATTATGGAAGATTGCCGACACCTCTATGCATCTGACTCTGAATCTACTTTGGTAAGGGAACTAAATGATGATTGGAAGTCTTTTTGAAAAGGATTATCAGTAAAATTTCCACGTCTCGAGAAAAAAGAATTGATGGTTAATGCAGAAGTGGAAGAAGATGGATTTACAGTGGTAAAAAGAATGAGACCCAGGAAGAACTACTTAGCTACACAAAAATCTAATATAATGACTCGGTCAGGAGGTAAGGCAGCAAAAATTATTTCTTTTGTAGTTTCCAAATGATCCAAACACTTTTCTGGAATATAAGAGGGGTGGGTAATGGTCCATCTATTAGGAGATTGAAAAGACTTATTCGAATCCATTCGATTAGTGTGTTGGCTTTATTAGAACCGAAGATTGATGACACTAAAATGGTGGAAGTGTGTAAGAAAATAAAGTTTGAAGGAGGAATGGTTAATACTACAAATAAAATCTGGATTTTATGGAACAAAAATTGGAAGGTGCATTTAGCTCATAACGGGGTTCAAACTCTTTCTCTATGCTTAGATAGTCCTTTCTTTGGTAGTCCCTTTGTTCATACGACGATATATGCGTAATGCAAAAAAGATGAAAGATTGGAATTATGGAACGAGCTAGAGTTTATATTCGGGACTGGAGAGGTGAAGTGGATAGTGGGTGGGGACTTTAATATAGTAGCTAAGAGCGAAGAAAAAATTAGAGGTAATGAGGTGAATTGGGAGGGAGTCATGGATTTCAATACGTCTATGATAAATGTTGGGCTTCAAGAAATTAAATTTACTTGGTGCAACAATAAAGAGGGTAATGCTCGGATCTGGGCGATATTGGATAGAGTGATGGGAAATTTAGAATGGAATAATGCAAAATTTTCTAGCTTAGTGGATCACCTACACAGGGCTAAATCGGATCACAGTCCTCTCCTTCTGAAAATCAAAGACGAAGATAAAGAGAATCCAATACCATTTAAATTTTTATCATTCTAGACTAAAAGTGATGAATTTATCCAAGTAGTGAAATAAGCCTGGGATTATAAAGTTCAGGGTAAGCCTCTAAACATCTTTGCTGAGAAACTTAAAAGGGTTAAATCCTTCTTAAAAATTTGGCCGAGAAGCAAATATGGTGACATTTTTCAAGCTGCTCGTAAAGCAGAGGATGACATGCTTGGGATAGAAAAGGAGTTTGACTTGAGCCCCTCTGTGGAAAATCGAGTTAAGTTTAACAAAACACAAGAGGAATACTTAAGAGCTTTAAAAATTGAATAGGACTTCTGGTCACAGAAAGCTAGAGCGAGATGGGTAAAGGAGGGTGATGCAAATTAAAAGTTCTTTCATGCCATAACTAAGAAAAAAAGGCCAGCGCTAACAATAACTAAACTTTAAAACCAACACAGACAATGGGTGACGGAAGAACAGTAGATGGAAACTGAAATAGTGACATGGTTTGATAACCCGCTATGCTCCGAAAACACCATGCAAAGCAGTGGCAGTGGTACTAACACCAGCTGCCATCAGTACAGGTCCGGTCCGAGTGAAACGGAGTCGTCTAACATATGGGACTGCATTCCCAAATAAGTATTAGAAGCAGACAATGTGATCCTTAGCGCAATGCCAAATATAGAAAAAAATCAGGAGGCAATATCTGATATGAACAACGAAGGGGCATCGGGACCAGATGGGTTTAACGGTATATTTTTTAAAACTTGCTGGCAGGTTATCAAAGAGGATCTCCATAAATCCATTGGTTCTTTTTTTTTATTGGGGAGGAGCTGCCAATTAGTTGGACATCAACTAACGTGGTTTTAATACCAAAAAATGAGAATCCAAAAAAACTGTGAAGAACTTCGTCCTATTAGTCTATGTAATTTTTCGTCTAAAATTATTTCAAATTTTTTTGCGAAAAGAGTGGGACATATTCTTCCTAAAATCATTTCTCCAACTGAATCTGGGTTTATCAAGGGCCGATCGATATTGGAGAATATTTTGCTTGCCCAGGAAATGATGATAACTTTTACAAATAAAGTGAGGGGTTCAAATATTATTTTAAAGTTGGATATGTTTAAAGCTTATGATAGAATGTCTTGGCTTTTCATCATTAAAACTCTAAGGCGGTTTGGATTCTCAGAAACAGTGATTGACTTATTTTGGAGATTCATTTCGAATTATTGGTATTCAACAGTGGTTAATGGGAAGGCATGTGGTTTCTTTAAATCCAAAAATGGGTTCAGACAAGGGGATCCATTATCACCGGCTCTTTTTGTGTTTTCCTCAGAAGTTCTTAATCGGGGAATTCAAAAAATGATGGAAAGTGGAAAGATGACACATTTTGCTCTAATAAGGGGGTGCCCTATTGTTTCTTGTCTTTCTTTTGTAGATGACACCCTTATTTTTGCAAATGGAGATAAACGATCACTCAAGCATCTCATGGAGTTCTTAAAGGAATATGAAGAGGAATCGGGGCAAGTGGTTAACCACAATAAATCTTCCTTTCACCTTCCAGGAAACGAGGCAAAAGGAGAGAAAAAAGTCATTGAAAATATCACTGGGTTCAAAAGCAAAAATCTCCCTATTGTTTATTTGGGGATTCCATTATTCTCCAGAAAGAAAAAGAAAGCATACTTTTCAGGATACATCGATAAGCTGGTAGGGAAACTAAATCAGTGGAATCATCATTGTATTTCTCAAGCTGGTAGAGTGACTCTTATCAAATCAGTGGAAGAATCCATGCACCTTCATCTCCTGGCCGCCATCAATCCTCTAATAAACGTTCTCACCCATATAGATAATTTACTTGCTCGATTTTTATGGGGGAAATAAGAAGAGAAGATAAAATTTAACTGGGTGAATTGGCAAGATATTTGCAAAACAAAAGAAGAAGGCGGGCTAAATCTCAGATCAATGATTGACCTTTCATCAGCGTATGCTCATAATTTGTGGTGGAAATTCTTTAATACAAATTCGCTTTGGTCCCAATTTATGCATTCTAAATACAAAAAACTGGAGGCTCACAATTTTAAGGGTAGAATTTCACTTTCTTCACAGTTGTGGAGGAGAATGCAAAATTTTGGTGAGGATTTCTTGGAAAATTATGATTTAATTTTTGAAAAATGGACATTAGAAAAAAATGGGATTTTCACAGTCAAATCATCTTGGCACTTGGTGAGAGACAAACGTTGTATCCAAAAGTCTTATTCTGTAATTTGGGATAAGAGAATCCCCCAAAAATTTCGGTTTTCATGTGGCGATTGATTCATAACGGCATTGCTATAGATGAATTAATTAGAAAGCTGCATATTCCTCTTGTGTCTAAATGTAGATGTTGTAGTGTGGCTTCTGAAGAGGATCGAGATCATCTATTTTGGGAAAGCTCAATTGCCCAATCTCTTTGGAAAAGATTCTACGATATTCTGGGGATAAGGCACAATTCATCAAATTTAAATGTAAATCTGATGAGCTGGTGGACTAATTCTAAAGGAGAGAAGATTAGAGGCATTCTTTGTCGGATTATTCCAACATGCATTTGTTAATACTTATGGTGTGCTCGAAATAAAGGTATGTATGAGGGAGTGCCGATGAAGGAATCGTCCATTCTCATTCAAATTTATGGGGAGATTAAAGTTGCTTTTAGAAACTTTCCTTTTCAGGGACCAAAAACTAGATATTGTATTGATACTATATAGGCTTTTTCTTTGTTAGGTGCCCAGATTGCATAGATTTGATGTAGCCACCGGTGGGGGGCTTTTCCCCACTTGCTGATTTCTAATAAATCCCAGTTTTCTAAAAATAATAATAATAATAATTTAGAATGGAACTAGGCATACCTCTATTACATGCACTTCTAATCCTTTCTTGATCCAGCCGATTCTATACGGTGATGGGTGTTTTTCAATCTGTGACTTTAGGAACTTAATAAGTTCTATAGATACAATATTCTCTCTGCTTCCACTGTCCACTATTACATTTCACACTTTCATGTTGATCATTTAACGAGTTTTTAATATGTTATATCATTAATAATCAATGTCCTTCCTTTGGGCTAGTAATAATATTCATACCACACATGCCATATGTTCCCCATCATTAGGCTCAGTGATCTTTGCCTCAATATACTCGTCTTCTGCTGCATCATATTCTTCCTATTACACATTCTCAACTATGTTTATTCACGGATTCATTGGATACTCATTAGACTTGTGTCATTCTTGTTACAACGATATCAGTTAAACATTCTTAGATAAACATATTGGATAAGATTAGGTCGGTTCTACTGCATCTGAGAATTTTGTTAACCACCCTAGGTACGGTTGGTACCCTCTCGTGGATCACAAATGGTTGCTCATGATTCAAACTCTACTGTTGGTATAAACTTCCATTTGTCTATTGTTGGTCTTGTACATGATGCTTTAGTGTTAGTGGGTGTCTTTTTTGTCGATGTCGTCAACTAGCCTCTAACTTGGTTTTAATATTCATTATTTTTTATAGACTAAACATGGTGTAGAGGCTAATCGAATCATGAATTTCTACTTGTAGTCCTTCTATGAATCTAGAGATTTGTTGGCTCTCTGTCTCAATCAAATTATTGCTTACATTTAGTTTGTAAAACTCCTCCATAAAATCGACGACTGATCGCTTTCCTTACCGCTAGTTTAGATATTATTGAGACAATATCTATTTATATTCCCAAGTTAAGAATCTTCCCCGCATAAGTCTTTTCATCTTCACCCATATTCTAACAGGTTGTTTCCCTTGGTGCCTCTTGTTGCACTGCATTTTCTCCAACCAAGTGACGTGCCCCTTTTAGTTTGTAGGTCACTAATTTCACTTTCATATATTAAGGTATATGAATGATATCAAAGAATATTTCCCCCACACTACTCTAATCAATAAAATACTCAATATGAATATGTGAAATACCAATTTTCATCTTATATTCAGGAACATCATCATTTCTATAGTCGTGATGTTCCCTCCTTCCGCGATCATTCAAGATATCTTCTTCAAATAAGTCTAAATTTTAATTTGTTCCATCTTTACCCGTGATTTGGTGGCCATGAGCAACCTCACGGGCCTAACCCTTACTAGTGGTTTGATGCGCGTTGCTATCAAGAGCTAGTGTAGCGAGTGTTCATTGTATCTCTTGTAATATATGATCCACATGTTGAACAGTTTGATGCATTTCTTCAACCCTACGTTTTTTAACCTTCATGGCTGCCTAAAGGGCCTGCACTCCTTGATTTGCATTATTGGAGTGGTTGTTTTTTATTTTATTATTCGCCATTAAGCCAGGCCAAATGATGAAATAAAGGGATCAAACCCTAAACCCTTACATCCACAAGGCAGAAGCTCACAAGACCTCAAAAGAGTGAATAAAATCCAAATTATATTGATAGTAAGAATGGTGTGATTACATGATGCAACCACTTCTAGTTCTAGTACTCTGAAGATTGAAGTGTTTCTTGGTGTGAAGCTTAAATTTTTCTTATTGTGGGCTTAACCTATGTTTCATTATCCATTTAAAGTCCAAGGTATCAAATCCCTATGTATTACGGGGGTCCCCAACTTGTTCCTTCTAGTTCTAGTACTATGAAGCTTCTTAGTTGATGTATGTTTTTATTATGTTATTCAAACTTATGTTATTTACCCATAAATTTTTGTGGGTCCTTGGTTACAGGCTTTATCGTTAAATTTATGGTTCATTACTTCCGTGTTACTAATTATATGATGTAACGAAAAGGGATGAAATAAAAGGATCAAAACCCAAACCCTTGAATCCACATGGCATACGTCTCACAAGACCTAAAAAAAGTAAATAGACTCACAATTATATTTATAGTAAGAATGATGTGATTACAAGGTTACAGCTCTTACATATATATAGGCAACAAAACATTAAAATAATACACACTTAACCCACTAGAGAAAGAAATGGACGAGATGAATCAACACTTAAACCACCCATTTAAATAAATCTTCATAAATTATAGAAGTATTCTTTGTGGTTTATAACTTCACATAGTGCATATTGAGGTTTACCACTTATTATAGTGAAACAAGCATTTGATTTATATTTATTTAATACAAAGATGTAAGAGAAAGTTTTAAGATTGCTCATATTTTATTTTATTTTGGTTTGGCGTATCCCGTTACACAAACACGTCACTGTCACTGTCACATCTTCTCGGCACTCGAAGAGTGTTGTTGAAGACCGTCAAAGTTTGGGATATTTGTTCATCTTAACAATCATGGTAAAAGTATGTGATTGGGTTAGTAAGTGGTTTTTCATGTTTTTTGAGGATTTTTTTAATATCTTTATGAGGTTTTTTTTGTAAAAGTGAAACTTTTTTTTATAAGAAAAAGCGCAAAAAAATGACACCTCGTTGGAACGAGATGCTAACGAGATGCAAAGCAGGTTCCAATGAGATCTTGTTAGAAGTCCATCTTCAAAGTCGTCGTTTAAACGAGATGCCTTTTTGTTTGAATGACCTGGCAAATTTTAGTGTTTTAATGATTATCTTACAATATATTTTGTGTTTATCCTTTTTATTTATCCTTCTTATAAAAATACTAAACGAGATCAGATATTTCAAGAATTCTTTTCCAAAAAGAAAAATACCTTTTGAGTTCTCTTTTGTTATCAAAACTCCTCATAATCATATTCCTCACCCTGGGAATTATTCAAGGTCACCTTTATCAATCAAAGAAGGTTTCTTGTGATATATCCTTATAAAGACTTTTCTCAACGGCTAATTTTGTTAAATGAGATTTCATTGCTGAAGAAGCAGGTTGAATCGGTAAATACTGAGGGTAGACTACTACTTATGGACGACTCTAGAGCTGAGTCATATCTGTTGGTATTTTTTAAAATATACGAGTCTAATTTAGTGTAGCTAAGTGTCTTGTAAGTCATTTGAATTCATAAACTTCCAAAAGTATTGAATCAAATGTTTTTCCTAGTAAAGGGATTTTTTCCTCATCTTGATTGTTTTTGTATGTTTTGATTAAAAATTGCAAATCAATATTTGGACACAACTCGCATGCACCCTTAATTCATTGAAGATTGAAATTTGATTAAAAGTTGGATTTGTGTGTTCCGGGCATTTAATTAAATAAATTTGTTCGTGTGCACTCTCTAAAGAAGAACCCAAGATAAACTATTACTTTTTATGGTTCATATGAACAGTACCCTCAATCATTGTTCATATGAATAATGTTGCTTATTTTCCAAATCATTACGAATTTTTATTTTCACTTGAGTTGGTTTATTTATGATCATTTGGACTATATTTTATTATTATTTACATTCTTATAATGGTAATCACTTCAAATTTTTCCCCTTTTATTAGTATCTAGGACTAACTCAGTCGATTATGGAAATTAGGGGTTCCATAATTGGTTTATGAGCATGGGATTAATATCCTTATGTCTACTATGTTCATTTTATTTTTTTACGAAATTCTATGTTATTTAAATAGGTGCTTAGTATTTATTTGTTCTATTCAAGTATGATTTTGCGTATATTAATGGAATATTCTTCCCATCTTGACAATTTGAAAACAAAAGGAATGGATTTTCCTGTTAAAAGTCAAGGGAATTATAATATTGAAAATCAAATGCATCACACTAATAAAGGATGAAACTATATACGTCATTATAAAATAAATGACTTTATTGACTTGTTTATCGCTATGATGGTTGTAATCTCCCTACAAGATATCTTAAAGCACCACCATTTTAAAAGCCTCCAGTAGCCTCTGTTTCGACATGGGAGAAATCTTGGGATTCATTCAGCTAAGGGAACCATGATGTTAAGAATGGTTTTAAGAAATGACAATAATGAAAAACTTCATATAATACTGTTACAACTTGTAAAATCCCGTATCCCTTTTTATCTTATATACCTTAAAAGTTTACTATCGAAAGAATCCTTACATCAAATAACTTATTTTAAGAATATATAAACTATGCCCTATTAATACACAAGCCTCAATGAACTCAAATATGAGCTAAATAACTCAAAATAGACCTAAGAAATATGATAACTACCCTAGTAACCCTCAGGTTTCAAAATTTCCCAAATACCCTTATGAATTCAAATATCCTTATTTAAACCTATGCACTACAATTATAATCCAGCCTTAATCGCCAAACACATCCATATTAACTTTTCTCTATAAAATTATCGAAAACCATCCCCAAAAGTATGAGAAATTACACATTAACCCCCTAAACTTTCAAAAATATGTAAAAGCATCCTTAAAATGACCCCCATAAACTACCCAAGGACGAAAAGAAAAATCCCAAACTTTACATTTACACTCCCTATTATATTTGGATACTTGGCAGCCCAGTAAGCATCTTGTGCCACATGCATTCACATGGTAACCTCATATGTTATATAGACATAAAGCCAAATAAATATTGATTGACATTGATAAGCACCCAAAAGTGTCTAATTTAAGCCCCGAATATATGCATTTTAGTCACTCGTTTGAATTAAAATTGGCCTTATGTTCGTATTTTATCATTTTGCAGGTCAATACGTAGTCGCAGTGTTAAATAATGCTAAATCAAGTTAATTGCGACGCATAAACGGTCAAAAGCATGCATCGAAGAAATCTAAAGAGACCGTGAAGTGAGAAGTCCATTATGAGCTTCCCCCAATGTGATCCGATGCCCCGAAACAATCCCGTAACCTTAAGCTTGCCCAGAATGAGCCCAGTCCATTCTCCGAGCCCGGTGTGTGCTTAGTTTGTATTTCATATTATTTTTAGCTTTTTAGTTTGAGTCATTTTATTTTTAGGATTTATTTTAGATTTATTTAGAATTTTTTAGAATTTATTTTCTATTTTTCTATTTCTTTATTTTGATTTTAATTTTGATTAGTTTTTAATTTGTAATCTTTATTTAATTTTATTTTTCTTAGAATTAATTTTTAGGAATTAATTTTATTTAGTTTTTAGTTTTAAATTATTTAGTTAGGATTGTTAGTTTTTTTTAAAGTTTTTATAGAATTTTATTTATTTATTATTATTTCTTTTTATTTTTTTAGTCTCTCAGTAATAAATTAGAGTTTTATTTCTAGATTTTTATTTTTTTATTTTATTTTAGTTCTAGTTTTATTTTTTAGTGTCATTTTTTTAGGGTACAAATTAAACACACACATGAACTATTCCATACACACTACTGCACTTAATTCAAATCCTCACCCTTTTCCCCTATATCTCACTATACCCTAACCCCTCCCATTTCATCTTCTCCAACACACCCTTTCTCTCTCCTATCTCTTTCCACCATTAAACCCACTTCCATTAACAACTAAAACTTCTTCCACCACAATAACCCAAACCCATATACAACAAGCAAAACCTCCAAATCCGAATCAGCCCACTACTCGGGCAAAACCCGAAGACCAAAAACCAGCATGCTGCCGGCGCGACACCTACCCGCGGCCGGAGCAAACCGAAACCCCATCTCCGGTCGACTCTCGATCCATCCCAACACGAAACCGCATCATTCGAGTTCGAAACCCGAATTGCCCAGCGACCCACCTCAAACCGACCACCATCTAAACCCATTTCAACCTCCATATCTCCACCAAAATCGAAACAAAATCAAAACAAATTCAAAGACAACTAACCTCCTTTAAAATAGGAACCAAAGCAATCTTCCAAGCTAGAACAAAATCCCACCAATATCTTCTCTAAAAAATAAAATCGTGGGTCTTATAAAATAAAGGAGATGGCTGCTTATAAGAGGACTCTCTCAGCACAAAAGAAGAGAACACATATACAGAGAGAGAACGGAGAGACAGAAAAAGAAAAAAAAGAGGGTAGAAAAATAATTAGAAAAAAATATAGTTTTAGGTTTAGAAAAATTTGTAGGTTCACTTTTTATTTTCAGTTTTGTAATCCAGTCAGATTTTGCGACGAGTTTGGGACGCGTGTTCATGCACACAGTTGACATAAGAAATAGCGTATCGTATTTTTTTCTCTTTCCTCTTAGTTTCTTGTTTGTTAATTGTGCTTGTGCTGAAATTGTAATCATGTCTGGCTAAACACCCTATTCAAGGGGTGGGATGAAACGCGTATGTTAAGTTTTTTTTATTTAAATAATGATTCGATGATGTGTTCTAGGCTAATTAAATTGGGAAAATCACACATTAATTTATGTAATGAGAGTTAATAAATTAATGGTGCAAATCAATATTTGATTTCTGGATTTCACTTAGAGATAAGTATTATTCTTAAATTAAAATATTAATTCCGTGTATGCAATTCAAAGATTTGTACAAATTTTAATAAATTAATCTTAGCGGATATTTTATTGAAATGAGTGTGAATCTTATTTTTTATGTTGTGACTATTCCCGATTTAATTGCTGAAAAAGATAAAATTGAATTTAGGATTGTAACGAGAGTAAAATTTTAAATTCAATATTATTTCGAACTATTCAATTGAATAATTAGGACTTTAAATCAATTTGACTACGCGGTGTAATCCCACCTCTTGTTTCTTTTCATAAATTCTAAAGTAGATTACTTTCTAAATTTTCATAGTCATCTGAGTTGGATAAATTTTCTTTCCTCCCTTGAAATTTTTTTTTTAAATAAAAAAAAATAAAAAAATACATAAGTAAAAATTTTAAAAACACAAAAACATTTTTAATAAAAATTGGAATCGCAAATTTTCACGATAACCGTTTCAACGCTAGAAATTGGATTGATACCCGAATTTGTCGTGATATTAAATTTTTAACAAGTTTTCTAGGTAATTCCAGAAATTTTGATACTTGAAGTTTGACAGCAGCGATATTCCAAATCCATATCCGAAGGAATACAAATTAAAGAGTTATCAAATGGCGTCGTTGCCGGGGATTTGGGTTTGTCGCCGGCGGTGCTGACGGGTTAGGAGGTTTGGATAGCCGCCGGAGTGGTGAGGGTTCGTCGCCGGAGCAGGGGATAAGGCTGGGGGGATCCGGGTTAGGGGCTTGGTTCGTGGGTTGATGAGATTCAAATTGACTACCCAATCACTTAACTTGAAGATATAAATTTGGCTATGTGCTTGTTCAGACTTGTTTCCATTGTGTACGTTTCCAAATTGTTCCCTTAGGTAGTCCCATTTTTTCTCCAACTGTCCGTTTTTCCATCGCCCCTTTTCCCATTTTTTCTGCATTTAAAAAAAAAAAACTACAATTTTTTTTTCCTATTTTTCGCCTCATTTATTATCCCAAAAAACTCCAAAAATATTTTTCATTTTTCCTTCCTTACTTTAAAAAAAAAATCCAAAAAGATTTTCTTCTTTTTCCAACAACCAAAAATCCCAAAAAATATTTTTTTCCTTGCTTTTATGCCAAATTGGCAATGCATTAATCATCAATTAACACGTTCCCCTAGTGCTCTATCTCTAAATTTCTTCTTAGGTGATCGTGTCCCTATCGTTGCCTTTCCTCCTCATTTTCTTGATACGTGTTCTTCTTCCTCAGAGACGCCTAGTTCTCCCACTTCCCCTTGTTCTGTTACCTCACCCATCATGGCCGAAAAATGCGGTTTAAGGGACTACTTTACCCCGATTACGGCCACTCCACCTTCATGTATCATCCTTCCGCCCACTTCGGCCGTGCAATTTGAAATTAGCCCCGCGACTATTTCTATGTTGCCCAGTTTTCACGGCCTTGAACGCGAGGCTCCTTATACTGACTTACGGAAATTTCTCACTGTGTGCCCTTCTTTTAAAAATCAAAACTTAAACGAAGAGAATGTTCGTCTTCGGTTGTTTCCCTTTTCTCTTCACGATAATTCATCGATGTGGCTCAATTCCTTGCCCTCGGATTCTATCCTCACTTGGGAACAACTTGTTAAGAAGTTCATGTCTAAATTCTATCCCATGAGTAAAACCAATGAAATGCGCCAAGCAGTTCAAGATTTTAGACAAAAGCCTACCGAACAGTTTTGTGAAGCATGGGGCCGTTTTCAAGACTATATTAATAGTGTTCCACATCACGAACTCGAGAAAATTTGCTTAGTCCATAGTTTTTACAATGGCCTTATCCCTTCTTCTCGCACCATGATTGAATCCATGCATAAAGGGAAGTTCATGCATTTGACTCCCACTGTCGCCTATAAATTTCTCCTTGAATTAGGCGATGACTCCCAAGATTGGGAGGGCACCAATACATTTTCGTGATCCGATCCTCCACGTGTAGGGAACACTTCTGAGGGAAAAAATGATCCTGATTTTAAAACCTTGCTACACAACTTACACTCTTTGACTAAAACTGTTGACGCTCTCAGTTGTACTATGCAACAAAATGTTACACTTTCTAAACAAGCAATGACTGTCAACGATTCTATTCCTTCATCTTGCGATGTCTGCTTAAGTCAAGATCATTTAGCTCATTTGTGCCCCCTCCTGTAAGATGATCCCGAACCGACCATGGACCAATCATGTGCCTTTGATACCATAAGAAAACCCGTTCCCCCGTCGTTTATTTATAATCCTAATAATAGGAATCACCCCTATTTATCTTATAAGTACGACTATAACTCCGCTCATTCCCAACCATAATAACATGTTGGTGGTCCCCCTAGGTTTCCACACAATCCACAAAGGCAACCTCGCCCTCCTGTCCCGCATCAGTCTGCTCCTTACCATCAATCGCACTTTCCATTTTCCTTTGTCCCCCACTGCGTACGTTCAAACAACAATAATCATCTTGTTCCTGTTCCCCCTCCTTCCTTTGAGTATTCACAATCGCTTAATTCTTAGTGCGAGTTGGTTCCCCAACCATCTTATGCCCCTCCGCCAAATTCCTCCACCTCTTCTCTCGAGAATCTCCTCACTCAGTTTATGACCACTCAGACTCAAGCTCTCCAACGACTTGAGAAGCGCTTGAACCAATTCGAGTCTGAGCGAGAGAAAGGTCATTTTCCCAGTTAACCCATTGCTAACCCTAAGGGGAATGGAAAAGACTCGACCTAGGCGGTTGGTTCCACTTCTAATCCACACAATTACCAAGCGGATATGAAAGCGGTGTCTACTCTTCACTCGGGAAAACAAGTTGATAATGGTGTTCATACTGCCACTGATGTCCCACACCCGACCCTCCCACCTTTAGCACTTATCCCTCAAGATACCCCACTATCTAAATCACCATATCCCACTGCACCCATTCCTCCTGAGCCCACTTTTGTTTATGTACCCAAAGCACCCTTCCCTCACTGGTTGGCTCCCACTAAGAAAGCCAAGCAATTTGATGAGATCAAGAAAGTCTTTCAGAATGTTCACATTACCATTCCCTTCCTCACCGCAATTCAATAAGTCCCCTAGTATGCCAAATTTTTGAAGGACTTGTGCACTGTTAAGCGTAGGACCAATGTTCCACGCGATGCTTTTCTCACTCAGCAAGCTACGTCCCTACTCCATAATAACAGTGTTGTGAAGTATAAAGACCCTGGTCATCCAACTGTCGCATGCATGTTAGGCGACCAGTTCACTACTAGTGCTTTACTTGATCTTGGGGCTAGTGTTAATTTGTTACCTTACTCCATCTACCTTGTGCTAGGTTTACAGAACATGAAACCTACACGAGTTACTCTTCAACTTGCTGATCGTTTCGTGGAAGTACCTAAAGGAATCGTTAAAGAAGTTTTGGTGAAAGTTTCAAACTTTTACTATCCTGTCGATTTCATCATCTTAGACACTCCTGCACCCGACCCAACCAATACTCCTATCATATTGGGTCACCCCTTTCTATCCACTGCCAACTCCATCATCAATTGTCGTGATGGTTCCATGAATCTCTCTTTTGGAAACATGACTGCCGAAGTCAATATATTCCACCTTATGCAAAAACCGACTTATGTCGATTCTATTGATGAGGTGTGTGTAATTGACTCCTTAGTTAATGAAATGTTAGACCAAACTTACCCTGCCGATCCTCTCCACCAATGTTTGGCTCATTTTAGATCTGACTTTGACATTGATTCCTCCATCTCTAAACTCAATGTCCTACTAGATTCCACTCCACTGATGGACACTTCTTCTAGGGATTATCCCTTCGATCCCCTATATGTTGATAATCTTCACTCTGTGGATCACCCCGTTCCACCTTCTAAGTTCCCTGTCATATCAAATTCCTCCACTTTATACACTACGAACTCTCCGGACTCTGTTTCTGCATCTGAGTTCGATGTCACTCTTGTGCCACCTACTTGTTTGGAGCTTAGGCCCTTACCTCTCGAGTTTAAATATACTTTCTTAGGCCCCAACAACCATCACCCTGTTATCATTACTTTCGATTTGACCACTGATCAAGAAGAGCAATTAGTCCACACTCTTACTTAGCACATCACTGCTATTGGTTGGACCATTTTTGACATTCATGTTGTGAACCCTAATGTTTGTAGTCATCGCATTCATTTAGAGGAGCACATCAAGACTTCTCGTTAACCCCAACATCAACTCAACCCTGCTATGAAAGATGTCATGAGCATTGAGATTTTAAAATCTCTCGATGCTGGTATTATCTACCCTATCTCAGATAGTAGTGGGTCAGTCCTATTCATATCGTACCGAAAAAGTCTGGTGTCACTGTAGTAAAAAATAGTAACAATGAGCTTGTTCCCACCCATATGCAAACAGGTTGGCGTATTTGCATTGTCTATCGAAAGCTAAATGTTGTCACTCGTAAGGACCATTTTCCTCTTACCTATATCGACCAAATGCTCGAACGTTTAGCTGGTCATGCATATTACTGCTTCCTTGACGGCTATTCAGGATACAACCAAATTCCAATTGCCCCTGAAGACCAAGAGAAAACTACCTTCACCTGTCCCTTTGGCCCTTTTGCCTATTCTCGGATGCCCTTTGGCCTTTGCAATGCACCTGCGACTTTTGAACGGTGTATGATTAGCATTTTTAGCGACATGGTAGAACGTTTTCTCGAAATCTTTATGGATGATTTTTCTGTGTTTGGTTCTTCCTTCGAGCAATGCCTTTCTCACCTCACTATGGACCTCCAACGTTGTCAAGAAAAGAAATTGGTCCTCAATTGGGAAAAATGTCAATTCATGGTAAAAAAGGGGATTGTTTTAGGTCACGTAGTCTCTAGCGACGGTATTGAAGTAGATAAAGCAAAAGTTGACATAATCTCCTCGCTTCCCATTCCTAAGTCTGTTAAGGACATTCGCTCCTTCTTAGGACATGCGGGCTTCTACCGTCGTTTCATTAAGGACTTTTCTAAAATCGCTCGACCTTTAATAACCCTTTTATCTAAAGATGTTCCCTTTGTTATTGATGACGCATGTGTTGCTTCTTTTGAGTGCCTTAAAGCCGAGCTCACTTCTTCTTCTATCATTCAGCCTCCAAATTGGTCTTTACCCTTTGAGCTCATGTGTGATGCATCTGATTTTTCTCTAGGTGATGTACTTGGTTAGCGGGTTAATAAGCGCCAGCATGTCATTTATTATGCTAGCAGAACCCTCCATGACGCTCAACTTCATTACAAGACCATCGAAAAGGATTTGTTAGCTATCGTATTCGCACTCGATAAGTTTTGATCTTATTTCATCGGTTCCCCTATCATCGTTTACACTGACCACGCTACCCAGAGGCACCTTGTTCAGAAGAAGGATTCTAAGCCACGTTTGATACGGTGGATTCTCTTGCTTTAAGAGTTTGACCTAGAAATTCGCGATAAGAAAGGGTGCAAAAATTTGGTTACCGACCATCTCTCTCGTCTCACTGTTACGTCTGAATCTGATCCTGTCCCTATTTTTGAAACATTTCCTGATGAGTAACTTTTTGCTATCTCCACTTCTCCTTGGTATACTGATATTGTTAATTTCCTTATTACCGGCCAACTACCCAATCATTGGTCGAAATAAGAGAGCTCTAAGTTCATGGCCCAGGTGAAATTTTACTCTTGGGATGATCCCTTCCTTTTTAAGTATTGCTCTGATCAAGTCATTCGCCACTGTGTTCCTGACTATGAACAATCAAGTATACTCTCCTTTTGTCACGATGGTGCCTGTGGTGGCCATTTTAGCTCCAAGAAAACCTCCACTAAAATTTTGCAAAGTGGTTTCTACTGGCCCACTCTTTTTTGCGATGCCCACCACTACTGCCAAGCTTGTGCCAAATGCCAATAATTTGGGCATCACATGATGCCCCTCACACCCATTCTCATCGTCGAAAGCTTCGATGTTTGGGGCATTAATTTCATGGGTTCTTTGCCCTCATCTCATGGCTTCCAATATATACTAGTTGTAGTTGATTATGTTTCCAAATGGATTGAAACCATGGCTTGCCGCACCAATGACCATCGCATTGTGGTCACATTTCTTAAGGAGTCTGTCTTCACACATTTTGGACCTCCCAAATCTATCATTGATGGAGGTAAACATTTCTGTAATCGAGTCTTTGAACATCTCGTTAAAAAGTATGGTGTTACCCACAAAGTTTGTCTCTCTTACCACCCTCAGACTAGTGGTCAAGTTTAAGTTTCCAACCGAGAAATCAAGTAAATCTTAGAAAAAACAGTTAATCCTAATAGGAAAGACTGGTCCTTACGCTTGAATGATGCTTTGTGGGCATACTGTACTGCTTTTAAGACTCCGATTGACATGTCTCCTTATCGCTTGGTCTTTGGTAAACCATGCCACTTACCTGTTGAGCTTGAACATCATGCTTATTGGGTTGACAAAACCCTTGATTTTGATATCAACGAGGCTGGCATTCATCGAAAGCTCCAACTTAATGAATTAAAGGAGATACGGAATCATGCCTATTATTTGTCAAAGAAGTACAAGGGCAAAATGAAGTGGATCCATGACCAAATAATCCTCCGCAAAGAATTCCACCCTGGTCAGAAAGTGCTGTTATATAACTCATGTCTTCATCTCTTTCCTAAGAAGTTAAAAACCCGTTGGTCTGGACCCTTTATTGTTGAATCTGTTACTCCTTATGGTGTCATCATAGTTCAAAATC
Source organism: Sambucus nigra (assembly GCA_949130495.1). NCBI lineage: Eukaryota > Viridiplantae > Streptophyta > Magnoliopsida > Dipsacales > Adoxaceae > Sambucus > Sambucus nigra. The sequence continues at coordinate 63,998,723 of OX422224.1, read as the reverse complement.
CTAAGAATGGTAGCCTCTTTCAAGTCAATGGTCAACGATTGAAGCCTTTCTTAGAGCTAGGCCCCTTTCACATTGAAGAAATTGACCTTGTTGACCCCATTTATGAGGACTGGCTGTTCAGTCTTGTTTGGGGGTGATACTTCACAACCCATTTTTTGCCGCCCTATGCTTTTCATAGATCTTATCCTTAGGGTGTGTTTGGTTCGGTCTGGCTGAAGACATTAAACTTATCGCTATCGGGAGGCAGTCCGTCGTTCAATGTTTCTGAGTATGAGTCTTATCCTGTTTGGGAGTGGTGTTTCACACCACCCAATGATTATCACATGCTTTATAAACTTGTACATTTTTTTTGTATCACCTCTGTTCTTAAGGTTTCATCTATGCTCCAGAGTGCGGTACATTTCACTAGTGGTTCCTTATGGTACTATCTTTCCTCCCTTGTGCTTTTCAATTTTTTATATAGTTTTACACATCGAGGACTATATTCCTTTTTTGTTTGGGGGTGGGAAATTTATCAAAATTGTACCTCTTTTGAAAATTTTTAGAAACAAGTGATTTTAAATTTTTGTGCAGTTAAAAATAAATTTTTATGACATGATTTGTCTATCATCCCTCTTTTTGAAATCTTGGAATATCCGTGTTCGAACCCAAAAATTATGCTTTTAACCTTAAATTAATTAATACCTCTTAAAGCGTACTTGCACCATGAATTCCTAAACTCGGCAATTTTACACTATCACATTTACAATCAAAAGTTGAAGAGTAAATATATTCTCAAGAAATCCTTAAAAGATCACTAGTGGCGACTTAAACCCGTGAGATTTGAGCTATTCACCTTTTTGAGGGTTTTTTACGTATCTCCGAGTCAAAAGTTGACTCAACTTTCTTTGGGAACTACATTTTGTCGTTGAATGATCTCATTATTTTTTCAAATTTGGCTTAATCACTGAGAATGACATTACTTTCGAGTTGTAAGAAACATGTGTCTTGTAGTTGTCCTGAGCACTAAACCAATTTTTCCATACACTTACCATTTTCCCTATCACATTATCATTCACCCATTATCATTTTCCATATTACCCTTATCCATATGTCCCAAATACCATCCATCATCACCATCGTTTTTGAGAAAAAGAGTGTTTGAAATTTTCCATGTAAATTGTCTTCATTTATGCTATGAAAAGAAAAATGTATCGCAATAATGTAAAAATAAAATGGAAAAAAAAAAGAGAAAGACCAAAAAAAAAAGAAAAGAAAAAGAAAAATAGAAAAGAAGAAAAAGAAAGCATGCGATCATAAATTCAAAAGATGAAGACATTAGTTATTCAAAGTGTGTCACACTCTTCTCAAAAACCCTATCATTCATCTTCTTCATTTCATTATCCCCTCATACCATTCATAAACCACATTTTCACCCTTGGTAATGTGTTCGGGCAAACGAAAAGATTATATGGTGAATAATTCGACATTCTCGACATAGTGGTTAGCATTCCTTCATGAGATCAGAATTTTTTTTCATGTATTTGTCCTTTTTATAAAGTGTGTGAGATGTTTGAACTTGTTTATATTTACTCACATCCTCACATACTAGAGAGATACATTAACCCAATTCTCAAAGAGTTCGATTCAGCACTTTACGTCGAATTATGATCAAAAGATCTTATTACCAACACTTTTTGTGTTGTAGGGTGTAAGTGTTTGTCGAGGTGCTTTCTAACACATGCATGCACACACACACACACTTATTAAGTACAAACAGTCCTAACAAATTACAGTTACACTATATGCTGTGATCTTTTCTTTTCTTTCTTCTTACAAAACTTTGAACCTTATTTGACCTTTCAAATCATCCCAGAATCCACGGATACCTTACTAGGAAGACAGACAACGTCTTAATCAATCTCAAAATTTAGAGAAACTTTTCGAGATTGAAAACCTCCAAGTGAGATTCCAAACTAGGTCAAAGGTTTAGTTTTATAAGAACAAGAAACAAAAAGCATTTATTGTTGATTTCAAAGTAAGAAAACGTTTTAGAGAAAATAATCAACAATATATTTCTCAAGATGAGAAATAAAATGAAACTAAGTGTAATGTAACATGAATAACTCAGATCTGAGATTTCTATGAAATCAGAAACTAGATCTAAGTAAAAGTCTAAGTTGGAAACAAGATCTCATGAACACAAGGTTACAGCAACAAGAAATAACACAACTCAAACTCTCAAACACTCAGGATAGTGTTTTTGGATATGGTGTTTGGGTTAGGTTTGAAGAGGATTTAGACGAATGAAGTTAGGGTTTCTAACTCTCTCTCTTCTCTCTCTGTTTTTCTCTCTTCTCTCTCTTCTCTCTTAATTTCTCAAAGGAAATGAAATGGAAAAAGTCTTCGAAGTCTGAGGGAAGGGTACTTTTTATAGGGGGAGGAGAAGGTTCAAAATATCTGATCAAAACCAAGGGCTGAGATCGAGTCAATTTAAATTGACTTGAATCTAAGGGCTCACACAAGGCGGTGCTTAAACGAATGCTGGTTGGCTTGAAAAGTTACACGGGGATTCATCAAGGCAACATGCAGACCATTGATGAGAAATGATCCAAGGGCTGATAACACACGCGTCTATTATCTCAGTAAAGAAACACACCTCCAACCAATCAGAGGCAGACAGGTGTTGGCCAGTTAAGGGATATAAAACGCGCGTCCAAACTAATTACAAAGTATACCCTGAAGTCTTTGGCGCTTTTGGATTCTACCCAAGGTAACATTAAGCCCTAATACACAACAAATAATATTAAGAGATTGACCCCAAAACTTTTTAAATCAAGTTTTAATTATTAAAACATGTTTAAAAATAGTTTAAAAAATCCCAAAAAATTATTAAAAATCAAATTGAGGGATTTAAACACACTCAACACATGTACACATATTATAATGCAATATGACATGCATGAATTGAATTCTAAGTGTATGAGTGTTGGCAATAGTCTCTTGATCACTACAAGAAAGAGAGATGAATAGGCATAACAAATTCTGAGGTTCTTTGGTTTCTAGGATGGACACAATTTTGTCACAATTTCCAAACTAGATGAGCACTTATACAATATAGACTCAAGTGAGTCAAAAGTATAAGGGCTTCAATCTCCTCCTTTGGAAATATGAGACAAAACCTCCCTTGAGTCAACTAGGACTCGTAGGGCAACAAAAAAAAAAGAAAAACTTAGTCCTATCAAAATTTTATCTACCCAAATCCTAGAAATCAAAAAGTACATAACTCAACTATATACAATTTAATACCCTAATACAACAGTTGAGAATGACTGTACAAACAGGAATACCTGCAATGAATCACTAAGATCAAGCTGTTTAGTATATGTAAGAGATTAGTAGACTCAAATTTCTCCCCCATTTTGTCTCGAATGGACAAAGGAAAAAAACTTGGACAAGCAGCAAAGGTACTAATCAGCACAAACCATACCAATAGATTTACGTAATGAAATGAATCTATTATAATCTAGAGGTTTGGTAAACATATCTGCGAGTTTTAGATTAGTAGGAAGATAATTGATTTCTAATTCCTTAGTTTCAACTAATTCGCGTATAAAATGATGTCTTATTTTTATATGCTTTGTTCGCGAGTGTTGAACAGGGTTTTTCACTTTGATTATCACAATAGAGATGCAATTGGTTTTCTTGAATACCATAATCACTTAGCATTTGTTTAAGCCACAATAATTGAGCACAACAGCTACCAGCGACTATGTATTCAGATTCAGCAGTCGAGAGTGATGTGCAGTTTTGTTTTTTACTACTCCATCCTACCAAGTTATTACCAATATAATAACATGCTCCTGAAGTGCTTTTACTATCATCAGTACATCCAGCTCAGTCAGCATCAGTGTACCCAATAATAGTGCTTGGTGTGTCATAGTGTACCAAAGTCCTAGATTCAGAGTGCCTTTAACATATTTAATTATACGTTTAACAGAATTCAAATGGCTCTCTTTAGGGTTGCTTTGATAACGAGCACATACACACACAGCATACATGATATCAGGACGCGAGGCAGTAAGATAGAGTAGTGTGTCAATCATACTACGATATAGAGTAGGATCTACAGATTTTCCATTTTCATCTTTTGATAATTTTACCGTAGTACTCATAGGTGTGTTAGCATCTTTAGCACTCTCGAGGACAAATTTCTTAACGATCTCTAAAGCGTACTTAGATTGCGAAACAAATAATCCTTATGGATTTTGTTTGACTTGGAGACCTAGGAAGAACTACAACTCCCCCATAAGGGACATCTGAAATTACTTACACGTAATTTCAGAAAAGTATTTTACTTTTGAGGTCGATGTTGATCCAAATATAATATCGTCTACATATACTTGAGCAATGGTAATGTGTTTGTCAAAATGTTTGACATATAGAGTTTGGTCATTTCCACCTCTTTTGAAACCTTTATCCAAAAGAAAACTGGAAAGACGCTCGTACCAAGCTCTAGGAGCTTGTTTAAGGCCATATAAAGCCTTTTTCACATGAAATACATGATTTGGATATTTATGGTCAATGAACCCTTTAGGTTGTTCTACATAGGTTTCCTCAGCCAGTATTCCATTAAGGAACGCAGATTTGACATCCATTTGATATAAGGTAAAACGCATGTGACAAGCTATAGCGAAAAGCAGACGAACTGATTATAAACGAGTAACAGGGGCAAAGGTCTCGTTAAAATCAATTCCTTCTATTTGGGAGTATCCTTGAGCAACTAATCTAGCTTTATTTCTAATTATTATCCCATTTTCATCAGTTTTATTTTTGAAAATCCAACGAGTACCAACAACCTTTTTATGATCAGGACGTGGAACAAGATACCATACATCATGAATGACAAATTGTAAAAGTTCATCCTGCATAGCAGAAATCCAATGAGATTCATTCAATGCCTCAATTACATTCTTTGGTTCCACAAGGGAAACAAAACACGCAAAGTGTGCATAATTTCTAAGTTGGGATCTTGTACGCACTAGCTCACTAGGGTTGCCAACTATGTTGTTTATGGTATGATCTTTAGAAACCCAGTTAGGTACTTCAGGTGTCTCAATAGGTAATGAATTACCTATTTCAGAAGGGTCATTTTCTAAAATATTTGAAGACTCTTCTTCAATAGGTAATTCACCAGTCTTGCTTTCTACAGTAGTGTCACTAAGAATTACATTTATGGATTTCATCATGGTTTTAGTGCGAAGATTATACACTCGATAAGCTCTACTGTTAGGCGAGTATCCTAGAAATATGGCTTTATCTCCCCGGCTCTTAAATTTAGATAAGTGTTCCCTATCTTTGCATACATAACAAGTACTGCCAAAGGTTCTAAGATATTTGAGATTAGGCTTTTTATTGTACCAAAGTTCATAAGGGGTTTGTTTGGAATTCTTTCTAAGATAGACCCTATTAATGATGTGACACGCAGTACGAATAGATTCTACCCAAAAATATTTAGGTAAATTCTTGGCATGTAATATGACACGTGCCATCTCTTGCAAGGTACGATTCTTTCTCTCGGCGATTCCATTTTGTTGAGGAGTCTTAGGAGCACTGAACTCGTGTTTGTAACCATTATAATCACAGTATTCTATAATGCCAGTGTCTTTGAATTCACCACCTCTATCACTACGGATTCTATTTACTTGAGTGTCCTTTTCATTTTCAATCCTAAGAAGAATTTTTAGGAAGGTTTGAAAAGTGTCACACTTTTGTTTTAAAAAGGATACCCAAGCAAATCCGGTGAAGTCATCAACCATAACTAAGATATAACTGCGTCCATAAAGGCTAACAGTTTGGGAAGGACCCATTAGGTCCATATGGATGAGTTCTGAGGGATTAGAGGCGAGAATATCTTTGACTTTCTTATGAGGGGCCTTAACAATTTTACCTTCTTGACATGAACCACAAATAATATAATGAATGGGTTTAATTTTTGGAATTCCTCTTACTATGTTGTGAGTAGATAATTTACTAAGATTATCGTAATTTATGTGACCCATTCTGTTATGCCATATCTCGTTGTCATCCATTCTGGCAACATTACAAATTTCAGAATTGTTCTTGACAGTGTAGCAGTCGTCAGGATTTCTGAATCCAGTAATTATGCATTCACCTTTTTCATTTAAAATCTTGCAATTGTTCTTTGAAAAAGTAACAGTATGGTCTAAGTCACAAAATTACGAAATACTAAGTAAGTTGGCCTTTAGACCTTTAACTAGAAGAACATCTTTAAGAATAGGAAGCCCATCTTCTTGGAGAGTTCCTTTGCCTATGATTTGAGATGAAACTCCATCACCAAAAATGACTTTACCACCAGCAAATCTGTTTTTTTTTTTAAAGTTTAGATTCATCTCCAGTCATGTGCTTAGAACATCCAGAGTCTAAATACCAACCAGATGATGTGTGTTCGGCTTTTAAAGCAGTAACAACAATATTACACTTCATCTGAGGTAATAGATCATCTTTTCTAATCCAAATTGCTCTAGTTTTCATCTTGCGCTTATTAGCTCTCAACTGATAAAATTTGCGAGCATTAGATTTTTGCTGAAAAATGTTTTGCGCATAATTTTGAATTTTATGAAAGACTTGAGCATTTGGTTTAGGAAAGTGCTTAGTATTCCTTCTAGGAAATGTTCTTTTAGGTTTGGTCTTTCTCTTTCTATAGTTAGAGTTTTTATCTGGCTGTCTAGGAAGTATATAATTGTTTCGACTCCTCCTAGAATAGTTAAATTTCTGGTAAGTACGAGGATTATAGATAGGTTTAACAAGTCTCCTAGCATAGAAACCATCGAAAGAGTGACCATATATGTCACAGTAGGAGCAATAAAGATTGCTCAAGATGGGGGTTTCCTTAGGAAAGTCTCTAAACAGAGGTTTTGAAAAGTTTCCAGTTTGAACTTTATTCCTAGGTAGTACAGGTTTGAAAGTAGGTTCACTCTTTTTGATAAAAGGGCAGACGCATTTAGCCTTAGGTGGACTTTCATGCTTAGAGCAACTTGATTCCCCAATGTTGAAGTTTTGATGTTTTAAATCAAACTCAGTTTTTTGGGAATGAAAATATGGGCATGTTTCAATAGGTCTTTTTCCTCCTGACACAAACTTGATAGGTTGAAAAGGTTTTGTTTGTGTTTTCAAATTGGGAAAAAATCCTATACCAGTTCGATCATCAGAATTGGTTTTAGATTCAGCAACGAATTCATCAAAACAGTTAGAATTATTTTCAAATTTAGTAAATTTTTTGAAAACAGTTGCTGTCTTTTCTTTGGTTTGTTCCAATTCTAACAATGTCCCTTTGTATTTTTTCTCCAGATTTTCATTTGTTTCAGTCAAATTTTTCAGTTTTTCATCAAAAACTTTAATTTCACTTTCATGAGTTAAACATTGGGTAGTGTACTCTTCAGCATTCAGTTTAACCATCAGGCTTAGATCTTCCAATTTCTTGGTAAGATCTTTAACAGTCTTTTCTAGTCTAGCGCTTTTCTTGAGAGTCTTAGTGTAAAGTGTGTGAATGTCTGGGAGGTCTTCACTGTCCGAGTCACTAAGTGTGGTGTGTGAAGTGACTCCTAAGGCTTCATTCTTAGAACTCACACACCCATTAACATCGTCATTATCGCATTCCCTTTGACTCACACACCCCGAGGTAGAACATGCAACATTCTCAGTAATCAAAGCATCTAAACCAGTAATAACCATATTCTAAGTATTAGTCATAGAATTATTTGGTTCATCCTCATTAACAAACATAGGCATGTCATCATTATAAATAATCTTGGCAAATAAAGACATGCAAGGATCAAAAGCATCTGATGACTCAAGTTCCTCATTTTCAGAGTCACTTGAATCATCCCATGTTTTGCAGATGTTAGCTCTAGTGTGTTTGTTTTGAGTGTTCAAATTAACTCTACAGTCTTGTGAAATGTGTCCCAGTTTACCACATCTATAACATTTAGTCTTCTTAAGGTCTCTATTAGGTCTGATATGAGAGTCCTTGTGATTTTTGTCATTGATTTTCTCATGAGGTCTGTGACTAGAGGGAGTTGGATAATTTGACTTGCCTTGTTTATTAGCCACTTTGTTTCTAAACTTAATGATTTTCTTGAACTGTTTTGTCATCAAGGCAATCTAATAGTCCAAACTCTCTATATCGCAGTCCTCATCAGATTCATCATTGGAAGTATTAAACTCAGGCTTGATCAGTTTAGAAGAGAAGCTTAGATTGGAACTAGTATGTTTCCTATGGGATTGGGTTAATTGTTTCTTAAATTCCAATTCCATTTCCACAGTTCTTAATTTACTACTGAGTAATTCAGGAGTGAGATTTATATCACACATTTCCTCAATAGCATATCTTTTCTTATCAAACTTCTGTGGTAATGATCTCAGAATTTTAGATACAATTTCTTGTCTATCATAGGTTATCCCATTAGCATGAAGTTTGGTCACAATATCAGTCAGGTTCATATATAAGTCATCAAATGATTCAGTCTCAGACATAATTAAGGAGTTATACTGCTGGATAAGCATTTGGGTTTTAGCAACCTTAACACTAGTGTCTCCTTCATGAGCAGTGACTAAGGTGTCCCAAGCTTCCTTAGAAGTGGTACATGATGAGTTTCTTTTGAACTCATGTTCATTTATGGACATAAATATGGCATTCTTTCCTTTGTTATTATTTCGAGAAACTTGTTTCTCTTCTTGAGTGAACTCACTTAAAGCTTTCTTAACTCTCTCATTACTTCCTTCATTGGCTGGTTTAGTAGGAAAATTATAACCATTTTCAACAATGTCCCAGACATCATTTCCCAATGTTCCTTGAATGAAAGCAATCATCCTTACTTTCCAGTAAGCAAAATTGGTTCCATCAAAGATTGGAGGTCTGGTCAAGTTACCAAATCTTTCATTTTTCTCGTCCATATTTGATTTTCAGAAAACAATTTCAGAAACACAGGATCTCTTTAAAAGCAGTTTTACCAAGCTCTGATACCAATTGAAAAATGCGTTACTAAAGCCGTTTATAGAAAATAAACTATTTAAGTAACTCCGAGTTGTCTTTTGAAGAAACTCTTTTCTTAAATCAAAAAGGATTAATCACTATAAGTGTTTAATAAAACAGTATGTACGAGATATTATTCAAGATTTAGGCAACAAGTTTAAAAGATAGTTTAAACAAGTTTTAAACACAACACAACCAAGACTCAGATGAGAAAATGTAGAAAGATTCTGTTCACAATTTTTTACGTGGTAAAACCTCACCAATTGAGGAAACATCCACGACTCCCTTTACGGAGTAAAAAGAAAAATCCACTAAAAAATTTATGAGTTACAAACTATATAACTAACATGCAAACAACTCAGACCTATATAAGTTTAGGAATGTACCCTCTGGTGTCCTTATAACTTCTCTGCAGTTCTGATTGTAGATGTAGTTCTCTCAGTTTGTCAACTTCTGATTTGTTCCAGCACTTTACGTCGACTTATGATCACAAGATCTTATTACCAACACTTTTCGTGTTGTAGGGTGTAAGTGTTTGTGGAGGTGCCTTCTAACACATGCATGCACACACACACACTTATTAAGTACAAACAGTCCTAACAAATTAGAGTTACACTATATGCTGTGATCTTTTCTTTTCTTTCTTCTTACAAAACTTTGAACCTTATTTGACCTTTCAAATCATCCCAGAATCCATAGATACCTTGCTAGGAAAACAGACAAGGTCTTAATCAATCTCAAAATTTAGAGAAACTTTTCGAGATTGAAAACCTCCAAGTGAGATTCCAAGCTAGGTCAAAGGTTTAGTTTTACAAGAACAAGAAACAGAAAGCATTTATTGTTGATTTCAAAGTAAGAAAACGTTTTAGAGAAAATAATCAACAATATATTTCTCAAGATGAGAAATATAATGAAACTAAGTGTAATGTAACATGAATAACTCAGATCTGAGATTTCTATGAAATCAGAAACTAGATCTAAGTAAAAGTCTAAGTTGGAAACAAGATCTCACGAACACAAGGTTACAGCAACAAGAAATAACACAACTCAAACTCTCAGACACTCAGGATAGTGTTTTTGGATATGGTGTTTGGGTTAGGTTTGAAGAGGATTTAGACGAATGAAGTTAGGGTTTCTAACTCTCTCTCTTCTCTCTCTGTTTTTCTCTCTTCTCTCTCTTCTCTCTTAATTTCTCAAAGGAAATGAAATGGCAAAAGTCTTCGAAGTCTGAGGGAAGGGTCCTTTTTATAGGGGGAGGAGAAGGTTTGAGATATCTGATCAAAACCAAGGGCTGAGATCGAGTCAATTTAAATTGACTTGAATATAAGGGCTCACACAAGGCGGTGCTTAAACGAACGCTGTTTGGCTTAAAAAGTTACATGGGGATTCATCAAGGCAACATGCATACCATTGATGAGAAATGATCCAAGGGCTGATAACACACGCGTCTATTGTCTCAGTAAAGAAACACACCTCCAACCAATCAGAGGCAGACAGGTGTTGGCCAGTTAAGGGATATAAAACGCGCGTCCAAACTAATTACAAAGTATACCCTGAAGTCTCTGGCACTTTTGGATTCTACCCAAGGTAACATTAGGCCATAATACACAACAAATAATATTAAGAGATTGACCCTAAAACTTTTTAAATCAAGTTTTAATTATTAAAACATGTTTAAAAATAGTTTAAAAAATCCCAAAAAATTATTAAAAATCAAATTGAGGGATTTAAACACACTCAACACATGTACACATATTATAATGCAATATGACATGCATGAATTGAATTCTAAGTGTGTGAGTGTTGGCAATAGTCTCTTGATCACTACAAGAAAGAGAGATGAATAGGCATAGGAAATTTTGAGGTTCTTTGGTTTCTAGGATGGACACAATTTTGTCACAATTTCCAAACTAGATGAGCACTTATACAATATAGACTCAAGTGAGTCAAAAGTATAAGGGCTTCACTAGTAGGGTTAGATTTTTAAAAAATAAAAAAGGATTAGATAAAAGACTTTAGTAGGGCAACCGTCGTCTATAAGCTAGTTAGGGGCAACAACAAAAGGGAAAACTAATAATATAATAGATAGGTCAATTTTGTGGGATACTGTTTTGTTATGGGGATATGAGGAATGCATCCAAGGGGTTCTATAATGAAAATTAGGAAGAGAGCCACCGATTTCAGTTTCCTACGCAACTTTTATAGAGTAGAAAACCCAATTCCACTATCTTTTCATACAACACTTTCAATAGGCCAACCACAAAAATGTCATAATTAGGTGTACAATGTGATGCGTTAATGCTGAAACAATAAGGTGATTAAACAACAACATTCAAATGGATAGGTAAGAATGAGATAGTTGAAGGAGGAAATTTTGAACAATTGTTGATGCAGAATCCATGCTTGAAAATGAGGATAAGTATTATAAGAATGGGTTGGTTCAATTTCCAATTGCAACTCGTTGCTTTAAGCAATTGTGAAATCAATTATAAATACAAGAAGATTCAACTATTCATATGGGCGGATATGGGAACCCCAATTTTTAATTGAGGTGTGGGTTATTTTCCCCCCGTCCTTAATGCACATCATTTTCATAAACAACTAACTTCTCAAAGTTATGGGCGATTAATTAAAAATCTTGAATTCGATGATAGGAAAACTCTAAATCTGTTATGATCATAGGAGCAATCCTTCATATATGTAAAGCTTGCCCCACCATGGACGTAATCAACTTTACAAAGTAACCTATGTATCCAAACACCTTTTAGGAAAATTCCCTTTCGTTCATTATTGCCTCACTCAACTGGTCAAAGGCAAGGGTTGTCCTGATTGAGCTTGTTTACACTAAATATCACTATATGGACATTTTGGCCCTACTAAACTTCATAATTGGGGAATGGAATAAACACAAAAGTTGTAGATATTTTATATATCTTTCCAAATGGAGAGGGTCAGGCACTAATCGGAGCTTGCATAAAAGCAATAAAGTCCCTGGACTAAAGAAATTCACACTACCCATCCTTTTAAGGGTATTTTTGACTTGCCAAATTTCACTATATGGTAAGTTCGGAAACATAAACATATGGAGCTTTTAATTATCTTTACAATGATTAAAACAACGCGTCAATCAGAGTTATAATTCAAACATTATGAAAATTATATAAAAATGCGACAAAACGCTAACAGAGGCCAAATCCTTTAGTCGTTCGGCTAGAGGTTGTTCGAGTCCTTCTCGTGATTGGTAATCCCCCTTCCAAGGTGATGATTAAAAAATATTAATGAATATTTTCTCCATCGTGCATGTGGCATCCCATCCAAATCTATGACCTTCACCCTTCTGCTGAACGACAGAAGAACCCTCCTAGTTTTCTATAAATAGAGGCCCCCACCTATGATTATGAGGACTTCAAAAATCATCGAGAGTAGTTAAAAATTCACCGAGATAATAAAAATCCAATTTTCTAACTTTCTTCTCCTCGAGTATCTGAGATACTTGAGTTCATTCTGCAAGTCCCAAAGAAACTCGTACTTTAAAAAAAGTTTTTTTCCCCTAAAAATGAAAGCTCGTACTTCTGTGAAGTCACTTCCGAGTTCCAAATAAAGTCAAACCTCTGTAGAAATTCAAAAAATAAAACAGTTTATCCCAAGGTCTGCCTAACTAAGGAAATAATAAAATACAAAAGTCAAGACTTTTAGACGAAGCTCTAAAACACTTGGAAGATGGGACACCTCCCCCGAAAAAAGTCTCCTTTTATCGCAAGGATAAAGAACCTCAACCCAAATTTTGGGGAAATACCCCCTATATATAAAAATTGTACACACACACACACACACACACACACACACATAATATATATATATATATATATATGCCTAACCCCTTTAAAGGGCAAAGGTATGCAATTTAGAATGTTTATATTTTAAAGCCTGATTTTTAAGGCAGCACCTCTATTAATTGAGTTGTCATGCTCATATGTTAAAACAATGCTAATCAAATGCCACAACGACAATGAAAAAACATGAAAAAAGGCTTTGAAACATAATTCCAAGGAAAGTTTTTGTGAGCCGATTAAGTCTGAAACATTATCAAACCAAAGTTTAAAATCAGACTACTCCCACCGTTTGTCTAAACTAATAAAGTCCGTCCATGTGACACCACTTGAATACGTGTTTTCATACTAAATACTCGTCAAATGACGACCTTTTATTATACATTATATTAATATATAATTATATCAATCTAAGACAACAAAAATTCTTTATTAAGGACTAGGATCCATAAATATCCCAATGTTGTATATTGTATACCCGATATCCCATCATCTATACCTTTAAATATACCCCGTTTGTTAGAACTATGTTAGTTTTGACACCAAGTCTCCTAGTGTATGTAAGAACTATGCCAAGCTAAACACATGAAACCCAAGCCTTATAATCTGTCCCATGATGCATTATCTATTAGGGATGAATACATCCCTAGGCTATCTCCCCATCTTCACTTAGTCCCCCCTATACCAAGGTACAGTGATTCTCAGCAATAGAACATTACATCCTAAATAAACCCTCCTCTTTTCTTAGCCCAACTACTCCTAGTCATACACCTTCAAACTAGTCTGAATGTCAATACCTTCAATCTAGTATCCACCCAACTATGATTAGGTTATGTACGAATATCAGGCATCTTAGATTTCAATCCCATCCTGATATTCCATACTCCAACCCTCCCTCCCTAACTAAGTCCTATAATTACACACACATCACGTTAGAGCACGTGAATAACCAAACTATGTAGGCTTTGATCTCATAGCCACATGGGTGCAAAGGCATAATACGAAGTCTTTATCGTTAGCTTAAGCCTCGATAATATGTTTCTTGATATATTGTATCTATCGAGGTGCACACATCTCTTGACTTTCATCCATTACACATAAGAAATCAAAATGAGATATCGAACTATCTCAGGGCGGTATCCCTTAAATACACACATACAAATGTTCAAATGCATACAAACGTGTAAACACATATGCATTAATCATAACATAGATGCACCCATATCTCACCTTTCTATCTCTCCTTAATTGGGAAAGAGATATCAAACAATCCTAAAGCTGAGATCTCTCACACACTTACATACGTACCAACAACCACCAGTTATATAAGAACATAATCATACGCAAGAAACCTTGCATACATGTACCAGTTGAAGTGATGTTCCTACATATCTCACTGATACCATGTTCATACCTAAGAACCTGTCTAAATTTAAGGAATTATTAACCCAAAGACTCTAAAAAACTTCTAGATTAACTAAAAAGTAATTAAGTAATGTTATGAGTAATAATAAACATATTAAGTAAGTATACATAACAACTAGCATACCTAATACCGTACCCACTCGTAACTCAGTTCCCAAACCCACACTATAAGAATCTTTGGGCCAACCGCTCGCTTAAAACTGACCTTAGGATTATCCTAACAAGGTTAGCCCGTATCTTTTTGTTTTTTTATATAAATAAAATTGAGAATATAAACAAATCAACCCAACCCCTTATCGCACAAAACACACTCAGTCCTAGGACTAAGAACCAAATATGTGAAACTTAACCTGGACATGATGTCAAACATTTTACTGGGGCAAGTCACCGAGTCTAACCTCGGACAAATAACCCAACCTCGAGGGAAGGTGACAAATTGAGAGACAAGCACTCCCATTCTTGCCGTTGTAACAAGTCATTTTTCCCCGGTGCCCGAAGACCGAAGCCCGCAACTCCGCAACAGAAAATTTACAGGAAAACCCCCACATTTTAACATTATCTTTATCTTTATTTTACTTTTTTTTTTGTAATTGTTAGTCACAATACATTCGAGGAATTGATATTTGAATTAAGGTATATTTTCTTCTTTTATTTGGTTTTTCCAGTTCTTGTGCCTATTTTATTCACTCTAATTACCATAGTTTAATATTTAAGTTACTTTACTTTTATTTTCACTGTATTTTAGTTATACTCTTTATTTACTTTTTTATGATTTAAATTTATGTTTAATTTACTCTCTTGATTTACTTTGCATTTAGGTTTAACTTAATTTGTTGGCTTTTTTTAGTTAATTTACTTTGTATGTCTGATTTACCTTTAAAGTTATTTTATTCTTTTAAAAATATTTATGATTAATTAGATATGGTTGAGTGAACACAAAAATTAAATTTGTACTCCCAAATTTTTAATTACTTATTAATGTTTAAAAAGAAAAAACATTAAACCTCATTCACTCCCCCTCTCTCTTATCTAACTTACCCAACCTCTACAACATCCTTCCACCACCCCACCTACCTACCGTATCCTGTGTATCCCCCCCCCCCAATCTATCTCATCGAGTATATATGTTACCCCTTTAGCCTCAACCCCCAAACCAAAGACATCTCGGTATCATCACACACGATAGAAACCCTGCCTTTATTTGAGACAAAGAGGTACTCTCTTTATTTTTTTTCCTTTTATAATTACAATTTGAAATGATTACATATTTTTTGGAAAAATAATAGTCCTCTTATTTTTTAAACCAAATGGTTTTTTATTTCATGGGAATTATAACAAGTTTCCCTTCTTGAATCAAATTTCAGAAGTTTGAATCCATTTTATATTAATTGGATTGTATTCTTGAATCAAATGGGCATTGAAATATATTACCAACAAGAGTTAAAAGAATTCCCCCTTTTATTTATTAATTTTTTACATAGGTTTTTGTGTTAATTTTTCAGATTATATTTGGGTGTATGGATATGGTGGCATTTGCAAAATTAATATTGGTTTCTTGTAAGAAGAAATGATGGAATTAGTTGTAGGTAGAAGTGGAGAAAATGGAAAGTGATAGTTGAGATGATGATGTTATGCGGCGGTGGAGATGGTTGCGCAATAGTGGAGTGGTAGTAAGGGTGATGTTGAGGTTTAATTCTTAAAACCATGTAATATGTTTATTGTTATATAAATGTTTGTCATGTTAATTTCTAAATAAGAATATTGTTCGTGAGAATGCCATATATCAATATTAAATATACGTGCACATGTCGATTAATTGAAATTAGTAAGAATTTTGGTGAGTTGGGTCCATCTGATCACAAAAGATTGGAATTCCAATGCTAGTTCAATTAAACGATTCACAACATAAATGAAAGGTGTGAGTACGATCTTAGTAGTTTATCTTGGAATGATAACATGTTTGATTGTTTAATAACTTCTCTTATAGTTGAAAGACGATCGTATTAGTACATTAGGAATGTGTTGAACAAGATGAAGTATGAGATTTAAATCTAAGTGTTGAATATATTAGACCTTTACAATCTCACGTATTTTGCAAATGGTGCATAAATTCTAAATACTGAGGATTATGAGTATTTGAATATCCACCTAGTTATTTCTTTGATTGTTATGGTCGAGATCCAATTTATTGGATATAAATATACACAAGTTACTTAATTGGACCAATACCACTTCATGTACCTATATATATAAGTTAAGGGATGGGGTTTAAACTATATGGAACATTCTCTAGGATAGGAGAGGGTGGTGAAAAATACTATTCAGATTTTGTCAGTCCAAGAAGGGTAAGGTCTGAACGACAAAAGTTAATTTTTTTAATTGAACTTATAAAACTAAACAAAATTAACCCAAACGAAACTTTGCACCAATTTTAAGACCAAGTTGGGTTGATAAACTAATTTACCCAGTTTCATCTTTTTAACTAAAAAATTGCATCTAGATGATAGTAGGTAAAATAAATAAATAAATCGCACAACACACAAATGTACCAAGAAAAACTCACAATGAAAAAATCCTCGGATGACCCAACCACACAAATCACTGTGATGAGGAATTAAAAAAGTCTACAAATGACTTACTTCATAGAATCGATGGCCTCGTAAGTCTTGGTGCATCTTCGATCTTAAACCTATCCTCCACAATGCAACGAAGGAGTCCACCCATGCAATCTTACACAATGTGTGAGTCGACACACACCTCGGTATCCACCAAGCTAGATCAGATATTGTCTATGGATATAAACATAGATGCACCACTTCTTTACCACAATGCCACATAACGGAGTCCACTACATGTAAACAACAAACACGGAATCCACAGCATGAAACGTGATCAACAGAGATGAGTAAACCTTTTTGGTGTCGATAAAACAAGATCTCAAAACATGTAAATTTTGAAACATGGATCTTTAAAGAGTTTGAGTAAAACTAGGATTTGGGAGCTTTTGGATTTATATGGGAAAATAATTTTTGCTAAAAGACTCTACAAAACTGATGCCTAACCCCCTTTATATAGAAAACATAAAATTTGGGGCGGCAGAATTTTGGAGTCAACTCATTCAAATGAAAACATAAGGTTCGTTCAGATGAAAACCTCATCTCTTTCAAATCGTTCGAACACACACGTGAACTCGTTCAAACCAACTTCTCACGAGATTTGAGGTTATATACATATGATAAACGTAAGTACCCCATTTGATGTTCGTTGAAAAGTCGTTCTAAAAAACTCCACACCTTGTTCGAATGAATGCTTAATCTTGTTTTAACGAATTAAAACAAAAATATTTTTCTTTTAAAAAATCCTTTAAAAACATCTCCAAACATTTTGTAAGAACAAAACACCCAAAACTAAATTTTCGTGGATCAAAATTATATGCATTTATGCCTGAGAGATCTTCGGAAACACGAAGATAAAATGTGTCACGAAACACAGCACGATGATGCAATCTCTAAAGCTTTGGCACTACATCTACAATCAAACACGTGAAAGTCTTGAAAGGGAAAACACCAACCCTAATTGGCTCAAAATATTTTTTTTCACAATTAAGACAATGCATACAAATTGACTTAGTCAAAAATTTATCCTTACAAATACCCCCCTTTGGCTATTCTAGGACAAAAGCAAAGATGAAACATGATTCGTATCGAATATTGCATATTTCCGCCCGTTATCCTTATGCATTCTAGCTCTTTTATGGTCCTAAATGCCTATATTTGTGCTCATTAACCAGACAACCTTGGAGTTGGATAGATACATGTTTTGCAGGGGTTATTTGTGCTTTTGTAGGTATTGGAACGCTAAAAGTGAGGATCCGTTGCATTTCGGAGAAGTTTCGTCGTTGGACGCTACTTCAAGGGCTTTTTAGTCAATTCACATTTCTTATTCGGCTCTTGGAAATTCCACGGATGCGTAGTTCATTGAGTTAGCATCGCGTGGCCGCAAACGGTGCGTCGTTTGGAGTTCGGACGAAGAAGCTAGGCTCGTTTCCGTAATGGACCTTTTCCCCCTCATCATGGACCAAATGCAGCCTGAAAACATAGTACCGGTCGACCGCGTACAAGGGACCGGTCGACCGCGGTTTTAACTTTTGCCGTAAGAAGGAGACAGTATGCTTTGGCTTAAGGGGCCGGTCGACCGCGCCCCTGCGACCGGTCGACCGGTAGTGCCAGATATTTTGGGCTCTTTCTTCCTTCTTTCCTTTTTCCCTTATTTTTTCCCACTTACTATATAAACCCATTTTTGGTTTTAATTCAGATATACTTAGTTAGAATAGTTTTAGAAGATAGAATAGGTTAGGGTTTGGGTTTTTGCTTGGTTCTTCTTCATTTCTCTTTGGTTTGACACCCCATTTGGATTGTAAGTTGACTATTCATCTCCCCTACCATTTTAATATAGTTGTATTTCTTCATTTCTTGCTTTCTAGTTAATTTACAAGATTTCTAATTTAGGTTTTCTTGCTTTATTTACATGCTTTGATTTACTTGCTTTGTAGTGTAATTTTACCGCGTTTACCGCTTTCCATTTACCGCGTTTTTAACATGCTTTCTAGGTAACTTAAATTAGGTTGTGTTTGAATTGAGCTCACTCGGGTTGACGCGTTGCTTTGCTTTGGTGATGGAGTTTACGGGTCTATTTCGGGTGCGTTGTCCTAGTTATTACGCCTAGGAGATTTGACGGGGCATATCATGTATGTCCCGTTCTTACGACCTTTCGCGCGTAATTTCCGGGATATTTGTTGACGCCAAAATCTTATTAGGCTTTTATGACGATTTAGGGCGTAACAACCCTTGATTTAATTAACTGTCAAAACGAGACGCATTTGTAATAACTCGTCGACCCATGTGACCATTTTATACTAATTAACTCGGGTGAGGGATATTCGACGCAACCTATAGTTTTACCCGCTTTCATAATCTAGTTTCAATACCATTGCCTAGAATAATCTTTTCCTTTATGCATCTTTTCTTTTAGTTTGTAATCATCTTTTACACTTTTATTTCGGAATATTAAACCTTATAAATTCTAACAAATTGTCCCTGTGGATTCTCGATACCCGACTTACCGCTCTACTTGCCCCGCAAGTGTAGTTGTAACTTAGGTTTTTGTATTGAGTTGGCGAAACCAAAACAACGACTAGCGTCTTTACACGCGCTACTTTTCGCACCCGATCAAAAATGGCGCCGTTGCCAGGGATGAGTTTGTTTTAGCATTTATTTGATTTAGTATTTCATAGTATTTTCTTTCTATTTGTATTATTTTCTAATATTTTGCAGGACTTCCACATTTGAGCACTTAGAAACGCTCGAATTCTTTCCGCGCGCACCTACTTTGTGGAATCCGCCACTTCGAGCCATTTTTGGGGTAAGCATGTCTTATTCCAATTCTTTCGGTAATCCTTGTCATAATTCTCAAAATTCTCGCAAACCTATGACTTTCGGTGAATACTTGAATCCCAAAGTATAACAAATTCAAATATGACTTTGGGCGAGTATAACGAAAGTCAAAATTTAGGTTATTGGAATTTTGATGATGATGATAATGATTTTGGGCCTTTACCTCCTTATAATAGGAATTTTGAAACGAATTCGAATAGTTTTCAAAGTTCCTATAATAATGAGTTTTCGTTTAAGTCCGATGGTAATTTTCAAAGTTCCCATTCTAATGCATCCGCACCTCGACCTATGACATTCGGTGAGGGCTTGCGTATGTATGAGAATGAGAAAATTGAAAATCATTATCGGGAAGAAAATCGTTCGTGGGAACATGAGTTGGATTTATTATTTGAGTCCGACGACGATTTTGCTTCCGAGACTTTTGAAGTCGAGGAATGTTTTGAACCAAATGAGGTACTTGTACCTACTTTGGAACAAGCCATTCTAGACTTCGCCCATCTCGTAATAGATATTGAAAGTGAGGATGAAAATGACGTAATATCTATTTGCAATGAAATGATTTCTTCTTTGGCCCCCAAAGAAGAACATTTCATTGAAAATGATATTATTTCCTTTGAAATTCCAACTTCATGCGATGATGATTCATCTCATGAGTTTGAATTTCTTTCATCCCCTTTTTCATTCTCTATTACCCCACCGGAACAAGTACCCGATGATTCGGTTTCGAACTTTAATGTTTTAAACCCTATCACCGATGAGGAGTACTTGCTCGAGTCGCCCTCCACGATTGCATCTTTGCCTTTGTGTGCGCCGCCTCCCATTCCAACTTCAAAATCATTGGGAGGATATTCGGCTTTTCTCGGTCCCCACTTGTTTTTGTCACCCGTTCAATCCAAATCCCCCATCGTCCCTCCAAAACTTTTAATTGGCGATGGTTCATTTCTTCCGCCTTACACATGCCTTCCGTTGTTAAAACGGAATTCATATTTTTCGGAAGGCATGCTTGTATGTGAGGGTACACCGGTTATCCTCCAAAGTCAAATCGTTCTTATGGTGGACCCTCAGCTATTTAGACTTCTAGTGTACAGTTAGTGTGAAGTCTAAATAGTAGGTTGTATATAGTTAGCTTTTTATTCTTTCTTTTTATTTTTTATTTTTCCTTCCTTTTTAATTTAGTCTAATGTAATTAGTTAAATTTTTATTATTTGTTTTTGCTATGCTCGGTACTAACTTGTTTTGTAGATTCTTTGGACTTGTTCTTATGGGGATCTCTCCAATTTTGGGTAATATCGCTCTTTTCCTCTCTTTAACTTGGTTCTTAATTTACATTGAGGACAATGTCAAGTTTTAAGTTAGGGGGTGTGGGATATTCTATCCATTTCTTTATTTAGTCGATGTTTTTGCTCACATGTTAGTTACTTAGTATGCTTTTCTTAGAAAAATTCAAAAATTTCAAAAAGATTTTCTTTATTTTTTTTCTTCTCCTTTTTTGGGCATTTTGCCTTTGTTTCCGATGATAAATTTCAATAACTTCCCGATCCAATTGACAACCCAATGATGCATGTTCTCGATTTTAGAAGTTATTAGACTTTAGTCTCGATTATTGATATTATGAATAACTTCATGAATTAAACTTTAATCCCATGAGCACATGCACTTTTATTGTTATATTGATTTGGTTTAAGATTTTTATAACTCGGTAATCTTTTGTTGCATTGTATATACTTACACCGAGTAAGCTTTGTACCTTTCGTCGTTTGTGAGTGTATACACTATTCATTTCTCATTGAAAACGTTGAATTCGTTGTTAATCTCACTATTCTTTCATTTGACTGTTCATTAATTGAGTTCATACTTGAAATGTGTTACTTGATCATGATTTTCATATACTGTTTTGATTCGAGAATTACATAAACTTTGTGAAATGATCATAGGCCCTCTTTGTTATATCACCCATATGAGCCATGACCTCACCCTTATATGTTTACCCTCGTTAACCCTTTTGAGCCTAAATATAGCCTTTCATTTCATACCCCATTCCCATAACCAACTCTACATTTGAGTTTTAGCCCATACATACACTTTCCATACCTTTGTTTGGAATGTTACTTGGTATTGAATGACGTTGTTATGATGCCGGTTGCAATTTAGGCATATGAGAGTTTGATAAAAAGAAAAGAAAGTAGTGAAAAAAGTGAAGAAAAAGAGAAAGCAAAAAGCAAAAGAAAACAAAAGAGAAAATGAGAAAAAGAAGAAAAGAAAAAGAAAGAGAAAGTCGTAAATGTTGTGTATAGTGTTCAATAAGCTTTGATTACTCTCCCCGATGATATATCTAATGCCTTTTTGGAACTTGTTTTCCGATTTTGATATTGCCCGCATTTTCTCATTATCCCGAGTTTTCATCCCGAACACTTTGAATCCGTATATACATTCCTTTCATTTCATACCCTAGCCATACCTACATTATAACCCTATTAAAGTCCTATGTGATCTTAAGTAGATGTAATTCAAAGGTTTAAATAGTTATGATAATATGTGAAAATACATTTTGCCCCCTTTAATGAGTGGTATCCTTTCATTGAGATTACATTTTTCATTTTATATAAAGCGTTCTTCATCTGTGACATGTGTGTGGCCTAGTTTCCATTTACATTTACTCTTTAGCCCGCATGTTCCGTGTGTTACCTCCCTGTTTCGAGTGAATTCGCTTGATGAGCGTAATGCCCGTGAGGATTGAATATATGCTTGCTTTAATATTTATCCGGTTTATTTAAGTTTTTCGCCAAATCATACTTTGCATGTGCTCACTCCCCTCCCACATTTTAAGGTTTCAATTCTATGAGGTGCATTCTATAATGTTAATAATTTGGAATTTTGTGTGAATTCATTCACTTTGCTAATAATGCGTATGAAATCCTTTTCGCCATTGTTGGGCTTGTCGCATGTTGGGTTGGGCATATTTTGAGGAAACCATGTGATGTTTGTGGGTATCATCCCTGAAAACCCTCACGAGACAACACTCGTCCACTAGGGTAACCTAGGGGTTTAACGGCTTATTGAATATGCTAAATGCAATCGTGTTCCCTACGAAAGTGGCAATTATATTTCGATGCATATATACATTTTTGTACCGCCCTCTGTGGTTTGGTTTTCTTTGTTTCATTACTAGGGACTAGCAATGTGTAAGTTAGGGGGTGTGATTCGTATCGAATATTGCATATTTCCGCCCGTTATCCTTATGCATTCTAGCTCTTTTATGGTCCTAAATGCCTATATTTGTGCTCATTAACCAGACAACCTTGGAGTTGGATAGATACATGTTTTGCAGGGGTTATTTGTGCTTTTGTAGGTATTGGAACGCTAAAAGTGAGGATCCGTTGCATTTCGGAGAAGTTTTGTCGCTGGACGCTACTTCAAGGGCTTTTTAGTCAATTCACATTTCTTATTCGGCTCTTGGAAATTCCACGGATGCGTAGTTCATTGAGTTAGCATCGCGTGGCCGCAAACGGTGCGTCGTTTGGAGTTCGGACGAAGAAGCTAGGCTCGTTTCCGTAATGGACCTTTTCCCCCTCATCATGGACCAAATGCAGCCTGAAAACAGAGTACCGGTCGACCGCGTACAAGGGACCGGTCGACCGCGGTTTTAACTTTTGCCGTAAGAAGGAGACAGTATGCTTTGGCTTAAGGGGCCGGTCGACCGCGCCCCTGCGACCGGTCGACCGGTAGTGCCAGATATTTTGGGCTCTTTCTTCCTTCTTTCCTTTTTCCCTTATTTTTTCCCACTTACTATATAAACCCATTTTTGGTTTTAATTCAGATATACTTAGTTAGAATAGTTTTAGAAGATAGAATAGGTTAGGGTTTGGGTTTTTGCTTGGTTCTTCTTCATTTCTCTTTGGTTTGACACCCCATTTGGATTGTAAGTTGACTATTCATCTCCCCTACCATTTTAATATAGTTGTATTTCTTCATTTCTTGCTTTCTAGTTAATTTACAAGCTTTCTAATTTAGGTTTTCTTGCTTTATTTACATGCTTTGATTTACTTGCTTTGTAGTGTAATTTTACCGCGTTTATTTACCGCTTTCCATTTACCGCGTTTTTAACATGCTTTCTAGGTAACTTGTAACTTAAATTAGGTTGTGTTTGAATTGAGCTCACTCGGGTTGACGCGTTGCTTTGCTTTGGTGATGGAGTTTACGGGTCTATTTCGGGTGCGTTGTCCTAGTTATTACGCCTAGGAGATTTGACGGGGCATATCATGTATGTCCCGTTCTTACGACCTTTCGTGCGTAATTTCCGGGATATTTGTTGACGCCAAAATCTTATTAGGCTTTTATGATGATTTAGGGCGTAACAACCCTTGATTTAATTAACTGTCGAAACGAGACGCATTTGTAATAACTCGTCGACCCATGTGACCATTTTATACTAATTAACTCGGGTGAGGGATATTCGACGCAACCTATAGTTTTACCCGCTTTCATAATCTAGTTTCAATACCATTGCCTAGAATAATCTTTTCCTTTATGCATCTTTTCTTTTAGTTTGTAATCATCTTTTACACTTTTATTTCGGAATATTAAACCTTATAAATTCTAACAACTTGTCCCTGTGGATTCTCGATACCCGACTTACCGCTCTACTTGCCCCGCAAGTGTAGTTGTAACTTAGGTTTTTGTATTGAGTTGGCGAAACCAAAACAACGACTAGCGTCTTTACACGCGCTACTTTTCGCACCCGATCAAAACACCTATGGGCCATCGAGTTCTCTAAATTACTCAATCAAAATGCACAAACACTCGATAGGCATATACGCTGAGTAGCTTTGCACACTTTTAAACTTTGTTGCATGTTGTAAACCTGCACACTTAAACACCTTTAAATGCAAAGAGAATATATAAGAAGTATAAAATATGAATAAGAATAAACTCTCCCTACGTATAATAATCTCAACCTAGGAGAGACATATACCCCTAAGATAAAGATCTCATCATAACACTAAAGTCAAAGATACCATTTCTCCTCCTTTTTATTCAATAATATACAAAGTAAGAATGCATATAACTACTTTACCCCCATAAACCATTTCTCCCCCTAAATGTGAGAACATGTGATACTAAGAGGAAATAAGGAAGAAGGATTAATATCATGAAATGGTGTATAGAAGCAACAAAACACAACGTACCAACACAAGCACAAATAATCCCCATAATGATCAATTAATACCAATATTTATGCAAATGTGATACTAACTTGAACACAAAAAAAAAAAATGAAATATTAATAAAAAAATCAATAAGAGATACTAATATGATCATATATCATGTCGATTCGATCCAAAGATAACGTACAAGTCAATCATGGATTAGATGCAAACGCAAAGACTCAAAATAAAAAATGATATCCCCCTATATATATATATATATATATATATATATATATATATATATATATATATACAAGTATAAGCTGTAATACCCCGTATTTTTTAGGGATTTTGTTTTAATTATGGAATTAGGATTAATTAATTTAAATGGAGAAAATTTATTTATAATTAATCCAGATTTAAATTTAATAATTACTAACGTGACTAGAGTTAGTATTTATTGGTGATAATGATGTTGAATATTACTTAGCGAGTAAAGTAATATATGATTACGAAAATATTATTATGGTCGGGAGTGAAAAACATGGCAGTTGTAATACACTTAGGTGGGACGCGCGTGTGAGTCGTGTCGGTATTACTTTATTGGGTTAAAAGATAATTTATTTTTAAGTAACTCGTATGATCATTTCGAGTGCATCGATGAGTCTGTAAGGGTCGAGATAGTCAAAAAACTCTACCCGAGTGTTTTATTTCGATTTCGGGACAATTTAGGCCAAACTGACACCCCAGAGGGGTATTTTGGTCTTTTGAGATTTGGGAAAATTAAAATGGAAGAAAATAGAGAATTAAAAGGGAAGTTTATGTGGATAATAAATTATCTGTCAATTTCCAAACCTAAGTGTGTGTGTGTGTGAGAGAGAGAGAGAGAGAGAGAAGAACTCCATAGGACCCCTCTGATAAAGACTTAAGCTCTCACACCAAAAATCACACCAATGCATAGATCGTGAAGAGAGGATCACCCCTATACCAATTTCATTCATCGAATCATAAGTTCACAAAAAGTCAAGTGTGTATCTTGCTTTATTTTAGAGCATATAATTTCCATGTTAGATTAATTGATGTTTTAAACATGATAGTATGAATTTGGGACTGAAATTGGGTATTAATATTTAATTAGGAGTATAGGTTTTCATGTAGTTGAATTATCATGTTCTGGGTATGAAAAATCTGGGTTTTATATGTTGATTTCACGGAATTGAATATGGGTTTAAATTGTTGTTAATGGGGGTTACAAGAATTTAGGGCTTTTAAAGATTTGAGGAATTGATCTTAATCCCTATTATAATTCTAAGGATTTGATGTTAAAAATGGGGTAAAGAGTGCCTAATCCTGTAGGGAGATGATTTAGAACCTTTAACTTGGTATTGAGATAAATTAGCGTGGGTATTAGATAGTGGAAAAGGGTGAAATTCGAAGTTTGGAAGGTAAAAGACGATCTCGGAATTCTCGTTCGAATACCTGCCTAGGTCATTCGAACGACCTCGTTCGAATGAGAATTTCAACGAGATTACTAATGAGATTTTAGATTTCATTCGAAGTGAGATTTCCGTTCGAACGACCTCTTTCAAAGGAGAATCCCCAGGTTCTAACGAGATTTCAGAAACTCTAATTTTTTCCCGGACAAGTAAAAAATCCTTCTAAGTTATTTCAAGTGAGAGAATAGGACCTACAATATTCTGGAGTAGCTTCATTTCATTATTTAGTAGTGAGAAGATTTGTGTAAATACTAAGGGAATGTGTTGGAGTGAGGGATCCTTAAAGAGTATATACGATAGAGAGATAAATCATACGGTTAAAATATTATGAGTAGTAGAGACGATAATGCTACATATAAATTTGGGGACTTGGGCTACGTGAATACCTAATGAATATAATAAGTTGCGTGTATACTTATTGATTGAACTATTATGTGTATAATATACCTATGCTGCTTGTTATAGGTGGAGGTTGTGCGTTGTGTACGATAATGCCTTAAGGAGCCTTTGGGTGGGATTTTGATTTGTACGACTAGAGCATTGAACCCAGGTACGAGCTATCTACGAGAATGATAGTGATGATAGTCGTATGGGTGCGTAGGTATATGCGTAGCCCATCTTCTTGGAACTATGTTCACCTTCAATATGTTTTTTTTTCAAGTTTCGCAAGAGATTGGACCGAGAGTCCTTTATGCAATGAGCGATGCACCAGGACATGATAGCAGAGTATGCATGCACCGCAGATGTGTCTCGGGGTGCAGTATTGTATATATATAATATAGTGTATTTATATATATACTTATAATACTATCTACTGTGTGAATTAAGTAGACAATAATAATGAAATTTGAAATGAATTAAGTTGGTGAACACTTTAATTATATTAAATTAAAAAAGCACTTCTCCTTGTTAAAGAGAAACTGATTATAGGTATTATGTATATGGCGAGGGAAATACATGGGAACGAGATTGGACTATGATTAGATGTTAGACGGGAAAGAACTAGTTAATATGGGAATAGAAGCTAGTAGGTTTTGATGGTACGTTAGGAGTGCACATTAGATGAGAGGTGAGTATCTGAAGTGAGTTCAATAAGCTAACATGACTAATATATGTGCCATTAACTCATTTCAAGAATTTATTGATTTTTAAACTGTTTTCAACTCGGGCTCTGACCCATTTTATGCAAATCATTTTTTTTCAAATTATTTTAGGTACTCAGCCACAGGGAAACTTGGCATAAGAGTTCCATTCACTCGACGAGATGTAGCTGTTGTGAAAGTTACAGGACCTTAGTAGTAGATGACTCTGTGTCCATCATTTAATCCTTATGAGTTATTTCATAAGTTAGGGAATGTTGACCCTTTTCTATTTAGATATTCAGAGATATTGAATTTAGTTATTTACTTCTTTCACTTGTTGGTTTATTTCTATTGGATTATTGTACCTGGGACTTAGACTAGAAGTGTTTGTTCCAGTTACATTTATTGTTGCAGTTATTTCCTATCATATGAAATTAGTGTGAATGGTGAATGTTTATTTACTCGTTAACCTAGTTTTATATTAATCAAAAAATAAAATTTTGACATCAAACTTTTTAAATATTAGGTGGTTAGCATTTAATAATAAAATTTTTGTCAGTGATGCATAATCTGAACCAATTGGATATTATGATTTAATTTAATAAAGGGATGATCACTCGGTATTTAGTTAGGCAGGGTGTCACAAGTCATATCAGAGCATTAGGTTTTAGTGTACTTAGGATCTATACGGCTTATTATGCTTTCTGCTTAGCGTTCTTTGATTTAGATCCCATATATGAGGAATGTTGTATTTATCCTTACACGTTGGAAATTCGCACTTCTGCGATTTATTTGTATAAATGTTGAACTCATTCAGTCCATTTAAATTTTTAGATGGCATGTCTAGAAGAACAAGATAATACTGCTGGGGGAATCAATGAGCAAGGCCAACTGATACCTCAGGTACCCCCGGAGAGAGTATCAATTATCGAAATAACAAGTATTATGGCACAGGTAGTTACTATTGCAATCTTACAGTTCAATGATCGAAATATGCAGCTTATAGGAGGCAAAAGAATAAGAGAAGATAGTCAATATGACATGACTAGAGTTAACAATTGTGGGAAGACACCAATACCGCAACAACAAGTTCCTCAGGGCCGTAAGGACCACGAAGGAAATAGAATTTTCATAAAGAGCTAAAAGCATCAGGGCCAAACTCTGACCTGACTAGTAAGGACAGTAAGGCCAAAGAAAGAAAATAATTTTAGGACTCTACTATAAGTGTGTATAAAAAGGACATAAGTGGAGGGACTATCCTCAACCTGATACTGTTTTTCATCAAGATGCTCAGCAGGGCTAACAGAGCCAAAGGAAGAGGTGGAACTGAGAAACATGGTCGAAATTGACAGAATCGTAATGTGACGCAGTTTTCTGGTAGGTGTTTTAATTGTGGCAGGATGGGTCATAGGAGACAGGATTGTCTAGATAAGGGCAAGATACCCCAGCAACAGGGGCAGAGGGGAGGACGCTTCCTAGGGAGGTGCTTTACTTATGGGAACACTGGCCACAAACATCGGTATTATCCTCAGAGGGGTAGAGTTCAGCAATAGCAGCAATAGCAAGGCGCTCGTCAGGAGCCCCAGTGACCGATATTTCCATCTACCCTCCCAACACCACCCCAAGTACCAGATTTGCCAATCATTCCAGTAATTGAGGTTCAGCTAGGGCATTTACAGTATGGGTGTGTCTACAACATCCATCAGCCCGCGGTTCATTAGGCCCCACCCACAGTCGAGGGTATGTTTTCCATCCAGGGGATTTTAGGGAGGATATTATTTGAAATGGGAGCTTCACATAGTTTCATTGCCACTAGTTTTGCACGCGCCATGGGGTTATTAGACACGAAAGATAACATAGTTACTAGTGTAGACTCCCCAATGGGCTATGGGTATTTGATATTCTTTATATGTCGGGGAGTAGGCATAGAGATTGGGAGATTGATTTTACCTGCCGATATGCTTATCTTAGAGATGCACGAGTATGACGCTATCGTCGGGATGGATTGGCTAGTTACATATGGGGTTATGATTGATTGCTATAGCCATAGTATTATGTTTTCCATACCGGGTCAGGATATGTTTTGGTGGTGATGCCTCATCCCGAGGGAGGTTCGTCGACCCATTTATATTATATATAGGAGGAGACCTCTAAGAGAGTGGTGATATGATTTGATTCTGGTTGTTCGAGAGTTCGCGGATGTATTTCAGGACATACCGAGATTATCGCCTAGTAGGGAGATAGAGTTTTTGATAGATTTGGCACTACACACTCGACCAATAGCATGTGTACCTTACCTTATGGCTCCGGAAGATATAAGGAAGCTATGAGATCAAATGGACCAGTTATTGGGTCAGGGTTTCATCCGTAGGAGTAATTCGCCTTCGGGTGCTCCCGTGTTGTTCGTGAAAAAGAGAGATGGGTCACAACGATTATGTGTTGGCTACCGAGAGTTGAATAAGGTCACGATACAAAATAAATATCCGTTACCCCGAATCGATGACCTATTCGGCCAATTAAGGGGAGCTTCCTATTTCTTTAAGATAGACTTGAGGTCGGGGTACCATCAGTTATGTATTAGGGAGAAGGGTGTCCTTAAGACTATTTTTCTAACGAGGTATGGATCGTATAAGTTCAGGGTTATGCCATTTGAACCAACTAATGAACCGACCATTTTCATGGACTTGATGAATAGGGTGTTCAGAGTGTTCTTAGATCAGTTTGTTATTGTCTTCATTGATGACATCCTGATTTATTCCCAGACTTTGGAGGAGCCTGCCGAGCATCTGAGAATGGTTTCACAGACACTACGTGAGCACGAGTTATATGCGAGATATGAGAAGTGTGGGTTCTGGATGAGAGAGTCTCAGCTCTTGGGACACATCGTTTCTGCGGAAGGGATATCGGTAGATCTTGAAAAGGTGTCAATGGTGAGGGAGTGGAGATAACTCATGACTCCTACTGAGATATGTAGTTTCTTGGGGCAGGCAAGATACAACAAGCGGTTTATTCGGGGATTCTCTAAGATAGAGGGTCCGCTGATAAACTTGACTCGTAAGGGGGTGCCATTTATATGGGATGATTCTTGCCAATTGGCTTTTGATGAGATGAAGGACAAGATGACTTCTGCACCAGTTCTAGCATTACCCAGGTAGGGGGTGGAATACCTAGTTTACACTAATGCATCCTTACTAGGACTTGGGGGTGTGCTTCTGTAGCAGGATAAGGTGATTTCTTATACTTCCCTTAAGCTTAAGCCTCACGAGAGGAGTTACCCCAACCATGACTTGGAGTTAGCAGCAGTCGCACTTGCATTGAGAATATGGAGACATTATCTCTTCGGAGAGAGATTTTGCCTGTTCACAAATCACAAGTCACTGTAGTATCTATTCATGCAGCGGGAGTTGAATATGCGTCAGCGAAGGTGTCTTGAATTTGTGAAAGATTATCTGTTCCACCTAGGTAAGTCTAATGTGGTAACAGATGCGTTGAGCCGTAGGCCAGCAGGTGAAGTGGTCGAGGTGTGGAAGACGAAATGGAAATAACTCGAACGTCAGGATGCAGTTTCTCGCTCGTTTATGTCAGTGATGACGGTTACACCTGAGATAGTTATCAGGGTGATACAGGCTCAAGCAGTGGATTCCTTCTCTCTGGATCAGATTATCTTGCTTCTAGCCGAGGTAGAAGGGTCCTTATTAGTGAGATCAGATGGGGGCTTATGCTTTAATAGAAGATTGATAGTTCCAGAAGGGGAGGAGTTACGACATGCAGTAATGACAGAGTCGCACGGTTCATGGTTTACGGTACATCCCAGAGGGGATAAGATGTACCAGGATATGAGGCGACAATATTGGTGGAATGGAATGAAGAAGGACATCACCGAGTTTGTTTTGAAGTGTGCCACTTGTCAGCTGGTTAAGACAGACCATCAGAGACCGGGAGGATTACTACAGCCATTAGAGATCCCTATATGGAAATAAGAGAACATTTCCATGGTTTTCATCATAGGGCTTTCTACATCACAGAGGGGTCACGATTCCATATGGGTGATTGTGGATCGATTGACTAAGGTAGATCATTTTCTTCCAGTTCGGACCGACTATACTGTGGGGAAGTATGCTCAAATCTTCATTACCGACATAATGAGACTCCATGGGGTGCCCCTTGATATCATGTCCGACCGAGACAAGATTTTTGTGTCCAAATTTTGGGAGAGTTTCCAGATGAATTATGAACCAATCACTCAAAAATGTTGAACGAGTTCTATTTGATCTCAAAACTTTATCTAACTAATATTTAGCCTCAAGTGAGAAATAAAGTGAACTCAGTGAACAAACAAGCACAATGGACATAAGCCTAGAGTATTGATGATTCTATTAATTAATAGTGTCATGACATTATACGCATAACTCGGATTCATTGTGCAAAACTATTGATCTTCAAATATAACCCCCTAAAACTCTAACCATATATCATATTTTTCACTCAATTCTTTTGAACATACCATTTTTGAAAATAAAACAAAACAGACTAGTTAACCTTTAATCTTTAATGTTTTTGCCTCTAATTGTTTTAGGCTCTTGCCAACTGTGGTTTTACCTTAAAGGAGATTTTCTTCTTTTATAGACCTTCCTCATATATAGTAAAAATCAACAACTCATAGGCAACGGTTCTTACATGCACAAATATCCCATAGTCAACAAATATGTAAATGAGAATATTGATGAGAGAACTTCTCACATAACTTATATGTAACATGTGAATTTAAAAGATCAAAAGATCTCATACATGTGTGTGGATGCATATACAAAGTGAATCCATTATGAGAATCAAAGTTGAACAAATCCATGCAAGCATCATTAAGAACACTCTAAGCATTGAAAGTCATAATCAAATGTCCTAGACACGTGGAAACATGGAATGAAGTTGATTCAAACACACCAATATGTAACACAAAATGTGTAAAACTAAACTATAGATAAACCATTTATTTTAGTTTTTAAATATTTTCTGAAAAATACCAATTTTAGAAAACAACTCAAAATACAAATAAAATCTTTTTGTATTTTTCAATATGACCCAATAAAAAAAAATCAAAATATAAAGGATAAATATCATACAACTAGTGAGAAAACATAAGAAGAAGTATAAAAGATAGTGTATGAAAAGCATGAAAACAATCACCCATAAGATATAGCATGTGAAGAATCATGTGCAAGCATTTGAGAATCAACCATTTTAACATTGAGCACCTCCAAAATGGATTTCCTAACCCAAATAAATGAATGCTTCGCGTTTAGGAACCGTAGGGACACTAGATTTCAACTTCCTAGGGTCTTTTCTAGATCATAGAAAAATAACTAAGGTGACCTTTCCTACCGTAGTGTGTGCACGTGTAAACGCGATGAGGAATGGGACATTTGGGCTGAAATTTTCTAACACTATGGGTTATATTTGACCCTCTAAAACAGACTATGGTCTTAGCTTTATAAACGGAAGCCTTAGAATCATGGAAGCAAGTACCATCTCTACTAACACTACTTGACTCTCTTAGATCATCTTTTAAATTCAAAGCTATAAACTCAAGAAAAAACTTAGACTCCTCAAATGATAGGGACTACTTTAAATTTAAACAATTCTTAGCAGGTTATCTCACTCCCCCTCAATAGAAGAGAACTTATCCCTAAGTGTCTTCTCACGTTTCCTCAAATCATTAATTAATTTAACATTATCCTCAATGGCATGATCATTAACCCTAGAAATTTTTTAGTCTTCTGATTCTTTCTCTAAAAACTAGCCTCTATGCTCAATCTCTTTCTTGGACACTTCTAAGGCTATAAATCATGGTTTATGTCCACAAGCTTCTCATGAAGATATCTTTTTGAGTTTGAATATTTTGTAAAAAAATAATTTCAGATTTAAAAACAAAATTTTCTATTTTCAAGAACTTTAAATTTTTATGAAAACTTTAAATCAACAAGAGTTAATTTTTCAACATGATTACTAAGCTTATTATACTCATTTCAAATATCAAAGTCATCTTCACCACTAAATGCGTCACATAACTTATCACAATGATGACTGATAGAGAGAAAACATTCAAACCAAACACGAGATATAGAGACAGGGATAAATAGACCATCCTAAACAGTACGAAATAAGGATCTACATGATAACTTATTATACCTTCTTTGAAACCAATTTGAAAAATTATTATCCCAGGAGAATTCTCAATCACAATAAAGATTACACAATAATTTAGTGTAACATTACTCTAATACTAATTTAAAAGTCCCAAGAGGGTAGGGTCTGATCAATATAAATCAATTGTTTAAATTTAATATATAAAATTAAACAAAATTAACATAAATGAAACTTTGCAACAATTTTAAAACCAAGTTGTGTTGATAAATCGATTTATACCCAATTTTATCTTCTTAACCTAAAACATGCATCTAGGTGATAGAAGATAAAGTAAATAAATTAATCTCATAACACTGTGACACCCCGCCTATTTTAACCATGGGTGATCAAGCATTTATTAAAATGAACAGGAATCTCATTTTGTTCAATCTTGGCATCACTGTCAAAGAAATTTTAAATTACTAACCACCTATGTTAAATTAAGTCGGTGCAAAATTCTATATTGCATTAATGTAACAACATGCAAAAGTTAAATACATTTATCAAACCATTCACACAATATAATAGTTTGAACCAATCACATAATAAATACCTGAATAATTAATACTGAATAAACCATCGGTTCCCAAACAAAAACCAACTACAAATCTAAGGCAAATAAAACTGAATGTGAACAAAGTCAGATAAATAAACTGAATATTTGAAATACTAAATTGTTTGAAGGGGCAACATGCCCAAATGAAAATACTGAAATGAAACTCCTAATCTAGGAATGAATAACTGAAGCATTTACATCAACTCCTGCAAGCCTTCACAAGTTCTGCAACTATGCATCCCTAGAAAGAACCATCAATATGGATGGACACCTAAAAGGTTATAGAAAAAGGATTTGACACAGGTCAGAGCCCAAGAAAACAATTTTAAAATATTTTGTAAGAATTTAAATCACAGTTTAAAAACAATTATTAGATACACATGTTAGTTCCATGCACACTCCTTTGACATCCTCACCCATCATCTAAAGTGCACACCTAATGCATCCCACCTAGATCTGCTACCCAGCCCAACTAGATAACGTATCTAACTGCCCATAATAGGTTTAGTTCCCTCATGTTACACATACGACACGCTACCATAGTATCAATAATATATATATCATCCTCATATTATTATTAAGTCTTATATTTAAGTCTCTATACTTCAATTACATTTAGATATGTACAATTTATCTGTTATACTATCCCACATTTGTAGATAAATCAAACTTGTATATATGTATCACACATTTAATATATAGAACTATAGCATCCCCCGAAATGACCCCCATGATGCTGGCATACTCTATTATCATGTCCATGTACCTCTCATACTAAATTAAGGACTATCGATTCGGAATGTCTCCTCGAACCCTCAATCAAACAACACATAATGGAGGCGAACATAGTTCTAAGTCTTTAGGCTATGCACATATATAAAGTACCCAAATGACCTGCCAGTCCATTAATACGCTACACATAGTGAGCCACCCCAAGTTCTATATTCTGGGGAACATATCTAGATGTAACTGGAATCGTCAAGGTGGGATCGCCCTTTACGCGGAACCTTCCGTGATAGCAGGCAACGTAGGTATGTTCACACAAATAATTAAATAAAAACAATAGGTATTCACACAACCTATATATACATATTATTCAGTAGTTATGCACACAACCCGTCATATAAACCTGTACGTAGTATATATCTCTCACATACTCAACGTACTCATTATAATCTCTTTTCATATATTCTCGAGAATCACTCGCTACCCGAAGGGTCCTAGTTACCCCTTAATCAATATCAGTAGTTAATATCTCTTTATCCTACTGGTTCACAACTTTGGTTTACTCACTATCCCTGTAACCCATTCTAATTCCATAAATTTTTTAAATTTCAGATCATGCCCAAAAGGTCCTAGCCTTATTTTCTTATTTTGGCTAAACTGAATCCTTTCCATAGCATATTGGAATTTAATAGGTCCAACCTATAATTCAAAAGTGACCCCATTAATTATTTGTGAAATTTTTGGCATAAACGAAAAATTTGCCAAAATCTGGGAAGCCAATAGATTTGGTGAAGAACACGAATCAATTCACCTATCGAATCGATTCAGTCATCAAGCCCAATCGATTTGCACCTAGCAGTTTCATCTTCTTCATTATGATATTATGACTTTGCTAGATGCTAACTTTCTCAAACCTCTATACAGTAATCCCAAAAAACCAACCAACATAATCAAACATTAAATATATGTCCATGGAAGATTTCTTATGTAAACAACACATTAAAATCATATGAAATCTATCCAATAATAGATTTGGACCCCATAACCCTCAAAACACTAAGTTATGGTGTTCTTCAAGTGTAATAAAAATGATACCCAGATTTCTCCCACATTATTCATAAAAAGTCTAAGATTTCATCATCTAAATCATAAGGGATTAATCCTACATGAATTTCCTACCCCAAATCATGCATTACCTCATCTAGATCCCAAGAATTCATCAATTAAATCATGCAATTCAATCCTACACTACATGGGTATTATAACATGCTTTAAAAATTAAAAGATAAACACTTTCCTTTACAATAGTAGGTCTTATTTCGTGTTGTGTGTGGTGAGAATGCCTTCCTTTTCTTTGATCACAATTTCGACAACTTTCGTGAAGAGAAAAGATGTTGCACCTTTAAGAACTCTTTTTCTTCCTCTTTTGTGGCCTCCTCTCTCTCAAGATTGTGGTAACCCTATCCCCACACTCCAATGGGCTGATATAATTCTTAAATTTTCAGATTTCTCTCTACCCCGAACTCCCGAAAGATCGAAACGCCCTCTCGTGGAGCCAGTTTTGTCTACAATCACCTCGGGACCCAATCTATATGCCCGAGTACACTATTATGACTATTTCAACCCTTTTAAAATCAACTGTGACCTCGAAATCACCATCCGAGTTATCCAAAATTAATTCCCTATCTCGACCTCATATAGTCTACACATGACACCCGATTGAGATATAATACTATCATATCACTATCATTCGCTATGACGTAAAAATAATTATTTACTATTCACATAGTAATTATATTCAATAAACATTCATCATTTTCTCTTAGATTAATATTTAACCAAGACATAATATTTAATCTCATTTAATTACGTCACGTATGTAATTTATAATTAATTCGAATTAATTCAATTTTAAACACTAAGGTATATGGGGTGTTACATACTTCCTACCATACAAAAGAATTTTGCCCTCAAAATTGGGACATACCAGTGGTAAATAACTCTCGATACTACTCACGCATGTCATCCTCCTGCTCCCACATCGACTCGTTAACATTTTGGTAACCCTACTAAACTCTGACCAAGGGTACCACCTTAGACCGTGGCTTACGCTCACTACGATCAAGTTTCACCATCGGTCTCTCCTCATACGAGATATCTATTTGTAAGTCGATCTCACATAATGGGACATGCCAAAAATCTCTCTCACTCCTCCGATATCTCATTAGTGATGGCACGTGAAACACATTGTGAATTCTCTATAAGTGCTCCGATAGTACCAGCCTATATTCCATTGTTCCCACCCTCTTAATGATCCAGAACGGTCCCACATATCTCGACACTAACTTCCCCTTATTTCTGAACCTCATCAACCTTTCATAGGGGGTAACTGCACCAACACTTGGTCACCAACATCAAGCTCTATATGCCTCCTACCTGCATAGGTGCAACTCTTCTTCCTGTCTTGAGCTATACGAATGCACCTTTGAATAAGCTCAATCTTGGCAGTAGTGTCCTGAATCAAATTTATCCCTAATAGCTTGTTGCCCATCACCTCTAACCAGCAAGCGGGCGAACGACAAGTCCATCCATACAGTTCCACAAATGGTTCCATGTCTATGGTGAACTGGTAGGAGTTGTTATACGCAAACTCCACTAATAAAAGATATTAATTCCATTCTCCCCCGAAGCCAAGTACGTACATCCTCTAGTATCTTATTAACTCTCTCTATCTGCCCATATTTTTATAGGTGATACGATGTAGTCAAACATAAATTCCTGCCCATCGCCTCGTGAAAGCTCTTCCAAAAATGGGACACAAAGATTATGTCCCAATCGAATACAATATTAATCGAAACCCCATGTAGCCGCACTATCTCAGTGATGATCAACTGAGCATATTGCATCATCTCAAAGTCTGTATGAACTGGAAGAAAATGGGTCACCATAGTCAACCGATTCACTATCACCCTTATGGAGTCGTGACCTCGCTGCGATATCGGTAGCCCGATAATAAAATATATGGAGATACTCTCCCACTTCCACAAGAGAATGTCTAGTGGCTAAAACACCCTTGTTGGTCTCTGGTGGTCTACCTTCACTAGCTTAAAGGTTTCACACTTCGATGTAAACTCCGTTAAGTCTCACTTCATCCCTAACCACCAATATTGTCTGTGCATATCTTGGTACATCCTATCCCCCACGGGGATTACCGTAAACCTAGACTTGTGAGACTCTGACATCACTACATGTCTCAAATCCTCATCCTCTGGAACCACGAGTCTTCTATTAAAATGAAAACCTCCCTTTGAACTGATCAAGTACGACTTCTCCCCATCATCTAATAACTAGCGAACCCTGTCCCAGTAATACTAATCCCCTACCTGCTCTTTTACCACCCTCATAATAATCTCAGGCATGATATCTAATATGGACATACAAGCCTTGTCCATCTCATCATCGTGTCAAAGCTCTCTCTATTTTTCCTTCCAAACCTCTGTTATATCCCCAGCAGGTCTTCGGCTAAATGCGTCTGCCACCACATTATCCCTCGCAGGATGACACTGAATATCAAACTGGTAATCCCTCACGAACTCCAACTATCTACTCTGCCTCATATTATGATCCTTCTGCGTGAACAAATACTGAATTGATTTATCGTTTATGAACAAGGTAAACTACTCCCCCAATAAATAGTGCATCCAAATCCTCAAGGCTAATATAAATGCTGCTAACTTCAAGTCATGCGTGGGGTAATTACTCTTATAGGGATTAATCTTGCGAGATGAATAAGCTATAACCCTTCCTCCTACTGTAGTACACCCCCAAGTCCCTGCAAGGATGCATATGTGTAAACACGCAACTCAACTCCACCATTTGACAGTGCAATTAAAAGTATTGAGGTTATTTGTCCTTTAGATCATTAAAAGCTAACTGACAATGGTCGTCCCAAATGAACGGCACCCCCTGGCGAGTTAGATTTGTCAACAGACCCACAATCTTCGAGAAACCCCGAATGAATCGTCTATAGTATCCAGATATCCTAAAAAACTATGAACTTCGATCTGTGTCGTGGGCTATCCCCACTACCCAACTGCCTATACCTTACTCAGATCAATCTTTATACCTCTGTTGGACACAATGTGGCACATAAACTGCACCTCTTGAAGCCAAAACCCACACTTCTCAAATTTAGCGTACAACTGGTGCTCTCATTGTGTCTAGAAAACCATTTGTAGATTCTCGGCATGATCCTCCTCCAAACGGGAGTAAACAAAAATATTATTGGTGAACACTATTAAGAACTGGTCAAGGAACTCTCTAAAAACCCGGTTCATCAAATCTATGAACACTACTAGCTCATTGGTGAGCCTAAATGGCATCACCGTAAACTCGTATAACCCATATCGTGTCAAAAAGTAGTCTTAGGAGCGTCCTCCTCTCTGACGTGTAACTGATGGTAACTGGACCTCAGATCTATCTTAGAGAAGTAAGATGCTCCCCTCAGATGATTGAATAGATCATCAATCTAAGGCAGCGAATACTTATTTTGGATCGTGACCTTATTTAACTCCCTGTAATCGATATATAATAGAAGTGATCCATCCCTTTTCTTGATGAACACCGGCACACCCCACGGTGACGTACTCCGTTTGATGAAACCCCGCCCCAGCAGCTGATGAATCTACCCCCTCATCTCCTTCATCTCAAATGGGACCATATGATAAGGTGCTCGAGCAATAGGCCTCATACCTAGTGTTGGGTCAATAATGAACTCAATTTCTCAGCTAGGTGACAACCCGAGTATCTCTTGAAGCACGTCCTCAAAATCTATCACCAATGTAATCGAGTCTAACTAAATAACCACCTCTTATATGGTCTTCTCCTCAATGTAATACAGATGTGTGCTCGACCCTCCCTCAGGAAGATTCATCCCCACTAAGAACATGTCCTACCCTGGAATTGAGACCACAATAGTCCTCCTAAAACAATCCACCATCCCTCGATATCTAGCTAACCAATCCATACCAAAAATGTCATAATAAAGCTCCGTATCTAACACAAGAAGGTCGGTGTCTTAACATAATATACCCACGTCGATGTCCACACCCCTACAGGTCGAGTGTATAAATGGCCCACAACCCAACGATGACTCCACACACATAAGGAGACTATTGGCTTTATATAATAGCCCTAAAGATCATGGTCCCTATTAAATAATGTGATTCACCCGTATCAAATAGAATCCTACCCTTAATCTCGTGAATAGGATACATACCCTCTACTGCTAGTGGTGCCTGTGGGGCCTACTGTCTGATCGTATCTCGAATGTTAAAGACATGTTCGTACTGTAATTGTCCCTATAGCAGTAGAGTGGGTGGGACTGCTGCTTCAAGTGGTATCGCACTTGCTTCCCCTTCTATTCCCCCTACTACTGTGGTGCTTTATCATTCGGTGGGAAGTCTCTCCTCTTGCCCGTCTACCCATAAATAAAGCACTGACCGGGGAAATCTGACGATGCTGAACCTTATATAGGCCCTAATGGCCTCCCCCATTATTCTCTCGGCCCTGCGGAACCTCCTAATGTTGAGAACCCTACTCGTCCTTCCTAAAGCCTCCATTAGGTTGATATCCCCCAGATCTAAACCTCTTAGCCTGATTCCCCTGTTGGGCATTCTGCCCCTGGTATTTTCCTGAGTACTACTGTTGTTGTGGTGCTTCTCTAGCACCGCTCCCCCTGCCTTGCATGGAACGTTATGATCACCTCCTCTCTTGATTACCTTAACATGGAAGTGATGTTCCTGGCAGTGTAACAGTGAGTCATTTATGATATCCGTATAAGTCACCAATGGAGGGTTACCTATCAAGTGTTGCCTAATCCGCCAAACTAGTCCATCCATAAACTTTAACTTTTTCTTTTCTTCACTGTTCATTTCTTCTGGAACAAAATTAGCTAAACAAGTGAACTCCTCCTCGTACTAGGCTAATGAGTAGTCATCCTGAGTCACCTCAATGAACCTCTTTCCCATCTCTGAGTCAATGGCTCGTGAAAAATACTTGTGGTCAAAACTCACCCATAACTCGGTAATGGACATTGTGTCCCGCTCCTAAACAGTAGTAACCGACTCCCACCACTGTAACACTTATCCAACAAGCCTAAAAGTGATCGACATCTGCTTCTACACATCACTACACTTAACCATGCACACGTGGTGCTGAATATCTTTCTTCCATTGGCACGCCAAAATCATGTCTGAGCTACCCTGGAACTCGGGTGGATGGCCCTTATGAAAAGCCTCCCTAACTCTCTACCAATCTAATAACCTCAGGTGGGCCTGGAAAATTGGTGCGACTGGATACGGTGACTGCTGGGCCTGAGGAACATGGAGAGTTATGGCAGTTATAACAACATTAACTTTTCGCGCCATAATTACTGCCACCTCTGCTATTGACACTAACCCCTGTGGTGGTTGTGGCTCCTACTGAGCCTCCCTCACACTGTCTCTAGTCGTTGCTCTCACTGCTCATCCTCTCTTAGATGGCATCTGAAAACAAATATAGTTTTATGAGTTCACAGTTAATACAAATATAATATCATAAGAACATAATCTCAAATATGTATTCATGAGCGGAACAGTCCTAAAAATAGGGCTACATGTCAAAGAATTCTATGCTAAAATCGTAGTAAGTAGCACAGATCCTATGGACACTAGAACCTAATGCTCAGATACCATCTGTGAACCCCGCCTATATTAACCACGGGTGATTAGACCTTTATTAAGACAAATAGAAATCTCATTTGGTTAATTGTTAGCACCATTGATAAAAAAATTTAAATTACTAACCACCTATGTTAAATTAAGACGGTGCCAAATTTTGTCTTCGACTAACGTAAAAACATGAAAAAATTAAATATATTAATCAAATCATCCACACTATATATTAGTCTGAACAAATCACATAATAATATAACCGAATAAACCACCAGTTCCCAAACAAAAACCAACTACAAGTCTAAGGCAAATAAAACTGAATCTGAACAAAGTCTGATATATAAACTAAATATCTAAACTACTAAATCTTCTGAAGGGGCAACATGTCCAAATAAAAATACAGAAATGAAATTTTGAATCTAGGAATGAATTACTACAACATCTACATCAACTCCTACAAGACTCCACAAGTGTTGTAGCTACGTATCCCTATAAAGAATCATCAAGTTGGGCATCTAGATGGCTGGACACCTAAAAGGTTTTAGAAAAAGAATTTGAAATGGGTCAAAGCCTAAGAAAACCGTTTGAAAATATTTTTCAAGTATTCAAAACACACTTTAAAAAAAGTTATTAGATACACATGTTAGTTCCATATACACTCCCTTGAGTTCATCACCTCTCATCTAAAGTGCACACCTAACGCATCATACCTACATATTTTACCCAGCCCAAACAGATAATGTATCTAACTACCCATAATACATCTATTTCCCTCGTATTATAAATAAGACACGCTACCACAGTATCAATAATATATATCATCCGTGTATTATTATTGAGTCATTTAATTAAGTCTCTCTACTTAAATTACTTTTAGATAAGCACAATTTATCGGTTCTACTATCTCACACCATTAGATAAATTAAACTTGTATATATTTATCATACATATAATATATACAACTATAAAAACCCCCGGAATGACTCCCATGATACTTGCATACTCTGCTACCATATCCATAATATACCTCTCGTACCAAATCAAAGACTATCAGTTCATAATTCCTCCTCAAACCCTCAACCAAATAGCACACAATAGAGGCGAACATAGTTCTAAGCCTTTGGGCTATGCATATACCTAACATACCCAAATGACCTACCAGTCCCAGTAATACACTGCACATAGTGAGCTTCTCTAATTTCTACGTTCTGGGGCACACATTTAGACCCCACTGGAATGGTCAAGGTGGTATCTTCCTCTTTGGGGAACCTCCAATGATAGCGACAGCGTAGGTATGTTCACACATATAACTAAATCACAACAATAGTAATTCACAAAACCTATATATACATATTATTCAGTGGGTATACACACAACCCATCACATAAACCCATACGTAGTATATATCTCTAGCATACTCAACATATTCATTATAACCTATTTTCATATATTCTTGAGTATCACTTGCTACCCGAAGAGTCCTAGTTACCCCTTAATCAATATATGTAGTTAATATATCTCTATCCTATTGGTTCATAACTTGGGTTTACTCACTCTCCTAGTAACCCGTTCCAATTTTTTAAATTTCTTAAATTTCACATCATTTCCAAAATGTTCTTACCGTATTTCTCTCATTTTGCATAAACCGAATCCTTACTATAGCCTATTGGAATTTAAGAGGTCCCTCCATATACTTTAGTAATAATGTAAAAGTTCGCTCGTTGAT
The DNA here is from genome assembly GCA_949130495.1 of Sambucus nigra. Taxonomy (NCBI): domain Eukaryota; kingdom Viridiplantae; phylum Streptophyta; class Magnoliopsida; order Dipsacales; family Adoxaceae; genus Sambucus; species Sambucus nigra. Next base: position 63,955,352 of record OX422224.1, on the reverse strand, counting down.
TATTCGTGAAATTTAGGGCATAAACTAAAAATTTGCTAAAATTTGGGCACTTGAATTGATTCGGTAAAGAACCCAAATCTATTCTCCTACTGAATTAATTCGGTCATTAAGCCGAATCGATTTACACCTGACAGTTTTGTCTTCTTCATTATGCTGTTACGAGTTTTGTACATGCTAACTTTCACAAAACTATATACAAAAATCCCAAACTCCATACCAACATAATCAAATATCAAATATATGTGCATGGACAATTTCTAACGTTAATGACAATTTAAATTCATAAAAAATCTATCCAAGAATAGATTTAAACCTCATAATCCTCAAGTTCCTAAGTTATGGTCTTTTTCATGTGTAATCAACAAGATACCCAGATTTCTCCCACATTATTCACCAAAAGTTTCAAATTTCGTCATATAAATATTAAGGGATTTATCCTACATGAATTTCCTACCCCAAATCATGCATTACACCCTATAGATCCCAAGAATTCGTCAATTAAATCATGAAATTCAACCCCTCATTACATGGGTATTATAACATGTTTTGAATTGCAAGATAAAGTAGTGGGTCTGATTTCCTGTTGTATGTGATGAGGACGCCTTCCTTTCCTTCCAATCACAATTCTGGAAAATTTAGTGAAGAGAAAAGTGTAACACCCTGTATTTTTTAGTATTGATTATTTAATTAATTCGGATAATTTTAAATTACAAATTTGTCATAATTTAATTGAATTAAGTACTATGTGTGGATTAAAATATTAATCAGGAAAGCTAATGGTTAATATTTAATAAATAAAATTACTAAGTGAATAGTGAGTTATTAATTTTACGTTCTAGCAAGTGATAGTGATGTGGTGGTATTTTATCTCATTCGAAAGTTGGTATAATCTATTTGGGGTAGAGATAGTACTTTGTTGTAGAGTGACTCAGATGGAAATTTTGAGGTCATGATTGATTCCGGATGGGTTGAGATAGTTAGAATAGTGTACGCAAAAATAGTAATTGTGTCCCGAGACCTTTAGACATAATCAGGCCCACAGGGGGGGTGTTGGGATCATTTGGGCTTGGACCACTAACCTAATTTTAGGATTAGGAGGATTTAACCTATGTCTAAATAATTGGAGTAGCATCTATTCATAATTCTAAGCCCTAGAAAGTGAGAAGGGAGCAGAGAGAAAAAGAGAAGGCTTTAGAGACCAAATTTAAAGGGGATTCAGGTTTGCTTTGTCAGATTCATCATATTATATGTGGAATCAGACTCTGCGAATCCTATAAGGAAAGTGGTTGAACTTTCTTTTGATTTAAATGGTAGAATTTCATGTTCATATTATAGTATGTGTTGACAAATCCATTTTTGGGGAGGGTTGTCATATGAAATGGGTTTTTGATGAATTTAAGACCTTGTGTAGATTAAACACTAAATTGATGATGAGTTATCATGTATTGCTATTAGAATCAAACTCATGTTCAAAATCTAGAATTAAACTTCGTTTAAACGATGATGTGAAATCGAATTTAGGAAGAGTATTGCTTAATTGTTGCCCAATTTGTAAACTTTGGAATGATTATAGAAATCAATGATGTTTGGGGTTGGTATTATGATTAAAATTGGTTTTAGTTGTGTTATAAACCTTGGGTACACATTGGTTGATGTTTGGGATGAAACTATGAAGTTTTGAGTGAACAAAAATTGAGAAAAAATGAGTTACGGCAAACCGATTCGATTTTGAGGCTTTCCTAGATGGACCGGTTTGGTTTGCCTACTTGTCCAAAATATGGAATTGTATATCTTTTAATCATGATCGCGTGGGAGCCGACCTCATTTTTTTTAGTTTTTAAAGTAGTTATTAATTTATTACGAATGGGTGTCTGAGACTGAAATTCTTAGTGACAAATCAAATAGGGATTATTTAAGGATGTCCGTAGATGAGTGTAGGAAAATGTTAAGGAAAATTATTTGTACCTTGGAATTAGATGGTAATGAATTCGGAGTATGGATTTAGGAGTGTTTAGGATGAACAACACTCGAAAATAGATGAACGGATTCCAATGGGAATTTCGGATGAAATTAGGATACGGGTTGGATATAGATGTGCTTAGTATCTTGAATAAAAATATGTTGTGATATATATAAATGTAAGTTAATTCTTATGGAATTAAGAGTCGGTAAATAGATTCGAGTATTTTGGGCTAGTTCTAAGGGTGTTAGGCATGGGTTAGCCAAACTTTTATTAAATATATGTACACAGTTAGTATGATAATATATATATATTTGTGTGATTTATAAATATCGGTGTGAATGATATTTATAGGAATACATACCCCCTTAGTTCCATCGTAGGAGGTTATGCAATGTGGATGAATCTATTCGCTAGTGAGTGAAGGGAGAGTATAGTCCCCAGGTCATATCTCCTGATGTTTTATTGTGTGATTTATTTTCTGAGGTGAGACGCTTTGGGTATGATTCGGTCTCGCTTTCGAGAGGAATATGATCATCTCCACTACTTTTGTGATATTTTTACCGAAGCTTGTGAGTGAGACCGACTTGAGGTAACTGGGTTAAAGTGATCATACCTGGGATATGATAGCATTTTAGAGAAAGCATCGGATGAGTTATGACTTGGGAATGGATGGTTATTATACGCGACATGTGTGTTAATGTTGTACTATACTAGTAATTAATATAATATGAGTAGATAATTATATAAGGGATTAACACATAAATGTGAATGTATTTCTTATATAACTAGTGTGAAAATTATACGATTAAAAAGGAGTTTACTATATAACTAGTGTGAACGTTATATGACTTAATATAGTTGAACTGATTAATAAGTTAATGAGTAGATAAGTTAATAATCCAAGTAAGAAAACTCAGGTTAGAGTAGTGCGATAGAAAGAGGTGTAATAAGGGTAGTTGGGTAAGGTAGCATAACTACTGAGGTTTGAAGGCAGGCATTAAGTGTGCACATTAACTGAGGAGTAAGTTATACCTCAAGAGAGTGCAAAACTAGCTTAAATATAATAAGTGTGCATGCATATTTAATTAATTGAAATTCAACTGCTTGCTAAATATTTTCAAAATATTTTACTTGGGCTCTGACCCGTGTCAAAAATATTTTCCAAAACATTTTAGTTATCAAGCCACAGGGACGCCCAACTTGAGGATTCTATCCAGGGATGCCTAGCTACAGCTCGTGTGGAAGGTGCAGGACTGCACTATAGACACTTCGTTCATTTATTCCTAGTGTATGAACTTTATTCAGTATTCATTTGGGCATGTCACTCTCAGATTTAGTATTTCATTTTACTCATTAGACTTTGTGTATCCAGTTTATTATTTCAATTTATTGTTGAGTTTTTTTTTTAAAACTGAGGGTTGATTCGGTCTTCTTTATTAATGTTATTTATCTATTCTTGATTTAGTTATTAGTTTGTGTGGATGGTATAATTATTATTAATTTTCATATGTTATTAATTAATGTAAGATAAAATTTAGCACCGGTTTATTTAATTAATAGGTGGTTAGTAACTTTAAAATTGTTCTCAATGGTGATGTTAAGAATGAGCCATATGAGACTAGCATTTTATTTTGATAAATGGCTGGCCACCTGGTACTTTAATAGGCGGGGTGTCACAGATTGTTTCAGAGAATCAAGTTGTAGTGTCTATAGGATTTTTCTATCTTTTATGTTTCACTGTAGTATTCTTTGATATTGAGACTTATTATAGTATTGTTGTATTCCTTTACATATAAGACTTACGCTCTCCTTCTATTAAGTATAGTTGATGCGATTCATATATGAGTTCGATTGGAGTTCATACACTAAATAATTTTAAACGATTAGTAAGGTTCGTTAGAAGAACTATATGGGAGAGGCTCAGCAGAAGTCATGGAATATTCTGGGAACAGTGACCGCGATAAAAGTCACCATGGCTATTATTCAGGCAGATGGTGTTGGGATAATCACTAGGGTGTAGTAGTTTCCCTAAGCACCGTCGTAAAAAGCGGTGGTAAAAATTCAAACTCACCCAGCATAGTCGATAAAGGTGGGCGGTCAGAGTAACTCTTTCGAAGAGCCATCTGTAAGGATTCAGTGAAAAGAGGGAGTATGATGGGTCAATGGAAGGCAATAATCCAAAGGCAATTGTGTAGGGTGGAGTGCAGTGGAAACCAGGATTAAATTTTGAGCAAAATTTTAGCTCATAGTAGTGGTGTTATGGTGATAGGAGTCAGCCACCACAATTATGGAAAGATGCCATGAATAATGAGGAATTTGGGGTGCTGTTTGACCATAAATCCTCTCATCGGCTATTTAACCAGAGAGGCAAAGGAAATTTCAATACTTATTTCAGAAGGGTCGTACAGTGGTTAGTCGTGAAGGAAAGTTGACGTGTTTATCAAACTTCATACCTGGCGAGAGGGATGTGGATAATCAAAAAGGTATTTAAGTTAATAATGGACTCATGGGTAGAATATACATGCATTGATAGGGAAATCCGGATAGAACGACTTGTACCGTTATCATCAATATTGTACGTTTATAAATTAATATCAACGCTTTTGTGAGAAGGGAGAACTGGAGAACCTAACCGAAGGGAAAGAGAGGAATTAATGGTGCTAGTGAGGCACCATAGGAGGGGATACCCAATATAGGAACCATTGTCATGATTGAGATTAATAGAATTACTACCAGGTGATGGTGGATTCAGTCGGGCCATCAAGTCCAGCAATGAGTCCTATAGGGTTAGTGGAGCAAAAAGGATAATGCGGGTAGAAATCAAGATCAAGACTACCATATTTGTGATAAGGAAAATCCCGACAAGGCCAGTGAGGCCAGAGAAAGGTGAATGTCACAAATAGGTGTCTTATGTGTAAAAATTAGTAACACATGTGTGGATATTGTCCATAGAAAGTTAGGGGGCAGAAGAGGGATGCTCAGTAGGAGCAACAGTTATAATAAGTTTTTGGTTCAGTTGGGATGAGAGTGTTATGTCCAGAAATCATTTGAACAGCCAGTGCTATTGGCAATTGAAAGTATGATTTTTATCCCAAGGTGAATAGGGACTGCTTTGTGTGACATGAGTGAGTCATTATAGTTCATTAGCACTAGATTTGCATGTGAAACAAGTTTAGTAGAACTATCATTAATAGTATTATAGTTGTATATATTTATCGTTGAGTAGTGGGGCTCTCTTTAGTTCTATCTGCATGGGAGCGGGTGTGGACATTGAGAGGATATAGTTTGCGAGGTTATCTCATTTTGAGAGGTGATATATGATCTATGATTTTATACTGGGTATGGACTAGTCAACGATGGTTACACGATGGTAGGTGGTTACAGTAAGACTATTGTGTTCGTTGTTTTGTGGCAGGATGTATATTTTTGCGATGTCACACTTGAAAGAGGTCAATATCGTGGAGATATTTTTATGGAGTATATTACAAAGAGTCAGTTGTTTAGTAATATTGGGTCCCGGTGCATAGGGATTTTTACTAATGATATTCAGGGTATGTCTGGTCTACCGTGGAGCGAAGAGATTTAACTTGTTATTAACTTAGCACTGAAGACTTAGTGATAGTGCGAGCGCAGTATTGTATAAATCCTTTAGAGACGCAGGAGTCGATGATTAGAACTATGAGTACCGGGACATGGTTTTTGGTGTCCTGGTTATACGGTTTGGACCTACGAAAATCGATGACCGACAATGCTAAGGGATAATGCATTGGGGACAGCTCTTTTGAGATTTGTTGTGGGATGTTACATGCATAAACCTTAATAAACGTCGGGAGTGGAGAGACATATTTAGATGCATGGGCATCGATTTTTAAATTTTAATTATCAAAGGTGAAGAGAAATCACTTTAAGATGAGAGCTACTATGATACATGGCCAGTGGAATCGGGTAGTGTTGCAAAGAAATCACTGAGAAAACTTTTACACCTTAAGTTAATGGGTGGGGCAATATCGAGAAGAATTAAATTGCGATTTCTTGGGTAATCGAGAATTCCCGTATGATATATCCACGTCGAGAGTGAGGGTCTGAGCTTGAGATAAGTATGTTACATACAAGATGTTAGCGATAATTATATTGGGATGCATGGGTTATAGGGTGTATGGGCGCCCTGGTTATTTTTAGAATCATCCATGATAAAGGAATATGAAAATAAACGTGTTAATGTATGCCTGTGGGGCAGTTAGGAACATATGTGGAATGGTATGATGGGCTAATATTCATTTGAGAAAGGAGATAGTCCAACTATATGCATATCAAGGAGAACTATCACAATCGTGGTGAGTTGAAAGGCAGTGGAGGAACATGTGAAAAGATATCCCTAGACAAGGGAGAACCCAAAATTTTGGGAAAGTGGAGCAGAGTCTCACTTAGTAAAATTCCTAGAGTGGGTTTAGCACAAATAATATGTTGAGTACAACCAGGAAAAAAAGTGCCTAAGGAATGCACCGATTTGTGAGCAAATACAAGACCAATGATTTTTGGTATATTCCATGAAAAGGGAAGTAAGATGTTTCCCGTGATGGGAAACGTTGAGTATGGGGATTGGTGTTGAATAAGACATAGTGAATTTGTCTCCAGGTTACACTATTTAGGGATAGAAAAAGGTTGATCCGAGGTTATCAACCAAGATTTTTGTAATTTTGATGGTCCCAGTGATGGGATTGATGCGCATGATTGGTAAAATTTATATTTGGAATATCCAAAATCGTTGAGAGTTTAAGGTTTCCTTCGGGATTGTGGAATGGACTGACCAAAATGGAATAATTCTTATTTTTGGATAGATTATACTATCAAGCAGTATGTCCAACATTTTATTTGAAAGAACAAGTGAGCCGGATCAAGGTGTTGTCGAATGTTGTTATGAATCGGGATGAGACCTTTCAAACCCACCAATGATAGGGAGTGTTAGGAGGCGATGAGGATGATGTTACAGTTTGTTCTAGACGTGTCGCCCATCAGTCGATGGGTAGATGAGAAGCAACTAGGTTGTAGGAGAAATTGAGAAATACATATTCTGGATTTGTGGGTAATAGGGAGTATTAATTACCATTGGTAAAGCTACACGTGATAACTTGTAGTATTTTATTATTCGCGCGACGCCTTCTGAGGTTTCATACAAAAAATTTGTCACCCACATTCCGTTTGGTTAAGAATTAGAAATATAAGCTTCTTGGACTTGAGATGATTTATGGTCTGTCGACAAGGATTGAGTTAATCTATATCAGTTTCTTGCAGTTTTGGAACGTAATGAGAGTTATGTCACTGTGAATCGAAGTTTTGAAATCTGACATGAGTGGTTAGGAATTTTTGCGAGTCCTTGCCTTTAAAATACGAGGTCATGAGTTTCGGCAACAAAAGGGAAGCTAGAGTCAAGGTATAATGGACCCTTTCTGATCATTGAGAGGGTGGAACCATCTGCATATAGGTTGGGCCTACATGAGCATCTAAAATGGATTCATGATGTGTTTCACGTGTCATCATTGAAGAAGTACCAAAGGAGTGAGAGGGCCTTTTGGCATGTTCCGTTAGACGAGATTGATGTATATCCATATATCTCTTATGAGGATAGACCAGTGGTGATACTTGATCATAGTGGGCGTAAGCTGCAATCTAAGGTGGTACCTTTTGTTCAAGTCCAATGGGGGCACCACAATATTGATGAGTTGATGTGGAAGCGGGAGGAGGATATGCGAGGATTATATCCAGAGTTATTCACCACAGGTACATCCTAATTTTGGGGACGAAATTCCTTTGTATGGAAGAAAGTATGTAGCAACCTGTATTTTAGTATTGATTATTTAATTAATCGAGTAATTTTAAATTACGAATGTGTTGTTATTTAATTGAATTAATTATTATATGTTGATTTAAATATTAATCGAGAGAGTTAATGGTTAATATTTATGAAATATAATTACTAAGTGAATGGTGAGTTATTAATTTTACGTCCTAGCGAGTGATAGTGATGTGGCGGTATTTTATATCAATCGGGAGTCGGTATAGACTAGGGCTGTGTTTTTTTTCCGAACTTTCCGATTTTTCCGATTTTTTTCGAATTTGGAATGAAATTTTAGTTTGCCGATTTTCGATTTTCCGATTTCCGATTTTTTTGAAAAAAATCGGATCGGAAATAATTCTGAATTTCCAATTTTTCGATTTTTCCGATCCGATTTTTCCGATCCGATTTTTCCGATTTTTTTCCAAATTATTTTCGATTTCCGATTTTTCCGATTTCTTTTCCAATTTTTTGAAAGTTTCCCATATCCCACATCGGTTGGGAGAGGGAGAGGGCTCCAAAATATGCTCTATAAAAGGAGAGTATCCTCCTAACTTCTACACAAATGAAAAATGAGTCAAATCCTCATGTGTTTACATGTTGAGTTAAGCTATTTTCATTATTTCTTTAAAATGAGAATTTCGAGTAATCGAAAATCCATAATTTATTTTTTTGAAATTTTGGAATTTTTGAAATTTCTGGATTTTTTTCGATTTTTGCCGATTTTCCGATTTTTCCGAATTCGGAAATTTTTTTAATTTTCCAAAAAAATCGGATCGGAAATCGGAATAGTTATTTTATTTCCGAAAAAATCGAATTTTTTTCCGAATAGGCATTTTCCGATCCGATCCGGCCGAAACACAGCCCCAGTATAGACTATTTGGGGTCGAGATAAGACTTGTGGTAGAGTGACTTGGATGGAGATTTTGAAGTCACGATTGATTCTGAATGGGTTGAAATAGTCAGAATAGTGTACCTGGGAGTAGTAATTGGGTCTCGGGGCCTTTTTAAACATAATCGGGCCACAAGGGAGTGTTCGGGTCGTTTGAGCTTGGCCCACTAGCCTAATTTCGGGATTAGGAGCATTTAACCTAAGTCTAAATAATTGGGGCAATAACTATTCATAATTCTGAACCCTAGAAAGTGAGAGAAAGGAGAAGGAAGAAAAATAGAAGGCTTTAGAGACCGAATTCAAAGGGGATTCGGGTGTGCTTCAACATATTCATCATCTTCTACGTGGAATTAGACTCTACGAATCCTATAAGGCAAGTGGTTTGACTTGATTTGATTTAAATGGCATAATTTCATATTATATTATAGTATGTGTTGACAAATCAGTTTTTAGGACGGGTTTTCATATGAAATGGGTTTTTGATGAATTTAACACCTTGTATAGATTACATACTAAATTCTAAAATGGGTTTTCATATTTATATATTAAATATGAATTTAACACCTTCTGTAGATTTAATACGAAAACCCCTTTTAGTTTTTGATGGAAACCCATTTTAGATTAAATATGGATTTAGGAGTGCTCAGGATGAAAAACACTCAAAAATATATGAATGGATTCGAATGGAAATTTTGGATGAAATTAGGATAAGGGCTGGATTGTGATGTGCCTAGTATCTTGAATAAAAATATGTTATGATATATATAAATTTAAGCTAATACTTACGAAATTAAGAGTCGGGAAATAAACTCAGATATTTTGGGCAAGTGCTAAGGGTGTTAGGCATGAGTTGACCGGACTTATATATATATATATATATATAAAATAAAGGAGGAGGGCTTTTTTGGTCTCCCCCAACTAACGGTTCAGATTCCATCTTGGGGGGTTTGGTCTTTATTAACTAGCGATTGAGATTAAATCTTACGAAATTGAATCTAACAGTCCTAAATGATTTGCTTAAATGTTTAACAGACCGAGTCTCACTCTTGCTCGCACAAGGCTCAAGAAAAAATCGATGATAGACAACTGATAGACATCACACGCTTACATCCATCTACCTCAACTACCCCCTTTACCATCTCTCTCTTTCTCTCTCTATCTCTTAGATCTTTCTTTTCCTATGAGATCTACCAAGTTGTATTAGATCTCTCTACTCTTTGCCATTTCAAATCATTATCCACCCACGTTTTTGGTTTGATATTGCTGATCTCTCTCCGTGTATTGTTGTAGTCAGTTTCGCTGCCCAAATGAGATCTCCACCAGCTCTGGAATCTTCATCTAATATTCTAGATCTCATTGTCCAAGTTGTAGATCTCAAACTCGCCGGTAATAGATAAATGTAAGTCTCTATATCTTTGTGCAGATATTATTTCATTGTCCTCCATTTAATTGGTGAGATATCCATTTATTTCGTTATCCTCCATTTATTACGTTATCCTCCATTGAGGTCAGTGAGTAAAAAGTCTCACGGTTTGAAATGATCATGGTTTATTTCGAACCCTCTACTGCTAGATGATCACGGTTTAGATGTAAAGATTTCAAACAGGGATTTCCCGTAAAGATTTGAGACTTGAGATTTTTTTGTTGTTGTCTTTCATTTTTTGGTGGGTATTTCATCGATTTTCTTTGCATCTCAAAAAAGTTGCAAGCTCTTGGTGAAGAGAGAGCTCGAGGCAACCTTTTGAAGTCGTGACTGATTTGGTAAGTGAGGCTACATCTCTTTTTATTTATTGAGAGGCTACATCTCTCTTGATTCAATAATGTTCACTGATTCAACAAGTCTCTGATTTCTTGATTGTAATCTCAGATATTTTTTTTTCAAAACAAGTTTTGTTTCTTTTTCTTTTTTCATCCATGTTTTCTCAACAAAGCTGTTATTTTTACAGCTTCTTGGTACTGTTTTAATTCTTGGATGTTCTAAGATTATGCTTCATCTTAGTGCTGTTTTAATTCTTGGTGCCTCCATGTTTTTATGAAAGGTGTTTAGCGTGGGTACTCTCTCTCTCTCTCTCTCTCTCTCTCTCTCAATGTTTTAACATTTATTAAAAGTGCCATTGAAGGATTGTTGGGTTTTCACCACAAGGTACACCAAGATGCATCGTGGCCACCAAAAATTCATCTCCCTTCATCGATGGCTGGTGTATTATATCCCCCCTTTATCTCCTTCAGCAAGTATGAGAGGATGTACAGATTCAGATAGAAGAACCAAATCACAAAGATAAGGACATATTGGAGAGAAAACCCCATATCGGAGATATGAGGTATGTCCGGTGAGTTATCTAGAGAAGCGCGGTGAAAAATATTTAGGTACGTTATTTGGTTATTTGGGTTTTGTGCGTGGAGATGTTTGGGACCACCTACGCTACAGGTTCATACCTATTTGAACATGGAAGTTCTCCTAATTTATGACTGCCTCCACCTCTTAAAACTCCTTTTCCACCGCTCCCGTGTTGCTTCATTTTAGATTTGTCTTAGGTTTATCAAATTAATTTTAATTTCAACGACTCTTTAAATTGAATTGTATTTTTTTTCTTCTGAAAAAGTAGATTATAAATGAATTTGTGTTGCAGAAGAATGAGATAGCATCTCCATATCAAGAATGTTTCTCGAGTATCACTAGAGTTAATTGGAGTATCATAATTATATTTTTTTCATATGAAAAATGGGAAATGATATAAACATGTTGCACTAGTGAGTATTACACAAATATATAAATTTATTTATTTATTTTCATTTTAAAGTTTATTTACTAAAATTTTGAAATTTACTACTATTGATAAAGGTGCAAAACGGATCTGGATATTCAATGATTTGCATTGATATTACTTTATCCAATCATTTGCTATTAGTTCTTTAAAAAAATCAACACACTTTTGAGTGTAATGTCCTAGGGAAGCCAATTTTGATATTTAAAAAAATATATCACTGAGATCTTAAATCATTTGTGTGGTGTACATAACAAATGGTTTGTGATATTGTTTTATCCTCACTGAGATAATAGATTTGTGTAAATAGTAAATACTTCTTAGGAATAATTGATAAGGATAGTAGCGGTATACTACTATCCATCAGTGGTCAAAGTTGACAGATGTAGACTTAATTCAAAAGGACAAGGCACAATTCTCAAACAAACAAGGCTCAAGGCTCGGTGCAAAAGTCTGACAAATGCATACTTATATTCAAAGGACAAATCTGAGAACGTATGTGCTTGCGTTCAAATGAGCAAATTATATATTAAACCCTTTTAACCCAAACTAACCCTAAACATGCAACAGTATGTGATTGAATAAGATGATAATCTAAGCAAGAACATTCAAACACATGCAATTGAGGAAAAATCCCCCAAAGGGGAAAAACCATTTATTTTCATTATAATATTGTAGGCTATACAATTTCGGATTACAATGAAAATACAAGTCACTAAGAATTACCCTCAGGTATCCAATTCTGTAGTCGCGGCTGGAACTATCCCTTTCCAGTAGGGCTGCAATGGAGAAGAGAACGGATTCTCCACAAGGGTGTGAACAGCAAGAATGCGTTCCTGGGTTGCAAAGTGATTCACAAAGGATTGGCAATTTGTGTGAATCAAATACCTAGAGTCTAGATGCTCAATAGGTGAAGACTTAGGGCTTTCTGTACTCTGAAAATCATGTGTTTAAGTATTAGAAAACCACTTCCCGTAGTGGGATTAAATAAGAAGTCTCGGGCCTAAAAAATCTGAACACGATCTGAACACGATCTGTTGAAGTTTATACCAGGCAGACCGGTCCGGGTCTGAGGTGGATCGGTCCGATTGACCGGATCGGTTCTTTTATTCTGGGCCGGATCGATCCGTTGATGATCGGATCGGTTCGCTTCCAGGCTTCATCGGTTCTCTTGCGATCCGAGGTATACTGGCCTTCTGACAAACTAGCGGATCGGTTTTTTTAGTTTTAGCGGATCGGTCCGGCTGTCAGACTATGATTCCTCTTCTTCTTTTGATATTCGGATCCGTTGAATCTTGAATCTTGAATTTCTTCAACGGTGTAACGGCGTACGACATAATATATTGATAATGGACAAAAATGTCCTTACAAATTTCCCCCTATGTCTATGCCGGTACATACATAAAAAATCCGAATTATCAAATATGAAAATGCCTGTACAAATCTACCCTCCCATGAACCCAAAACTGGAAAGATACAATTGAATAAGACTACAGCGTTTGCTCTTCAATCTTGAAGGAATCTCAACGCTTTTCTCATCAGGGTGTGCAATCTAATGATAATCCATGTAGTACCTACACACATGAGACAAAGCAAAATACCAAGTGACATATCGATTTTGAAATGAGATAAACATATATACCAATTTATGAGCAAACTTTCAAAACTCCCCCATAATAAGATAATTCTTTCTCCCCCTTTTTATGATGTCCCCAAATAGACAAATGAGAGAAATAAATTAAATAAGCAAGTGCAGGGTGTCACTAGGATAAAATCACACCATGAATGAACACAAAGCAACTAAGTCGATGATAGCGTGAATGAAGTGGTGTGATCAAATTCGATAGGAAAATCAATGCTTACAAACATGACATATGTGCATGATGAATATTGGATATTCCTAGCGAATGAACTCAAATGCTTCCTTTGGTGTAAAATAATGACAATATAAGATATTGACTCAATCAAATCAACAAATCAAAGCTCAAAGTGATTTTCACACCAATAACGTCCAAAATGATTTTATGCTTTTTCAGGACTTTCAAGGAAGTGCAAACCCGTTTAAAGATTCTTCAACCAAACTTCCTCAGATATAATTTTGAATAGAGGCATTCTAAATTCTCAAACTTTGGAGAATTGATGGTGAAACCTAAGTGGCCAATATTTGGCATGAATTTCTTTTTATTGCCTTTAAATTTTTCGGGATCTTTTAACCTCTTTGGACCTCGGATATTAAAATTCCTCCATTTTTTAGGTCCTTTTTAACGGTAGCTTTTGCGCAAAGGATAGATGATTACCTTTCGCAGACCCTCCCCGTTATATAAAAACACACAGTCTCACCAAAATGGTTTTTACATGCATTCTAATCTTGTCAAGTTTTATCGCATATTGTACATTGTATAGACAGAATTGAGATGGAAACACTCAAGCCAACATGTGATACGACAAGTGCAATAATCAAATATAGTCGTGCATGTGTTCAATAAAGGATATAGGAGTCAAACATGTTGGCAGATATCACTAATTACATCTCAAAGACTCCAACCAATGTAAAGCACATAAATGAAATGATGTAGCCTCTCAAGTCTCTATCAAACAGTCACATGGATAAAGGAAATGAAGTTGTGACTTGGCTACCTTAAATGCTCATCCATAAAAGTAAAAATCTTTTTGTGCTTTTCTAAAAAAATTTCTTAAAGGAAAATCTTTTTGTATTTTTTTCAAAAGCAATATAAACAGCAAAAAGAATAAATAAAAGTTGTACAACTAAGCAATGGTACATATAAGACAGACTAGCAATAGGAAGCATATGATATGAACATGAAGAAGCAACCTATTCTAGACATAGACCAACCCCTCAGTCAACTGTGCAAATCCCCAAAGACTTCCTAAGACTCTCAAATCTAAGGGCATCTAAAGGTTTCATGAAAATGTCTGCTAACTGACGGTCGGTAGTAACAAAACTCAGGGATACAGCGTTCTCCTCAACTAACTGATGAATAAAGTGCTCACGTATCCTGATGTGTTTTATGCGCGAATGATGGACGGGATTACGGGATATGTGTATCGCGCTCGTGTTATCACAAGAAATGATCATGGTATCTTGTGAAATCCCATAATCCTCTAACATTTGCTTCATCCACAAGAGTTGTGTACAACAACTCCCGGCGGCTATGTAATCAGCCTCCGCAGTGGACAAAGAGATGGAATTTTGCTTCTTGTTCAGCCAGGAGACAAGAGAAGAACCAAAATAGAAACACCCACCAGAAGTTCTCCTACAACCATCTACATCCCCAGCCCAATCGGCATCCAAATAGGCGGAAAAACGGTCATCGGTATCAAAGGAATACCAAATACCGTATGATAGAGTACCACTCACGTATTTAACAATACGTTTTAGAGCAAGTAAATGTGACTCTTTCGGGGATGCCTGATATCGCGCACAGACTCCAATACTAAAGGCGATGTCGGGACGACTGGCAGTCAAGTAGAGAAGACTACCTATTATACTCCGATATAAGGTTTGCTCTACGTCCTTGCATGAAGTGTCCTTACTAAGCTTGGTAGTGGTACTCATAGGTGTACATGCATGCTTAGCGGAGTCTAAACCAAATTTCTTCACTAGGTCTCTAGCATACTTGGATTGGGAGATGAAAATCCCATCCTCTAGCTGACGAACCTGGAGACCAAGGAAGAATGTAAGCTCACCAACCATGATCATCTCAAACTCACTTTTCATTTCCTCCTCAAAGTGATGATCATGCTTGGAGCATGTGGATCCAAAGACTATGTCGTCCACATAGACCTGGGCAACCAAAATAGCACCGTCATCTCTCCTGACGAACAACGTCATATCTACTCCCCCTCTCTTGAAGCCACGAGCTAAGAGATAGGAAGTATGCCTCTCGTACCAAGCACGGGGTGCTTGCTTCAAACCATAAAAGGATTTTCTAAGATAGTAGATGTGCTCTGGGTGCTGAGGGTCTTCAAACCCTTTTGGTTGTTCCACATAAACCTCCTCCTGTAGAATGCCATTCAGAAAGGCACTTTTGACATCCATCTTGTATAACTTGAAGCGCAGATGACATGCGATGGCGAGCAGAAGACGGACGGACTCAAGCCTCGCAACAGGAGCAAATGTCTCCCCAAAGTCTACACCCTCTATCTGTGTGTAGCCTTGAGCGACCAACCTAGACTTATTTATGATTATTGTACCATTTTCATCCATTTTGTTCTTGAAAATCCACCGGGTACCTATCACATTAGTCTCACTAGGCCGGGGGACAAGTTCCCAGACATTATTCTTTTTAAATTGAAGCAACTCATCCTGCATAGCAGATATCCAATGTTCATCCTTGAGTGCTTCTTTATGGTTCTTGGGCTCGACTTTGGACGTGTAGCAAAGATGGCTAACAACCTTCTCTAGCTGAGCACGAGTCTTGACCCCTAGAGTGGGATCGCCAACAATGGCAGATGGGTCATGACTCTTGCGAACCCAAGAAGGTGTGTCCCCTAACACAGGAGTAGGGTCCACAGAGTGTGAGAGTGGAACAGTTAAATCACTGTCAGAGCAATCCTCATCCTCACACTGAAGATTAGGATCAATAACCGTTGAAGGTTCGTCATGTTGCACGGTGACGTTTATTGATTCCATAACCTTAGAGCTCTTCAGGTTAAAAACTCGATACGCTCTGCTAGTCGATGAATATCCTAGAAATATTCCCTCGTCGCTCTGGGAGTTGAACTTTCCTAATTGCTCTCTATCCCGTAGGATGTAGCATTTACTCCCAAAAACACGGAAATATGCCAGGTTGGGCTTCTTGACAGTCCACAACTCATAGGGAGTCTGAAGTGTGTGTGGACGCAAATACACCCTATTCACCGTGTGGCATGCAGTAGACACTGCCTCTGCCCAAAATCTCCTAGACATTTTACGACCTAGAAGCATAAATCTAGCCATCTCTTGGATCGTTCTATTCTTTCTCTCAACAATCCCATTTTGCTGAGGAGTTCTCACAGCAGAAAAGTCATGTTTGATCCCGAGGCTATCACAGTAAAGGTCTACCTTTGCTTCTGTGAATTCAGTGCCATTGTCACTACGCATCCTGTTAATAGTGACACCGTGTTGATTTTGTAGGACACGTCACTTGGTCGTTAAAAATTCTACAGCATTGGATTTCTCTCTCAGAAAACCTACAATGGAGTACCTGGAGAAATCATCTACCATCACGAGAATGTACCTCTTACCACCTAGACTCTCAGTACGAGTGGGACCCATAAGATCCATGTGAATCAATTCAAGAACACGAGAGGTGGTAATGGAATGTAACTTCCTATCAGGACTATGAATTTGTTTTCCCAACTGACAGGGTCCACAAACGGTCGAATTTGACTTTCCAAGAGATGGTAAGCCACGTACTAGGTCCTTTTTATCTAAACGATTAAGATCTCTAACGTTCACGTGACCTAGACGTTGGTGCCACAAATCCATAGGAGTGATCGTGGCACTGCAGACAAGTGAGGATGTGGGCTCAGTCCCATAGCAATTATCCTCGGTCCTCACACCTTGCACTAATAGTTTACCGGATTGATTATAGACTTTACAAGTATCCCGGTCAAACTTTACTGCAAAGTCAGCGTCGCACAGCTGGATAATGCTGAGAAGGTTTTCTTTCAAACCTTTGACGTACAAAACCTCTTCTAGCTTAGGAAATCCAGGTAACTCGACAGTACTTCGTCCTACAATGCTAGACTTGCTCCCATCTTTAAAGGTGACTCTGCCATCCTGATAGTCCTCAAGAGTTGTAAAAAATGAGGCATCACCTTTCATGTGTCTGGAGCACCCACTATCAAAATACCACTGTGAGGTATTATGTGCTTTGAGAGCAACATGAACAACAAAGGCCTTTTTATATTTCTTAGGCACCCATGCAGAGATGACCTTTTGTTTTCCTTTGTTGTTGTTGGTTTTAGCTGGAATGTGAGAAGCATTCACTAACGGCAAAGACATCCGTCGGAATTCTTCCATTAAACTCTGGGACGTGGCAGCTAAGAACTCAACTCGCTCTCTCAGACTAGAAAACTCATCAGTATGATGTGGTGGAGCAATAGTACGTCGTGTCCGACCCCTGCTATAGCAAGACTCCCTAAGGTGGCCTTTTCTTTTGCAATAAGTACAAAAGAGTACAGTCAAAGGCGGACCTTAGTTTGCCTTTCTTGGTCGAACTCTCCTTCGAGGTTTTTGACGATGGCCATAGGGATTAATAGTAAACTCAGGAACTGGTCCAGGTGCAATTTGGGACGTGGAGGCACCATCATAACCAATTCCTTACCGATCACCAAAACCTAACGCGGGGCCAAGGAGCATCTTTCCCATCTTCCCAGATTTGTCCTCGATTTGAACATTGACTTCCCATGATTTCTCAAGATCATGAGTCAGCTGGGCAACAAGGGCTTCAAGTTTCTTTCGAGTCTCCACGGAGGAATGGAGCTCACTCGTAAGACTATCCACTTGTTTAGTCAACTCCCCTCTTTCTTTCTCAGAAACACTCTCTCTCTCTCTCTAAATAGAATCTCATTCTCGACACAGGCAGATTCTCCCTCTCTCAGGGCTTTGACGGTGGAGGACTCTCTTTCTCTCGCCTTTCTTAAATCTTCCTCTAAGCCGATGATCTTAAGAACTAGCGCTTTGTTACGTTGTTTAGTTTTAAATGACTCAGAATATAACTCAACGTAGGCGCGTTGAATATCACTCTCACTCTCACTTGAGTCATCCTCCCCCTCACACACATCAATCTCACTATCGAGGTGTCCCTATGAAGCATTATCTTCATCGTTATGAAGAGAACTAGGAGTGCTCACTTGATTGGCCATGAATGCGGTGAAGTTACACTCATGCGGTGACTCATCTCCTGAATCCACCGTCTCTACCTCACTGTCGTCACTAAGGGTAGCATTAAGGACATCTTTCCCTTTCTCTCTATTCAGACGATTGGCACACTCAAAGGCTCTATGACCCCTACCATCGCACTCAAAGCATCTCTCACTTTCTTTCTTAGGATGATTTTTGGAGTCTTTTTTATTTTTCTTTTCAAACTTATTTTTCTCAAATTTCTTTTTATCTTTTAAATTGCCATTCTTCTTAAATTTGAGAATCCTCTTGAAATTTTTTGCAAAAAGAGCCAAATCATCTAGGTCAAAATCACACTCAGAATCTGATGTGTCAGTCTCTTTCTTTCTAGAAGACTATACCCTTTTTCGAGCCGGCCCCTCACTCCTTCTCTCTTGGGCTTTAAGTGCAATTCCCTTTTCTTTAGATTTAGCAGTTTTAGGGAACATATAAATTTCATAAGTTTGCAAATCTCCTACAAGTTCTTCCAATTTTAGCGTATTTAAATTATCCATAGAATTTAGCACAGTGACTTTAGGGATAAAACGCTTAGGCAAAGAACGAAGAATATTTTTAACAACTCTAGCATTATGAATATGTTCACCAAGATTAAAGCTAGTATTAACAATGTCAGAAAGTCTAGCATAAAATTCATCAAAGCATTCAGATTCATGCATGGTGATGGTTTCAAATTGAGTTGTCAAATTTTGCAACTTAGATTCTTTCACAGCATTAGTTCCTTCATGGGTGAGTTGTAAAACATCCCATGCCTCTTTTGACGTGGTGCACGTCATTATACGTTTGAACTCATCAGGTGTGACAGACCCAGAAATAGCACTTAGACCTTTAGAATTAAAAGATGCCCATTTAAATTCTTCATCAGTCCAAGAAGTGTCAGGTTTCAAATTGATCACATTATCAACAGTCACGGAGGGAGGAGTCCACCCTCTTTTTACTAAAATCCAGACACGTTCATCAATGGCTTTTAAAGCCGACCTCATTTGGGCTTTCCAATAAGCATAATTTGTCCCGTCAAAAAAAGGCATTTTATTATATAACTTCTCCATTTGAACACGCACTTTTTCAAAAATCAATTTTTTCAGAAAATTGATATCTTAGAAAAATTTTGCGGAAAATAGGAATACGCGATAGATTAGCGTAACCTGCTCTGATACCAATTTGAGAACGTATGTGCTTGCGTTCAAATGAGCAAATTATATATTAAACCCTTTTAACCCAAACTAATCCTAAACATGCAACAATATGTGATTGAATAAGATGATAATGTAAACAAGAACATTCAAACACATGCAATTGAGGAAAAATCCCCCAAAGGGGCAAAGCCATTTATTTTCATTATAATATTGTAGGCTATACAATTTCGGATTACAATGAAAATACTAGTCACTAAGAATTACCCTCAGGTATCCGATTTTGTAGTCGCGGCTGGAACTATCCCTTTCCAGTAGGGCTGCAATGGAGAAGAGAACGGCTTCTCCACAAGGGTGTGAACAGCAAGAATGCATTCCTGGGTTGCAAAGTGATTCACAAAGGATTGGCAATTTGTGTGAATCAAATATCTAGAGTCTAGATGCTCAATAGGTGAAGACTTAGGGCTTTCTTTACTCTGAAAATCGTGTGTTTAAGTCTTAGAAAACCACTTCCCGTAGTGGGATTAAATAAGAAGTCTCGGGCCTAAAAAATTTGAACACGATCGGAACACTATCTGTTGAAGTTTATCCCAGGCGGACCGGTCCGGGTCTGAGGCGGATCGGTTCGATTGACCGGATCGGTTCTTTTATTATGGTCCGAATCGGTCCGTTGATGATCGGATCGGTTCGCTTCCAGGCTTCATCGGTTCGCTTGCGGTCCGGGGTATACTGGCCTTCTGGCAAACTAGCGGATCGGTCCGGGTCTTTAGGCGGACCTGTCCGGTTAGCCGGATCGGTTCTTTTAATTTCAGCGGATCGGTCCGGCTGTCAGACTATGATTCCTCTTCTTCTTTAGATATTCGGATCCGTTGAATCTTGAATCTTGAATTTCTTCAACGGTGTAACGGCGTGCGACATAATACATTAATAATGGACAAAAATGTCCTTACAAAATCTTTCAAAACATGTAAGATTTCTCTAAATTTCATTAAGATTTTTACAAATAGTTTCCTCAACAACATCAGAATATTAATTTTGAATTAAGATAACTTTTAACAATTTATGGTGTGAATTGAAATAATTGAATTTTAGTAGCAGTAGATAACTTTAACTCAAAGTTGATAAAAAAAATATATTTGATGTAAAATTTACTATCTAACTGTATAAATCTATTTTTGATGGAGTTTACTTTAAATATTTGAATTGAAATTATCTTGGCCCTGTTTGATAGAAGTGGGTGGAATTAATTTCCAAGTCATTAGTTTCCTAGAATTCAATTCTTTGGGGACCCCTAAAGAATTGAATTACATGGCAAATCAATTCTTTGTGCTTTAAGTGTTGGTACCTTAGTGTAAGTGGTAATTATTTTCTAGGACAAATAAGTGCTATGAAACGCAACTAAAAGATGGAAAGTGAGAAAGATTCCTTATTTGCCATGGCAAATATTGCTATCAAATAGACCTTAGTTCAATAATTAAAAATTAGTTCAACACAAAAAATATTAAACATTATTTTTGTTATTTCAAATTGTCCATCCCAAATAATAAGTCAAGTAGTTTAAATAAATGACATTAAAATGTCAATTTTTTTAGTTCCACCCAGGTAATATTTGACAATACACATTAAGATGTGGAAAAGATTCCAACAACATCACCTCAGAATAGATTAAATTTGCAGAGTAAAAATGTATTAAAGTAAATATATAATACATGTTTTCACCTTTTAAATTATTAATTAAGTGTTCTTTTTCTTGTTTTGTTAACTGGGGACTTTGTCCCTAGCTCTACACATATATACAAGCAGGTTTCTCTGTTTCACCTCATCATAAATGTAAAGTAAAAATGGAAAATATTTTTTATATTCACTGCCACACAAAGGCCCCATAATGAATGTTTTTCAATTAAACACGAATTAGGTAATTAATATTTTCCTTACAATTAAACATATAAGAACACAAATTAACACAAGTTTTACAGTTATAAATTAAATGAGAATATCTAGACTCAATTTATAAGTACCCACTTAATAGTTAAAATAAATAAATCATAAAAATATCAAATCAAAATAATTTTTTTATTATAACTATTTACGTTTTTAAAAAAAATAACTTCCATTTTTTGACATTATCATGCTAATCTATTTAAAATACCAACTCACACACATCACTAACACAAGTGAAAATTTTGAAATGAACATGACACATTCATGTAAGTAAATCTCGACATAAATATTTTTTAGAAATATCAATCTCGAATGAATGTATTGATATTCGTTTCGTGTATAAAATTTCAAAATACTTTATACTTTTACCGTGCCATCGGCACGGGTACACCCTAATATGGTGCCATTTTCAAAATGTAAATTTTATTTTTTGAAATTCATTTTAATCTGAATTATTACTAAAAAATGTAAATTTAATTTTTTTTCATTTTGGAATTTATTTTAATATGACAAGATTGCTCTTTAGGCAATTTTGAAAAAACAATAATATTGTGCCATTTTCAAAATTATTTTGAGTTTTCACTCGATAATTCTTTTAAACGGGTAAAAAAAGTGAAAAAGGGAGAACAATATTTTTTCAAATAAAATAAAAGTTTATTAAATTTCAAATAATGGGATAATTATATTTTTGTTTAATATTTGAGTTTTATAACCACAAATACTCAAGAGTAAATTTATCATCGTGCGATCGAGGCGGGTATGAGTTTGCTATAATCACAAATATTGAGCAAATTTGTCACCGTGCCATCGGTATATATATATATATATATATATATATATATATATATATATATATATATATATATATATATATATATATATATATATATATATGTGTGTGTGTGTGTGTGTGTGTGTGTGTGTGTGTGTGTGATTGATAGATATCAATGTAAATGTTATTTATAGGAATACATACCCCTCTAGTGCTATCATAGGAGGTTGCACAATGTGGGTGTGTCCCTGGCTAGTGAATGTAGGGAGAGTATAATCCCCTGGACATATCACCTGATGTTTTATTGTGTGATTTATTTTTTGAGGTGAGATGCTTTGGGTATGATTTGGTCTCACTTTCGAGAGGAATATGACTGCCTCCACTATGTTTGCGATATTTTTACTCAATCTCGTGAGTGAGTATGACTTGAGGTAATTGGGTTAGAGTAAGCATACCTGGGATATGATAGAATTTTAGATAAAGCATCTGATGAGTTATTACTCGGACATGGATGGTTATTATAAGCGACATGTGTGTGAATATTGTAGTATACTAGTATCTATAGAATATGAGTAGATAATTATATACAGGGTCAACACATAAGCCTAAATGTATTTCTTAAATAACTAGTGTGAAAGTTATACGATTAAAAAAGGTCTTCCTATATAACTAGTGTGAATGTTATATGACTTACTATAATTGAATTAATTAATAAGTTAAAGAGTAGATAACTTAATAATCAATGTAAGAAAACTCGGGTTAAAGTAGTGTGATAGAAAGAGGTGTAATAAGGCTAGTTAGGTGGGGTAGCATAAGTAGTGAGGTTAGAAGGCAATCCTTAGGTGTGCACATTAGATGAGGGGTGAGTTATACCTCAAGAGAGTGTGACACTAGCTTAAATATGAAAAGTGTGTATGAATATATAATTAATTACAATTTAACTTCTTGCTAAATATTTTCAAAATGTTTTACTTGGGCTCTGACCCATGTCAAAAGCTTTTCCAATATATTTTAGGTGTCTAGCAACAGGGACGCCCAACTTAAGGATTCTATCCGGGGATGCATAGCTGCAACTCGCGTGGAAGTTGCCGGACTTTGCTATAGACACTTCATTCATTTATTCCTAGTGTAGGAACTTTATTCAGCATTCATTTGGGCATGTCGCCCACAGATTTAGTATTTTAATTTATTCATTAGAATTTGTGTATCCAATTTATTATTGGATTTTATTATTGAACCGATAGTTGATTCGGTGTTCTTTATTTATATTATTTATCTATTTTGTATTCAGTTATCAGTTTGTGTGGATGGTGAAATTATTATCGATTTCCAAATGTTGTTAATTAATGTGAGAGAAAATTTGGCACCGGTATATTTAATTACAAGGTGGTTAGTAACTTAAAAAATATTTTTGACAATGATGATAAAAATTAGCCATATGAGACCAATATTTTATTTTGATAAGGGCTGGACACCTGGTATTTCAATAGGCGAGGTGTGACAAAAAGATGTTGCACCTCCAAGAACTCTCTTTTCTTCCTTTTTGTGGCTTCCTCTCTCTCAATATTGATATATCCCTAACCCCACACTCTAATGGACTGATATACTTCTTAAATATTCAAAATTCTCTCTTCCCTAAACTCCCCAATGACCAAAATGCCCTCTCCTAGTGCCGGTTTGGTAAAAACTTTCCCCAAAACCCAATCTATATCCCCGAGTTTACTATACAGACTATTTTAACCCTTTCAAAATCAACCGTACACTACACCAAATCTTGCGAATGGTCATGCCCGGTTGGTTACGTCCCAACTCCGCAGCCAACTGGTCGCGGACTTGGGCTGTGACCAACTCAACTTTTTACGTGACCATATTCATTACCACACTTAGTGATGGATGCTCTGGAAGTGGTCACATACCAAATCCCTGACCACTTTGGGTCACAGACTTGGGCCGTGACATTAGTACGACCATATTGGCGCCAAATTCGCGCCAAAACTCCCTCCAAGATTGGTCGCGAATAGATCACAGAATTTTACCGTGACCGTAGGCATGACGAAGCACAAAACACACACATATGCGGTCACGGATGGGGGTCGTGACCATTTCTTATTGTGGGTCAGGGATAGGGGCCGTGACCATGACTCAATTGAAGGTCTGTTGTTATCGCACATGGGGGTCGCGACTCTAGGTCGTGACCATTTGTCAATCTTCTATGGTTGTCGTGTAAGTAAGGAACTAATGGGTCGCGATGATGGCTCACGGATCTTAGCCGTGACCAGGTTCAGCCATTAAAAAATGCACTTTTCTCATACCCTAGTTTCTATTTGGGCATTTACGATTTTGGCTAAGGAGGTTTGGGCGATTTTTGCGATTCGATTTCTGCTTAGGGGTTTTCGCGATTTCAGCTCTTAGATTTGTGAAAAGTATATGTGTATATGTGTGTGTGCATTTCGATTTGTTGATTTGTGGCTGATATGTGTGTGTATTTGTGTGTGTATAGATTTCTATTTGTGTATATGTGTGTGTATAGATTTCTATTTGTGTGTGTATCTATGTGTGTATGTAAAGATTTATGTTTATATGTGTGTGTATGCATAGATTTATGTGTATATGTGTAACTACAAATAAATAAATTATTTTTTATGTCAATAAACCCTAAATTGTATGTGTGTGTATATATAGATTGTATGTGTGTGTATTTATAAATTTATGTCAAAAAAATATTAGGGTTTAGTAAACCCTAGACACTATATTTTTTTTGACAAAATATTATTCAATGGATTTTTAACAAGTAAAAAAAATAATATCCACCTTATTGTGGGTTATATGCATGCCATCATATTATATTGGGCGTTATTTGGGCTTTATTTAAGGATTGAAGATTTCAAGGTGAGTGGTGGAGTCTTCCTTACGATTTATTGTTAACTATATTTGATGCATTTACTAATTCAATTTTTTTTGTGTTACAGGTACTCATTTATACTATTGCACACACTATCAAGTACAACTAATTAATTCTATGAATTATTTAGCATGCTTGTTGGGTAATGTTACTTACATTAATGTGTATTTCTATTTTTTTTTATTGAATTTTTAATTTTCAAATGGTTCTGATTGTGGTTTGTGCACCGATAGATCTTCTCGCCATCGGGTGCTTTGTTGTTGGCGCAAGCTAAATATTGAGTTCAGTTCGACATGGGTATGTTTTTTTCCAGTATGTTGTAACCTATATTTATGTATGTTTCATTTTTATATTATAAATGAATATGCAAATTGTTCAATAGGGTGTCAAGTTTTTGACGCAATAGCACAACATGTTTTAGCAACACATATGGTGTCATAGTCACAATATTTATTAAAAATATTTGATTTAGATTTATTAGTACTCAAAATCCAAAGAAACATAACTAAATATATCCATTCTAGTGTATTTTTTATTATAGAAAATGTTGCAAGAGAGATTATAAATCATAGATTACTTTGGCATCCAAACATAATTGGATTTAAGGAGGCAACTACTTATTTTTACCCCATTATTTACAAGTTGTATTTA
Source organism: Sambucus nigra (assembly GCA_949130495.1). Classification (NCBI taxonomy): domain Eukaryota; kingdom Viridiplantae; phylum Streptophyta; class Magnoliopsida; order Dipsacales; family Adoxaceae; genus Sambucus; species Sambucus nigra. The sequence continues at coordinate 63,929,593 of OX422224.1, read as the reverse complement.
ATATGAGTTCAGATAATTTTAATAATTTTAATAATTTTCTTCTATTATGAGTTCAGATAGATAAATTTTAATAATTTTTTCTCTTTTGGTTGCAAATAATTGAGGGGAAATGTGAAAAACATTTCAATCTGGTTCGTTTTATTCATCTTATATGTATGTGTGTTTTAGTAACATTTTTAGTTTTCAACATACCTACCCCATAGACACAGTCTCCAAAAGGTTGTGTAGAAATTAATAACTGTGTTCCCAATTAACATACTAAAGTTCTGGGTGGGGGAAGGGGAATGGATAACATACTAACAGTAAAAACAATTGTGTTGTCATTTTATATGAGATATAGGGGACGATTGTTCACGGTGATTATGTAGATAAATGGTAAAAGAACTATAATACTATTGTTGTGTTGTATTTGTGTGGCAATCAAGACTCGCGTCAATTGTCTTATCGTGTCTTGTCGTCATGTTATTCATGTTTTACTTGTATTTTCATGTTATTCATGTTTGTAATTCTCTACTTTAAATATGAATCGCAAACACGTATGCACACTAATAACAATATCACTTATGTATTTATCATGTATAAAATGAGAAATTACCTTACTAAAGTGAGATATTGTGATTATGAGTATGTCTTTTATCACGTAGATGATAGAAGGAGTACGGGATAATTATTAGTTGTTGGTTTGGTTGTTAAATACTATGTTGGATTTCTGGGATTGATAATATAAATATACTTTTAAACTCTCTCATAATAAAACCTAACAACACATAGCAATCGACCGTCCAGTCACGTAGCAACATGCCTTTAGAGGGAGAAACCCCGAAACATTCCCCAAATGTCCCCATGAGAGGCATGACCATCTTGCACGGGACCAATGTAACTCGTAGGAACTGACCGCGTGGTCAGGGGACTCTCAATTTGAGAATATGACGTTAATTTGAAAATATATAGACTTAGGCTAAAAAACATGCCATTAGAAGGTAAAAACCCGAAACAACACCCGAACAGCCCCGTGAGAGGCACCAACACCTCGCATGGGACCAATGTAACTCGTAGGAACTGACTGCGTGATCATGAGACTCCTAATTTTAGAATAAAATGATAATTTAAAAATATCAGGACTTAGGCATAAAAACATGACGTTAGAGGGTGAAAACCCGAAATAACCTCCGAACGGTCCCGTGAGAGGCATCAATACCTCGCACGAGACCAATGTAACTAGTAGAAAGTGACCACGTGATCGCAGGACTCCCGGTTTGAGAATACGACGATGATTTGAAAATTTATAGACTTGGGCTTAAAAATATGGCATGAGAAGGCAGAAACCCAAAACAGCCACCAACACCTCGCACGAGACCAATGTAACTCGTAGCAACTAACCGCGCGATCACGAGACTCCTGGTTTGAGAATATGACAATAAATTGCAAATTTCTAGACTTAGGCTTAAAAACATGGCATTTGAAGGCAAACATCCAAAACAGCCCCGTGAGAAGTACCAACACCTCGCACGGGCCAATGTTCTCGTAGGAATTGACCGCACAGTCATTGGGACTCCCGGTTTGAGAATATGATGACAATTTGAACATATCGTGACTTAAGCTTAAAAACATGGCGTTGGAGGGCAAAAACTAGAAACAACCCTCAAACGGCCCCGTGAGAGGCACCAACACCTCGCACGGCCCCATTATATAAAATTTTATATAATTGTTATATAACAGTTTATGAAGCCTTTCTCTATCAAAATGATTGCTCAAAGAGTCGATCATGAAATTGGTCGCGCTCGAAATGGTCACAGCCCAAGTTCGCGAGCCACAGTCTTAGTCAGGGATTTTGGTCATGACCATTCGCCAGTTTTGGTGTAGTGGTGACCTCGAAATCACCCAAAAATAATTCCTTATCTCAACCTCATATAGTCTACACACGACACCCGGTTGAGATGTAATACTATCACGTCACTGTCACTCGTCATGACGTAAAAATAATTATTTACTATTGAATTGTAAATATATTCCATAAACATTAATCATTTTATCTTCGATTAATATTTTAATCAACACATAATATTTAATTTCATTAAATTACATCACATTTGCAATTTAAAATTAACCCGAATTAATTTAATTTTAAATACTAAAAAATACGGGATATTACAAACACGTTGATGTACGAGGAAAACCCACAATAGAAAAAACTCGGATGGCCAAGCTACACAAATCACTAAAATTAGGAATTCCAAAAGTCAACGTATGACTTACTATATACGAGAAATGTGGGTTTTGGCTGAAGGGGGTCTAGTTTTGGGGACATATCATCTATGATAGAGGGATATCTGTGGATCCGTGGTAGGTGTCGACGGTGAGGGAGTGGGGATAGCCCACGACACCGACCGAGATACGTAGTTTCTTGGGCATAGCCGGATTCTACACAAGATTCATTCGAGGGTTTTCAAAGATAGCGGGTCCGTTGATACACCTGACACGCAAAGGGGTGTCGTTTATCTGGAGTGACGCCTGTCAGTTGACCTTTAATGAGTTGAAAGACAAGTTAACCTCAGCACCAGTGTTAGCATTACCCAAGCCGAGAGTGAAGTATCTAGTCTACACTTATGCATTCTTATTAGGACTTGGGGGTGTACTTAAGCAGGAGGATCAGGCTATAGCTTATGCCTCCTGTAAGCTTAAGCATCACGAGAGGAATTACCCCACCCACTGTGACACCCCGCCTAATAATATACCAGGTGATCAGTCCTATACCAAATTAAAATAGGAATCTCAGTTGGATCATCCTTAGCATCACTGTCGAAAACTTTTTAAGACTTACTAACCACCTAGTATTCCAAAAACTGGCGCCAATTTTAACTTTTTAATTAAACAAAACAGTACATGCGAAAATAAATATAAACCATTCGCATAAATGAATAAAACTCAAGTGAAATAATTAATTACACAACTTGCCGAATAAACCATCGGCCACCAAAGTGAAATAATCCAATACAATATTCAACATCGGAATAAAACAAATCTGAAAACTGAACTGAAAGTATGGGTGACATGCCCTAAATAAAACTGGAACTGATGAGTGATTCCTACTCTAGGAATGAATGAATGATGCGTCTAATCCAAACTCCTGCTAGCATCCACATATGTCGCACCTCCGTGTCCCTGGAATAGAATATCAATCCTGGCGTCCCTGTGGCAGGACACCTAAAAGGTTTTGAAAATAGTTTTATAGCAAGGGTTAAAACCCAAAATATTTTGAAAATATTTAGCAAGTGAATTAACTGCAGTAATTTAAAATGCATGAATGCGCTTCATATTTAAGTTAGTGTCGCACTCCCTTGTGGACATTCTCACCCCTCCACTATTGTGCACACCTACTGGTTACCTTAACCCCACCTAGTTGTGCTACCCCGTCCAACTAGTCCTGGTATAACCTTCCCTAGCCATACTACTCTAACCCGAGTATAATGATTCCTGAATTATAAGTTATTTCACAATTAACTTAATTAATTCCTCTTAAATAGTAGAATATAACCGTATTACAAGTTATATAAAGTAAATACATCACACACTGTATTATTACCCGTATATAATATTTACTACCATTATATACGTTCCTTTGCCACAAAATCCACACATAAAACATACGTATATCCATCCCTTCGAGTATACCCTCGTCGGATGATTCCCTCTAAAATGCTATCTCACTAGGTGTGCTCACAAAACCTAGTTTCCCCAAGTTGGAATCGCTCACCAACTTGGCCAAAAATATAAACGTGGCGGAGGCGGTCATATTCCTTCCCTGAAAGTGAGATAAATCCCTCACCCATATATACCGGACGCTATGACCTGGGGATATACTCACCCTACTCCTCAAGCTAGGGGATTCACCCACATCGTGCAACCTCCTTTCATAGCACTAGAGTATATAAATTAAGTAAATATCTAATCACTGATATTTAACAGCACACACAATATATACACACACACACACACATATATATATATATATTATCACTACACCGTATATATATAATATAAACCCCGATTTTGTCGTGTACTCAAAGATCCGTAACACTAGCCTGAAATTTTCTGAGTCTATGTCCCGACTCTCTTAATTAATTTTCTCACTTAATAATTTATCATCTTCCCGAGTCTGTGGTTCGACTCTAAATAATAATACTCTACACAATAATTTATGTGAAATTTGCCCGAGTTTATGATTCGACTCTTATTTAATTAATTTACACATTAATTAATTAACACAACTCCGAGTCTGTGGTCCGACCCTCATTTAATTAATTTACACATTAATTAATTAACACATATCTGAGTCTGTAGTCCGACCCTCATTTAATTAATTTACACATTAATTAATTAACACAAATTCGAGTCTATGGTCCGACTCTAATATAATTAATTCACACCTCAATCAATATACTATTTTTCTCAAGTCTATGGTCTGACTCTATTTAAATTAATTAACATACGTATTAATTTAATACCTTCCCGAGTCTATCACCTGACTCTAATTAAATTAATTAACACACCTATTAATTTAATACGGATCCGAGTTTGTGGTACGACTCTCATTTAATTAATTTACACATTAATTAATTAATACCCTTCCCGAGTCTACAATCCGACTCTAAATTAATTAATCACAACATCAATTAATTTAATACTTTTTCGAGTCTACCTTCCGACTCTACCTTCATTAATTAATATATCCATTAATTTAATAACTTAGTGTCACTCAACCATTATCCCCGGACTCACTCACTTGACCCATAACTTAATATTTTCCGAGTCTATGTTCCTATCACAAGGAAACACACAATAGGCATTCACAACCCAAGTAATCCTATAAAACAGTTTGTATTTACACAACCCAATTATTCATACTTGTACGTAATATATTTCTCTCTAATATTCACCGTACTTGTTTGCTTTACGAATTTATTTCACTTTCGTATTAATTCAAGTATTCACACAACTCTAAGGGTCCTAGTTACCCCTTGTTATATCAATTCAGTAGTTACCCTTGTTAACCCACTGATCTAATGAATTTAAGCTCACTCACGCTTTTCCATAATTATATTCGTATCATCTCGAATTAGAGTACGTCACAATCAAGCCTATGAATCTCCACTTTAACTCTCTCATAAAATTAAAGTCCAACACTCAATCATAGACCTACTTCCATATCATTATTCCATCAAGGTCCCAAACACTTCCCCGATAAAATTTTAGGCATTTGAGGCTTAAAAAGAAAAATCTTAAATTTTCTGACAAATTAAACACCCTCTCGTAAAATTTTGATTTCCCCCTCTACAGAACTCTGATTGACCTGATTCCAAGTTCATTGGATATATAGGAGAAATAACTTTCAATTAATGTATGGTTCACACTCTAATTCGAAGCAAAATTCAAATCGCACACGTTTAAACTCACGTCAAAATTCTGGCGGATTACTATGTTGATAGATCAAACACTCTCTATTAAAATGTCGATTACTCCCTCTACAGAACTCCGATTGACCTGATTAAAAGTTCATTGGATAGCTAAGAGAAATACCTTTCCAGGAATGTATGGTTCACACTCTAATTAGAAGTACAACTCAAATGGCATACATTTAAAGTTGTGTAAAAAATTCTGGCAGATTGACCTCTTGTGTTCATCAAATAAACCCTAAGTCATTCAAGATTCATGTTCTTCATCCAAGAACTCATAAAGATTCCATGTTAATCATCAAATATATTAAAATTTCCTTTTATCTTTACTTAGGGATATATAATACACCTATTTCTTACTTTGAATCTCAGTTAAGTATTCCATTAACAAAACCCCATTTTGTACCCATTTATCCCCAAATTGAATTTTAGTTACACATCACTAAAATATGAATTGGATATCACAAATTAGGAGTAAAAACAGTTAAACACTTGCCTGGAATTGTTCGTAGGGTCTGATCCGTTGTTGATGTCCCTTAATTTGGCTCCAATAACCTCCAATTTGCTCTTGATTTGCTTTCCCCAAATCCCCTCTCAAACCCTAGGTTTAGAGTTATGTTGGCTTCCATTCCTTAATCTCCCAATTAGGTTAAAAACTCTTAATCCCGTTTTTAGCCTAATGGGCTTAATTAAAATAGCCCAAATCACCCCGTGTGGGCCCGACTATGCCCAAAAATGTCCCGAGACCCAATTACTACCCCCGGGTACTCTTTTCTGACTATCTCGACCCATCCGAACACAACCGCGCACTCAGAATTGGCATCCGAATTAATTTATAAAAATCCTTATCTCACATCCAATTTAGTTTATACCGACTCCCGTCTGGGATAAGTGCATAACCCGTCATTAATACCCGAAATGACGTAATTAAATTATTACTATTCACTTAGTAAATAAATTTTCCTAAACTTTAACCATTCACTCCCCGATTAATATTTAAATATATACATATTGCCATAATTAATTCAATTAAAATTACAACACACAAGTAATTTAAAATTCCTGAATTAATTAAATATTAAATGCACAAAAATACGGGGTGTTACACCCACGACTTAGAGTTGGCGGCAGTCGTGTTTGCACTTCGGATTTGGAGACAATATGTCACACCCCAAACCCAATATCCATAATAATCATTTGTTATTGGAATAATTGGATCATAATCTTGAGCTCATTGGAAAATATACGTCATTTATCAATATTTTTCTACACACTGTGTATAATGAACATAATATTATTATTATACCATAATGAAATCAATATCAGAGTCATAATTAACCGGACATACAATACTATGATTAACTATGATAAAATTTCACAATCATCAACTCAATCCATACTAAGGCAATATATACAATGTGTGAGTGTATTAAAATATTCAGTGTGACAATGATAAAATCCCCACATTTAAACCCCAGCTCTTTCCAACGGTGCAACTCTCAAAGTTACCGGTCATATGGTATTCTAGCTGGTAGCATACAAACCTGAAATTGTTAAAATATAAACCGTAAGCATTAAGCTTAGTGAGGTACTCCATCCCTACAATGAAATAACAATTCTATATCGAATATGTGGATATAAAATCCGAACAATCATGCCCGTTGGCAACAACAAATCCTGGATCATAAGATCCAAATACTTCTGCCTATTGGTAATAACAAATCCTGGATCATAAGATCCAAATAATTATGCTCATTGGTAATAACAAATCCTTGAACATAAGTTTCAACAAATCATTGGATCTTTGTCCAATTCTAATCCTGGATTATAAGACCCAAACAAATCCTGGATATTTTAATATCCAAGCAAATCCTGAATACCAAAGTATTCAAACCAATCCTGGATCATGAGACCCAAAAAAATCCTGGATATTTTAATATCTAAACAAATCCTGAATACCGAAGTATTCAAAAAAATCCGCTTTTAGAGCAATATTCATATTTATATATGAAACAAATCATAAGTGCACTCACCTCGACAGTTTAACTGGCTTTTCCCTTGCCTTTATCCGGTATTTTTTCAATCATATCTTCTTCCCTTCCTATCATTCTTACAATATTATTATCATGATAAGAATATCAATAATCCAAAGAATGATTTAAATATAATTCAATCCATAAGCATCACATGATTCCATTCAAACCATTTATCACAAGTGAAGTTCCATTCAAATCCATGTTAATATATTTAACATATCCAAATCATAGGACAAATATAAATTCATTTATTCTTGGTAATTCAATCCTTGTCTTATTAGTATTCCAATACAAAAGACGGTACATCGTTTCAAGTTTCCTAGAGTAAGATATGCCCATTGCTTTACCACATAGTAAATCTGCCCTATAGGCTCTTTTATCGTTCATTCAACTTACAAGAATTTCCCTAATTTTTCTACATCATAAATTTATATGATATTTCACCCAAAATGAGAAAACATATTGAACAATACAATATTAAAATTTCATAATTTATATGATATGTCAAGCAAAACATCGAACACATGGCGAGCATACTTTCACCCTTAGGGCAAATTTCATACCCGAATTTCAAACTCTCACCAAAGACTCATTTATTGGTATTTTCACATAATTTTCGGATCTGTCATACATATATGCGTTTAGGTTAATCTCCAATTAGAATCAATCAATTCTAGTAAGTATAGAGAAATATATGGAAGTTTGAATAAACAAGGTTCCTAAACAAAACAATCTCAATGGTTTACAAATTCAAGTTTGCTTAAACTTGCATCTATCCATAAGTACACATCAAGACATGGAATTTCAGTAAAAAAATGATTATTTAAATCATTTAAATAAGTAATACAAAAAAATAAACAAGATTTATGGATGGAAATACCTTAGGGGCTTTTACGTAATTTTTCTATGAATTTTTCTTCAATTTATCCTCACACTTTCTTCCTAAACTATAAAACTCTCTTTCCTTAGGTTAAAACTCTTCCATGGCTGAAATATGCTGAAGGAAGAGCTTAATTTAAGGTTTATAAGTCGGAATAAGGTCACCACCTTGGTCCAATCAAAATATAACATGTGACATTATATAAAACAAAATACCATTTAAGGCTAAATGACTAATTTATCCCCTGTTCGTAAAAAGACAATATCTTCCCACTCGGATGTCCGTTCGATGAACCGTTTATTTTCTTATAAACCTAACTCATATATCTAAAAATATCTAGTTTATACCTCAAGTTCATTGTTATGTTATAAAGGTCAAAACTAGCCTCCAACAGGAACATTCCTACCGAAAACTTTAAAATTTCACATTTGTAACTAATTCGATATTTCAAGCTTTATGAATGTAGGATTAAACTAAAAATTATGAGTTAAAATCATATATATTAATAACACACTACTCATATCACATAATCTAAGCATGCTTTAAGCATATTTAATCATAATTATATTCGAGTTGTCACAATTCTCCCCAGTTACGAAATTTCGTCCCCGAAATTGACATACCTTGGTTGTCTGTATCAAAAAAATACGAATAACTCATATTCATGCTATCCTCACTCTCCCATATAGATTATTCCATGGAATACCTTCTCCACATAACCTTCATAAGTGGGATCACTTTTGATCTCAATATTTGTTCTTTCCTATCGACGATTGCAAGTGGTTCTTCCACATAGCTCAAATCTTCTTTCAACGCAATATGTTGTTCCACCAATACATTTGAAGGATCCTCTACATACCTTCTTAACATAGAAACATGGAAAACATCATGTAATCTATCTAACTCATGTGGTAATGCTAGCTTGTAGGCAACCATCCCGACTTTCTCAAGAATTTCATAAGGTCCAATGTAGCGTGGACTTAATTTACCTTTCTTTCCAAACCTCGTAACCCCTTTCCATGGAGATATCCGAAGAAACACATAATCTCCTTTCTGGAATTCCAAATCTTTTCGTTGTTTATCTGCATAACTTTTATGTCTGCTTTGAGCTGTTCTCATTCTATCTTGAATAATCTTCACTTTTTCAGTGGTGACTTCAATCAATTCTGGACCCTCTATCTTCCTTTCACCAACTTCACCCCAACATATCGGTGTACGACATCGTCTATCGTATAATGCTTCATATGGAGCCATACCAATAGTAGACTGAAAACTATTGTTATATTCAAATTCAATCAAAGGAAAATATTTGTCCCAATTACCATTGAAATCAAGCACACAAGCTCTAAGCATATCTTCCAAAATCTGTATTGTCCTTTCAGACTGCCCAACTGTCTGAGGATGAAAAGCCATACTAAACTTCAAGTTAGTACCCATAGCATACTGCAAGCTATCCCAAAATTTGGATGTAAAAGTAGGGTCCCTGTCCGAAACAATAGATATCGGTGCTCCATGTAATCGAATAATCTCATTAACATACAATCTAGCATACCTATCAACTGTATATGTAGTCTTCACTGCAAGAAAATGAGCTGACTTAGTTAACCTGTCTACCACTACCCAAATCGAATTTGACCCCCTTTGAGATCGAGGAAGCCCAACCACAAAATCCATCGTTACATGATCCCATTTCCACTCCGGTATTGGCAACGGTTGAAGCAAACCAGTAGGTTTCTGATGCTCCACTTTCACTTGCTGGCATATAAGGCACCAAGCAATGAAATCAACTATTTCATTCTTCATATTATTCCACCAATAATGTTCCTTCAAATCCCTGTACATTTTAGTACTACCAGGATGCATAGTATAAATGGAATTATGAGCCTTATCTAAAATTTCCTCTTTCAATCCACACACATTAGGCACGCATAATCGCTGCTTATACAATAAAGTGTCATCATTCACAATATAAAAATCTTTAGACTTACCATCTCGGACATCTTATCGTTTCTTCTCAAGAAAAGGATCTTGACTTTGCAAATCACGAATACGATTAGCTAACAAAGGCCTCATGCTTACATGAGCAAAGAACATGTCCCCATCGGCTAGCTTCAATTATACTCCCATCAATCTCAACTCCATGATGTGGGAAACTCTAGCACACCGAATACAAGATAACCTACCCGAAGCCTTTCTACTTAAAGCATCTGCAACTACATTTGCCTTCCCTGGGTGGTAGTGAATTGTACAATCATAGTCTTTAATTAACTCCATCCATCGCCTCTGCCTCAAATTCAACTCCTTTCGAGTAAATAAATACTTAAGGCTTTGATGGTCAGTAAAAATTTCACATACCTCACCATATAGATAATGACGCCATAATTTCAAAGCAAACACAATAGCAGCAAGTTCCAAATCATGTGTAGGATAATTACGTTCATGTGTATGCAACTGCCTAGAAGCATAAGCAATAACTTTACCATGCTGCATAAAAACACAACCCAACCCCTAATGTGAAGCATCGGTATAAATAACAAAACCATCTCCACCGTGTGGAATAGTAAGAACAGGGGTAGTTACCAATCTCTTCTTCAATTCTTCAAAACCATTTTCACAATCAGAATTCCATTCAAACTTAATATCTTTTCGGGTCAATTTATTCATTGGCAAGGCAATTGCAGAAAATCCCTTAATAAACCTTCTATATTACCCATCTAAACCCAGAAAACTTCTCAACTCAGTGACATTATTGGGCCTCTCCCATTTTACAATAGCTTCCACCTTCTTAGGATCAACACATATACCATCTCCAGAAATAACATGGCCTAAAAATACAACTTTTGATAGCCAAAATTCACATTTGCTAAACTTAGCATACAATTGTTTATCTTTCAACACATTCAAAATAGTTCGGAGATGATTTTCATGTTCAACCATATCATGTGAATAAATCAGAATATCATCAATAAAAACTATCAAAAAGGAATCAATGAAAAGATACAGTACCCAATTCATAAGATCCATAAATACAGCTGGAGCATTAGTCACCCCAAAAGGCATCACCAGAAATTAAAAATGACCATACCGAGTACGAAAAGAAGTTTTAGAAATATCACTCCCCTTCACCCTCAAGTGATGAAAACCTGATCGCAAGTCTATCTTTGAAAACACTTTACCCTGTAACTGATCAAACAAATCATCTATACGAGGTAAAGGATATTTGTTCTAAACTGTAGCTTTATTCAATTGCCTATAATCAATACACAAACGCAAAGTACCATCTTTCTTTTTCACAAATAAAACTGGTGCACCCCATGGAGATACACTTGGCTGTAGGAACCCTTTATCAAGTAAATCATGTAACTGAATCTTGAGTTCTTTTAATTCAACAGGCGCCATTCTATACGGTGCCATAGAAATAGGGGTTTTTCCCGGTGCTAATTCAATACTAAATTCAACTTCTCTCTCTGGCGGTAATCCAGGAAATTCTCTAGGAAACACTTCTGGAAAATCTCGTACTATAGGAACATCAACTAATTGTAAAACCCCCTTCTAAGTGTCAAGAACATATGCAATAAAACGCTCACAAGCCTTACTCAATAATTTCCTCGTCTGAATAGCAGAAATAATGCAACTGGGAACAATTTTTCTTTCCCCCGCAAATTTAAATTCAGGCTCACCAGGCATATTAAAAACAACTTCCTTATAGAAATAATCCATAGATGCATGATATTTAGATAACCAATCCATTCCCAAAATTATATCAAAATCAAAAATATCCAATGGAAGTAGATCTATAACTGTATCTCTAGACCCCACAGTCAAAACACAATCACGAAAAGCATATTCAGCTACAATCATATCCTCCATAGGCATATAAATACCCAACCCCACATCTAAACGAGTACATAGTTTATTCAGGTATACAGCAAAATCATAGGACACAAAAGAATGTGTGGAACCAGGATCAATCAAAATATAAGCACTTCTATCAGTAACAGAGAGTGTAACTGTCACCACATCTGGAGTAATCTGAGCTTCTTTCATTGTAAAAACTCATCCACTTGGCCTGGAACTAGGGGTGTGCACGGGTCGGTTCGGTTCGGTTTTGGACCGCAATCCAAACCGAACCGATCGGTTCGATTTTGGAAAGGGTTAGACCAAAACCGAACCGACAATGAAAAAAACTGTCGGTTTCGGTTTATTCCGGTTTCGGTTCTGTTTTGGTTAGTTTTCGATTTTGGTCGGTTTTTTTGGGCGGTTTTCGGTTTTGGCCGGTTTTTAAGGCCGGTTAATGGATTTTGCATATAAAAATATAAGTTTTTTAATATAAATATTGATATCGGTTCGGTTCGGTTCGGTTTTTTCCACGGCTAGACCGCCAATCGAACCGACATGGTCGGTTTTTTAATTCCTTAAACCGTAAACTGAACCGGGCTAAAAAAACCGCCGGTTTCGGTTCGGTTTGGGCCGGTTCGGTTTTCGGGTCGATCGGTTTTTTGCACACCCCTACCTGGAACTACTAGCTTGTCCTCTGCCAATACTTTTCACTACACTGCCTGGAGATAACATTCTGCTTGCTACTTCACTATGTACTGTTGGAGTCTCTGCCAACTGCGGACAATTCTTCTTAATATGCCCCACTTGATGACAATGGTAGCATTCCAATCCCTTAAGCTTAGGACACTCAGATTTATAATTCCCTTCCTCTTTACAAAATAAACATGTAACACCTCTCATTGGTGCCTCACCCTTTCCTAACCTCCTAACCAGACTAGAAGATTCTCCACCCCTAGTATCTCTGCCAAATCTCCCCAGACCTCTACCACTATCTCCACCACCTCTCTGAAATTTATGAGGTTCTATCTTAACACTTCCACCCTCACCTCCCTTAGACTGAAATGCATCAAATCTACTTTTCTTAAAACTCTCTCTACTCGCCACCCCTTGGTTTATTTGCCTTTCTGCTATCGTGGCTTTGTTTACCAGAGAAGCATAATCTTCTAACTCATAAGTGGCCACTCTATTTTGAATAGGTCAAATCAGTCCATCTTGAAACTTACTACATTTATCTTATTCATCCTGCACATACTTAGTAACAAATCTAGACAAAGCAGTAAATTTAGCATCATACTCCCTCACAAACATTTCCCTTGGGTTAAATTTATTAACTCCCTCAGCTTCTCCCTCCTATAAACTTTAGGAAAATACTTAACATACAAAGCTTTAATAAATTCAGGCCAAGTAATAACATCAGTACTTCCATCCTGGGCACCAAATGGTTGTTGGCTTCCCACCAATATTTCGCCTCTCCTTTCAGCTTAAACACAACTAGATTTACTTTCTAGTTATTTGGAACCTTCATAACTGCAAAGATCATTTCTAGATCCCTGACCCACACCTCAGCTTCTTTAGGTTCAACTGACCCTGACTATTCTGGAGGATTCAACTTCAAAAACTTCTCATGCATAAAATCTTTCATTTCCTTCCTTGCCTATTTCTCAATCCAGGCCACAGTCTTTGATTCTAGACATCTAGCCTGTTGTTCTGCCATTTGTGCCAAATTTCTTTCTTGTTTCTCTACCATCCTCATCATTGCCTATGACATTATTTGTATCTCTACAGGCTACTCTTTCTCTCTAGCCCTTCCAGCAACACTTTGCACTACTTCAGTATTCTCTGTACGAGAAGCCACTCCCTCTTCTCTATGTTGTCCATTCCCAGGTTCCATATGGAATTATCTGTAATACAACAAAGTTCTAACAACCAATATAAACAGTTTGTAATACTAAACTATTGGTTAGTACATAAACAATTCATATATATATAATCAACTCAATACTGCCATCTAATTGTCACACACGTCCATAATTAATAACAACGCTCTGATACCACTAATTGTCACACCCCAAACCCAATATCCATACTAATCATTTGTTATTGGAATAATTGGATCATAATCTTGAGCCCATTGGAAAATATACTTCATTTATCAATATTTTTCTACACACGGTGTATAATGAACATAATATTATTATTATACCATAATGAAATCAATATCAGAGTCATAATTAACCGGACATACAATACTATGATTAACTATGATAAAATTTCACAATCATCAACTCAATCCATACAAACGCAATATATACAATGTGTGAGTGTATTAAAATCTTCAGTGTGACAATGATAAAATCCCCATATTTAAACTTCAGCTCTTTCCAACGGTGCAACTCTCAAAGTTATCGGTCATATGGTATTCTAGCTGGCAGCATACAAACCTGAAATTGTTAAAATATAAACCATAATCATTAATCTTAGTGAGCTACTCCTTCCCTACAATGAAATAACAATTCTATATTGAATATGTGGATATAAAATCCGAACAATCCTGCCCATTGGCAATATCAAATCCTGGATCATAAGATCAAAATAATTCTTCCCATTGGCAATAAAAAATACTGGATCATAAGATCCAAATAATTCTGCCCATTGTTAATAACAAATCCTAGAACATAAGTTCTAACAAATCATTGAATCTTTGTCCAATTCCAATCCTGAATTATAAGACCTAACCAAATCCTGGATATTTTAATATCTAAAAAAATCCTGAATGCCAAAGTATACAAACCAATCCTGGATCATGAGACCCAAGAATATCCTGGATATTTTAATATCCAAACAAATCCTGAATACCAAAGTATTCAAACAAATCCGCTCTTATATCTATATTCATATTTATATATGAAACAAATCATAAGTACACTCACCTCGACAGTTTAACTGGCTTTTCCCTTGCCTTTATCCAGTATTTGTTCAATCAGCTATTCTTCCCTTCCTATCATTCTTACAATATTAGTATCATCATAAGAATATCAATAATCCAAAGACTGATTTAAACATAATTCAATCCATAAGCATCACATGATTCCATTCAAATCATTTATCACAAGTGAAGCTCCATCCAAATCCATGTTAATATATTTAACATATCCAAATCATAGGACAAATATAAATTCATTTATTCTTGGTAATTCAATCCTTGTCTTATTAGTATTCCAATACAAAAGACGGTACATATTTCCAGTCTCCTAGAGTAAGATATGCCCATTCTTTACCACATAGTAAATCTTCCCTATAGGCTCTTTTATCGTTCATTCAACTTACAGGAATTTCCATAATTTTTTTACATCATAAATTTAAATGATATTTCACCCAAAATCAGTAAACATATTGAACGATACAATATTAAAATTTCATAATTTTCATAATTTATATGATATGTCAAGCAAAACATCGAACACATGGCGAGCATACTTTCACCCTTAGGGAAGATTTCATACCCGAACTTCAAACTCTGACCAAAGACTCATTTATTGGTATTTTCACATAATTTTCGGATATGTCATACATATATGCGTTTAGGTTAATCTACAATTGGAATCTATCAATTCTAGTAAGTATAGAGAAATATATGGAAGGTTGAATAAACAAGTTTCCTAAACAAAACAATCTCAAGGGTTTACACATTCAAGTTTGCTTAAACTTGCATCTATCCATAAGTACACATCAAGACATGGAATTTCAGTAAACAAATGATTATTTCAATCATTTAAATAAGTAATACAAAAAAATAAATAATATTTATGGATGGAAATACCTTAGGGGCTTTTACGTAATTTTTCTATGAATTTTTCTTCAATTTCTCCTCACACTTTCTTCCTAAACTTCAAAACTCTCTTTCCTTAGGTTAAAACTCTTCCATGGCTAAAATATGCTGAAGGAAGAGCTTAGTTTAAGGTTTATAACTCGGCATAAGGTCACCCCCTTGGTCCAACCAAAATATAACATATGGCATTATATAAAACAAAATATCATTTAAGGCTAAATGACTAATTTATCCCCTGTTCGTAAAAAGACAATATCTTCCCGCTCGGATGTCCGTTCGATGAACCATTTTTTTTGTTATAAACCTAACTCATATATATACAAATATCTAGTTTACAACTCAAGTTCATTGTTATGTCATAAAGGTAAAAACTAGCCTCCAACAGGAACATTCCTACCGAAAACTTTAAATTTTCACATTTGTAACTAATTCGATATTTCAAGCTTTATGAAGGTAGGATTAAACTAAACATAATATATATTAATAACACACTACTCATATCACATAATCTAAGCATGCTTTAAATATATTTAATCATAATTATATGCGTGTTGTCACACAATACCTCCTAAGGGAGAAATTTTACTTGTTCACATATCACAAGTCATTATAGTATCTCTTCACACATAAGGAGATGAATATGCGTCAGTGCCGGTGGCTTGAGTTTGTGAAGGATTATCATTTTGATATCCAATACCACCCGAGAAGACTAATGTGGTAGCAGACGCATTGAGCCGAAGACTGATCGGGGAGGTGGCCGAGGTATGGAAAGCGAAATGGAAGGAGTTAGGACACCCGGATGCGGGATCGTCGGTGATGACATTTACGCCCCAAATTATTATGAGAGTAGTACAGGCTCAGGCAGCTGATCCTTTTTTCCAGATTCAGATAGTAAAGCTTCAAGCAGAGGGGTTCGAGTCTTATACCGTGGGTTCAGATGGGGGTCTACGTTTTAATGGAAGGTTAGTTATTCGTGAGGGAGAAGACTTGTGACACAAGGTGATGATAGAGTCGCACAGTTCACGATTTGCGATACATCCTAGTGGGGATAAAATGTACCAAGATATGCGAAGACAGTACTGGTGGAGTGGGATAAAGAAGGATATTGGTGAGTTCGTCTCAAAATGTGCCACTTATCATCTAGTAAAAGTGAAAACGGGATAGCATTTCCATGGACTTCATCATGGGATTACCTAAATCGCAGAGGGGTCATAATTCAGTATGGGTGATAGTGGATCGGCTAACCAAGATAGCCCACTTTTTGCTAGTCCGGATGGATTACACCTCGGGACAATATTCCTAGATATTCATACCAGAGATAGTGAGACTTCAAGGGGTGCCTCTCAATATCGTGTCTGACAGAGATAAGGTGATTGTGTCTCGATTTTAGGAGTCTTTCTAGGAGGCAATGGGTATGGAGTTGCGACTATGTACAACCTATCACCCGCAGACGGATGGACAGACTGAGCAGACCAATCGGATATTAGAGGACATGTTGCGTATGTGCATCATTGATTTTAGTGGAGGCTAGGAGAAGTATCTTCTACTAATGGAGTTTTCCTATAACAACTCCTACCAGTTTACTATCAGTATGGATCCATTCGAGGCACTATATGGCAGACCTTGTCACTCCCCAGCATGTTGGTTAAAAGTGGGATATAACAAATTGGCCCGGAGGTGATTCAAGATACTTCAGTGAGGATAAAGTTGATACGGAGCCGTATTCGGGTTGCTCACGATTGACAGAAGAGATATGCTGACGCCAAGTAGTATTTCTGAGAGTTCAATATTTGGGACTAGGTGTTACTTCGAGTGTCTCCTATGAAGGGAGATATGCGTTTTGGGAAGAAGGGAAAGTTGTCACCTAGGTATGTAAGTCCATTTCCTATTATTGAGAGGATTGGGCCAGTCGCTTATAGACTTGGGTTATCGGATCACTTACATAGGGTCCATGACGTGTTCCATATATCTTCGCTAAGGAGATTTCTTCGAGATGATTTGGCCCACACTCACATTGAGTTGGAGGAGATCGACTTACATCCTGATAGCCCCTATGAGGAGGGGTCAATTGCTATCCTAGACCGTAGCGAGAGGAAGTTGAGCTCGAAGATAGTACCATTAGTCCGTGTTCAGTGGCAACACCATAATGTTGAGTAATCTACCTGGGAGCACGAGGATGACATGCGTGAACATTTCCTAGAGTTATTCTTGCCAGATATATTTTCATTTTTGAATTTCAGGATTAAATTCTATTATTAGGGGGAAGTATGTAATCCCCCGTATTTTTTACGCATATTTATTTTATTATGAAATTATGGAAATTGGGAATAATTTATTTAAGAGAGAAAATTTATTTCATAATTAATCCAACTTTATGATAATAATTACTAGCGTGACAAGAGTTAGTAGTTATCGAAAATAATTATGTTAAAATCATGTTGAGTAATAACTATGTTGAACATTACGTAGTGAGTAACGTAATAGATGGTTTCGTAAATAATACATAATAGATGGTTTTGGAAATAATAATAATATGGTCGGGGATGAGATACACGGAAATTAAGATATAATTATTCGAGACGTGCATATGAGTCGCGTCACTCTTATATATTTAGAGGTTAAAAGGTAAATTATTTTTATATAACCCGAATGACTATTTTGAGTACGCTAGTGTGTCCGCAAGGGTCAAAATAGTCAGAAAACACTACTCGGATGTTATATTTGTATTCTGGGGCATTTTAGCCCAAAATAACACCCCAGAGGGGTATTTAGGTCTTTTGATATTTTTGGGAATTTAAATGGACGAAAATTAGGAATTAAAATAAAGGTTGTACGTGGGTTAGAGGTTACTTCCACTTTCAACCTACGTGCAAGAGAGAGAGAGAGAGAGAGAGAGAGAGAGAGAGAGAGAGAGAGAGAGAGAGAACCAAAGAGGAAGAAGAACTCCATTGGAGAACTAAGCTAATAACTCAAGGTTTCCCACTAAGAATTACACCAAAGTGTAGATCGCGTTGAGAGGACCAACTACATGCCCATTTTAGTCCTAGAATTAGAAATCAATTCGAGGCAAGTGTTTATCTTGCTCCTTTTTTAGCATATATTATTCCTGATTAATTTAGATTAAATGATATGAAATTGTTGCAATGAAAACTAGGGTTTAATTTGACTGATTTGTAAAGAAACCCCATGAATTGGAGATAGGTTGGCATATAGAAGAAATTCCATTCTTGAAACTGTTAATGCTGGTAATTAAATGTTGAAATCACGAAATTAATTAGGGGGTTTTGAAGGATTAGAAATTTCTGGGTTCATATCAAAAAAGATTTCTAAAAAATTGAATAATTTGTTGGATTCCCTTGATTACATAAGGATTTAACCTCTAATTTGTGTTAGGAAGTGTCCTATGGTAATTTAGAATAGTTTAGAAACAATTACATTAGGATTGGGTTCAGTTTTTAATGAGATTGAAGAATGAAAATTGGGGAAAAACGAGTTTGGGTAAGAACAGGGCCAGTTCAAAAATCTCGTTCAAAAACCTGCCCAAGTCTTTCGAACGAGATTTCCAATGACCCTTCTAACGAGTTGCTGATTTCGTTCGAAGTTGGAACTTTATTCGAACGACCTCGTTTGAAAGAGAATCCCTTGACTTCTAACGAGATTCCAGAATGGGTTTTTAGGGTTCGTTCGAGTTAAAAATCATCCTAGGTTTATCCAAGTGAGTGTATCAACCTACGTGAGTAACGGGTGACCTTAAAACCCAATGTTTTAGGGAATTAAAGGTGTAATGATACTCGAGGTATTGAACTTGTATAGAAACCTAGGAGATAATGTAAGTCGTAGAGAGGTTATATATAAATGGATATCGTAGAGAGTAGAGACATTAATATTACTTACGTATTATGGTAATTGGGTTGCGTGAAATCCTGTTAAATTAAATAAGTTGTGAGCATGATTATTACTTGGAATAATATGTGTATGACATACCTAGCTACTGGTTATCGAACGGAGGTTAGCGCGTTGCGGATGACCATATCTTGTGTTCTTTCGGGGGATTTTGAGTCATACAACTAGAGCATGGAACCTAGGTACGGGCTATCTGTGAGAATGACAGTGGTGATGGTCGTATGGGTGATTAGGTATTTGTGTAGCCCATTGGCTTGGAACTATGTTCGCCTCCAATATGTGTATATGTTTTATTGGTTCTTGAGACATTGAACCTGTTGTCCTTTATGCGCGAGCGTTTTCAACGGGACTAGATAGCCGAGTATGCCTAGCACCAGGGTTTCTTAACCATGGGTGCAGTATTGATATATATATTTTTATGTATACATAGAGATATTTTATATATGTATACTGAGTTCCTATTCTGTGTTTCATGTTGGCTACATTATTAAAGTGTATACGTATCGGGTCACCAGTGAGAATTAAGAATGCTATGAGAAAGAGTTAAGACATCTTTAAACCTTTTCCTAAATAATGGAAATATATTGGCTTCGGGTTATTTAAATATTTTATCAGGCATAGTGGTTAAGCTACGTATAGTCAGGTAGAGTATCGAGACTAATATAGGTAGTTAGGTTCGCTAGGTGTGAAAATTAGATGAGAGGTGAGCATCCCAAGTGATTACGCTAAGTTAACATGAGTAATATTGTTCTAATTAATCAATTTAAGCACTTGTTGTATTTAAATTGTTTTCTACTCGGGCTCTGGCCCATTTTTTCTACAAATCTCTTTTCTTGTTTTATTATTTTAGGTGCTCAGCCATAGGGGCATCAGACTTAGGAGATTCCATTCATTTACCAAGCTGTAGCTGATGTGGAAGTTACAGGATATTGCTAGTAGACACTTTTGAGTCTATTTCTCATATCTATCAGTCATTTATATAAGTTGGACATGTCATCCATCCTATTTTATAGTCAGAGATTTACAGTTGTCTTATTCTATCATTAGATTTTAATTTCATGTTATTGGATTATAGTATGGGATTTTGACTCGAAGTGTTTACTCCAATTCTTTATTAAAATTCAGTTAGTTCTTTCCTTATTTCTATTGTGATGTATGGTGATGATTAAATATTTCCCTTTACATATGATGGTTTATAACAAGATAAAATTTTAACATCAACCTTTTTAAATATTAGGTGGTTAGTTTTTATTAAATAAAATTGCTAACTTTCGACAGTGATGTACATATACAAAATTGCTAACCTTTACAAAATCTTACTGGGATTTTTAATTAAGAAATGTACATATAAATTTTAAATTTAGTTTCTTCTTAATATGTTTCTTCAAATCCTAATGAACAATGGAATAAGCACAAGCTCATTCTAGGGTATGTTTTGATTTAGGGGTCCTTAAAAGGAGCCATGGAAGTTTAATTTAAGGACAAATGTATGTCTCTTTGTTGGTTAACCAAAAACATTATTAAGGTAGTTTATATCATATTTCTAGGTACAATAAGGTCATTGATTACATCAATGCACGGTTATTACTGGAGGATTATGTGATAAACCTCGGGCCCAAGTGTAAGCTAAGCATATAAGGTAAAACGAAAACCTAGTATTATCAATGTTTCTAGTCGACCCATTAAAGATGAAATACAACATGATATTGATGATACACTGCCTAACAGTAGCAGGCGTATTACCAATAATTACAATGTAAGTGTCAGTTATAATGGAAAACAAGTGGTGCCATGTCGTAGTGGGAGCAATAATAGTGATTGTGAAAGGTTAGGATTTTGGGTAATCATTTCAATGAGATCCAAGGAAAACATGAACCAGGTCCTGAGAACTATAATGAGGCATTCGAAGACAAGAATTTTTACATTGACTCATGACTATGGATACCAAAAGATGATTCGATATATTCGAATCAAGTTTTAGGACTTGTAGACTTGTTGATGGGATAAAACCCACCAATTGCAAGTGGACCTATAAGAATCTAAAAGATAAATGGATGGGAAGGTGAAAAATTTCCAAGAATGGATTGCGAAAGGGTTTGCTCAGAAAGAAAGGGGTTGACTATGAGCAAACCTTCACGCTAGTAGCCATACTAAAATTTGGCGAGATTCCTTTAACGTTAAGACTGCATTCTTAAATGATTGTCTTAATATGTACATAATAAAAAGCAAGGAAGGCTAAGTGATTTAACCCAATGAGATTCATTTATGGTTTTAACATGAAATCAAAGTTTTGGTTCATTCGATTTGATCAAGTAATCAAGTTTTGATTTTGATCGTATTCCAAATAGTACTTCCTTGTATAAGAAATTTTATGGAAACATAGTGGTATTTCTAGTACAATTTGTGGATAATATTTGCTTGACCAATAACGCGGTGGGAATATTGTCTTACATAGGAGTGTGGTTGTATATATATTTTGATGTATGAGAATGTTTGTTTATTATGCAAGTGATTAACCTAAAATAAACCTGGGGGGGGGGGGGGGGGGGGATAGGTTTGATTGTATAATATTGCCAATTTTTGAATTTATATATTTTTGCTTGTGAATTAAATTCTTTTATAAGGAAAAATAGCCACCACGGGATTAAAAAAATCTCGACGCACTCTAATTTCTATTTATACTTGGAAAGAGTGTTTTACACAAAACAATAAGGCACCTCTCACACATGCACTCTCGTGTAGTTATCTATGGACCTTGAAATTTCCCCTATACATTAATATAAATCCACACTAAGCTCTAAAATGCGAATGAGAAGCTCCGATCTTCTCCTTTGAATTACTCCATACCTGAACTCCTCCAATGAATCAAAGTGCCTTTGATTTTAGATCTAGGAGTAGTAGAATATGTAATTTAAACTATAGTTGATTGAATTGAATAGGCTAATGAAATTATGAAACAAAATCACTCCCAATTCACTAAAAAAAACAAATATCATGATATGGATATAAGTTTTAATAGTTCTGGAAGGAACAGGTGAATTTTTAGAAATAAATAAGCAAGGATAGATCTCAACCTTAGAAATAAACTCAGAGAGGTTTTTCAATTGTGAGGTTTTCAGATCATTTCAAATGGGAGGGAAAATGACTCGTTTATAAAAAAGAATATTCAAAATATAGCTCCTCCACGTGGATGATGAATTTTTCCTTGCGCACAATTTTGTGCGGTGCTAAAATCGAGGCATAACCACTAGCATAAGGAAAATGTCAATTGTACAAATGGATCATGCGCACTGGTCTAATTAGGATCGTGAAAATGGTTAAAGGCATTTTTTTCAAAATAGGTTTTTAACTTGCACCAAATCAAAATAGTAAATTCCCAAGAAGATTTTCACAATACCTCCGAGTAAAATAAACACTTGTCCATCCAACTTTTAAAGCACACTCATTTTGAAAATTATTGTGTACATGTATATAGCCATTTATCCATTCACAAAACTACCAAAAATTATATAATCTTCAAAGCATGTGTGCAATGGAAGTCGTGTAAGAGAAATTTTTCTGGTATTTCTCCTAGTTTAGGCATTTTTATATTTTAGGCTATTTTGGCATATCCCGTTACAAATCGTCACGTATGGTCACAACAAACCGACTCTAAAACTCAAGACTTTCTTACATCCCATAAAGGTATAAAATAATTAGTGTTTAAAATTATTCATAAAATTTATTTAGGATGTTTATTTTCTATTTAAACCGAGGTTGATTTTTTTAATTTTAATATAATTTTTTACCTCGTTTAAATTAGAAGGGTTGTTAGATCTTACATCAAACGAATATCCAATGAGGGCCTTCTATTTGAATTTGTTTGAAGCTCGTTAGAAGTTGGTTCAAACAAGATTGGAGTCTCATTTGAACGAATTGTGTTTTTGTTCAAACAAAATGCCTTTTTTGTTCAAAAGACTTTTAATTTCGTTCGAATGAGCTGTCGCCTTAAATTTTATGTACATCCTATAAATACCTGTTTCATCTCTAAATTTCATAAGACTTTTGTCAAATGAATTATGTATATTTTATGTTTATAAAACACTTTTGATTCACAAACACAACCTCAAATATATTTTGTGAATTGCTTTGAACCTTAAATGAGTTATACTCATGGTTGAGAAAACATCTATGAGGTTGACTTGTGAACTAGGACGGATCACGACTAAAGACAAAAGGTTGAATGCAGATCGGTGGATACTGAGGGTGGATTACTACCCGTGGACTGCTCAGGAACGAGTGGTATTCTTTACAGATTATACAAAGACTGTGAATTATAGTTGTGGTTATATTAAGTAGTATTACAACTGTCTTGTAAAGTTTCTAAAGTGCTGATATGAAAGGTTTTCCTTTGAAAAGGGATTTTTCCTCATTTTTTGTGTGATTTCATATTTTATTTATCTATTTTATCACTTAGATGCATGTCTTAGGATAATAAGGTAAAATTAGATTTAATATTGGATGCTTAATTAAATAAGTTAATCCATTAAGATTGTGCGCATTTTAACAAGTGGTATCAGAGCATTCCACTCTGACATGTAGTATTAGAGCCGATTACGCAAAAATGATGTGTGATCTTTTTAAGCAAAAAAAAAAAATTTGATATCATTTTTTTTTGGAAATATTTTTTAACACCTAGAAAAGCCATTATTTTATCGAATAATTTTTATAATCAAATGCCCATTTTTATTGTTCTAACTATGCTTATTGAAAAGAAAGAATGAGGTCAATTTGAAAAGCTATTGATGAATGTGTTTGGTTAGTTTGTGAAAGCAGGTGGACCCTTCCATTAGTCACTGTTGATGATTTTTTTGGCCCTAAACCTATATCTAAATGGATAGATGACGACTTTAAGTGGAGTAATTTTAACTCTCGCGGCTTAAGTGCTATTTCTGGATTCATCACCCCTGACGAGTTCCGCCGGATTATGACATGCACCATATCTAAGGAAGTTTGGAATACACTCCAGCTCACTCACGAGGGTACCAACATCATAAAGGTATCCAAGCTACAAAATTTGACCACATAATTTGAGACCATTACCATTATAGAGAGTCTGAGTCTTTTGATGAGTTTTATGCATGTTTGTCCGACATAGTTAAATTTATTTTTAATTTGGGTTGAAAAGATTTCTGAGACGAGAGTTTTTAAGAAAATTTTGAGGTCGCTCCTTGCCCACTTTATTTTAAAGGTTACCAATCTTAATTTATTATGGATCCTAGTAGTCTTGGGTTTTAAGAACTTATAGGATATCTTCAAACATATAAGATTGATATCTTTCCTAAAACTATTAAACCTAAGGAAGTATAGATTGCTTTAAAGACTCAAATTAAGAAAAAGATGAAAGAGAGAGTTTGTGAGTCTGAATCTAACATTGATTTTGATGTTGATGACTTTGCCCCTTTTACGAAATATTTCAAAAAATTTCTCAAATTTTCAAAAGAAAATTCTTCCAAAGAAAAGATTGTTGAGAAAAATAAAAATAAGAATAAGGACATGAGTAAGGGAAACAAAGAGGAAGAGATTAGATGTTATGGATGTGAGGGTAAAGGGCATAAGGAACGTGAGTGTCCCACTAGACTTAAGATAAAGGAAAAGAATGTTGCCAATAAAGCCACCCTTAGCGATAATTATGTCGAGTCGGTGGATTTAGCGGGAGAATCACCACATGAATCGTGTTTTGCGTTCATGGCTAGTCACATTAGCACTTCTAGTTTGTGCCACACCGATGAGGACACATCTAAACTTGAAAGCCTTGATGATATTTTGATTCATTCTAGAGATAGTAAGAGTGAGGATAAGATTTTTAGTGAGGGAGAAGGTGGTATTCAAAAGGCGTTTAGTGATATTTTCACCGAGATTTTTAAAATGAAAAATGTTAATAATGATTTTTCAATTAGGGTGTTAGATTTGGAGAAAGATGTGAAAGTTTTGAGAGTGTGTGAGGCATCGATGAGTCAACTCGAGAAGGTGAAGATTTCTTTATGTAAACAATTGATTTTCAAGTAAGGAAAAGACCGATTTGACTAATATAGTGGATCGTCTTTCGAGAGATCTTCAATCTTCATTGATGACTCATGAGAAAATTGAAGTCGTGTACCCTAAATTAAGAGTGATTTCGAATGTGCCCGGGAAGTCAAGATCACTTTAGAGGACACATATAAGAATGATGGAAAAATGACCCTTGGTCCCAATTTAGGTAATGTCGATAGGCAAGGAATAGGTTATGACAGTGCATCCACTTCCCATGCTACTCTCGTGCTAGTTCCCGAGTCTATTTTGGATCCTTATGGCCCTCGACCTAACCCACCTAGGAGAGCTCATCCTAGACGTTTTGAGAATGGTTGAACCAAGACCAATTGTGTTTGTTCTCATTTCAAACAAAGAGTTCACCTTAGAGAGTATTGTTTTAAGCAAAGGAGAATGTCTTATAGGTATGTTCCCTAATATTTTCACACGCGTGTTCTCACATGAGTTCCCACACGCACGCCCACATATGTTAATCCACATGCTCCCGCACATCACTTGAGAGATTTTGAGAGTATTTGAGATCAAGTAGATTTAGTTAAGACTTCACAAAATTTGATGAAGGAATTTCTTAGGATGTCATCTCGTTTTGAGAGATCCTCTGGGCTTAAGGATTGAGGTTAAGATTTGTTTTCTAGCATAGGGTGATTTTTATGCTGATATCTTATATCCCTAGTGTTAGTGTGTACTGCCATTATATTTATATTTTCATTGTGGTATATTTTAAGAAAAATCCAAAAAGATTTTTGTTTCTTTGAATTTTTTTTTTAAAATACAAAAAGATTTTCAGTTTTTAAGAAAAGTTAAAAAAGGAAAAAGATTTCATTTTGATAATTTTTTTTAAAAAGACACAAAGAGTTTTTATTTCTTTACATCGTATATGGATAAACATTAAAGATATCCTAGTCACCCATTCCTTCCATATCCACATGACAATATTATAGTGTTTTGAGACAAGACATCATTTCATATATGTGCCTAATAATGTGTGGAGTCATTAAGTTGTGATTTGATGGTAACTTTTTACATGTTTGACTCCTTGCCTCCTTTATTGCACAAGAGGAGAAACTTATATGAGTATTGAACTTACCTACCACATGTCAATCATAATGTTTTGATCTCAGTTTTTCTTTAAGACAAACCAAATGTGAAAAACGAGATAAAAAGTAGTGCTTGTAAGAAACATTGTCGGGATTTAAATTATTTCTCAGAAAAATTTGTTAAATATTAAACAATGGAAAGGGGCTACGAGAGACAAATGGCTTTGCATTAAAAGCTTCCATTTGCAATGAAAAGAGCGTAAAAATATTAGAGGCACATCGAAACAGAAGTGCAAGCATAATTTGTTTGAACATTGATGTTTCGCTACAAATGAGCATGAATTTCTTCAAAAAATAATTGAGAATATTCTGAGTCATGTGATATTTTTAAAGAGTTAAATCGAAGATCAATGGGTTTGCACAAACTATATAAATCTAAAAAACATTACATAATTTTGGGAGTCATTGGTGCAAAAATCACTTAGGATCTTAATTTGTTGATTAGGTTAAGTCAATTTCACATGAGTTCATAATTTTTTATACCTCAGGTAGACTTTGAGATCTTTCGTTAGTGGTATCTCAATCCTTTGTGCACACGTGTTATGTTTGTCTACGTTAATTAACCTATGGAATATGTTCACACCCCTACATTTCGCTTCTATGATTCAGGTATTTTAGTGTTAATTCATGGTGTGTCATTTTCGTAAAATTTTATACTTTGAAATTTTTTTGAAAAATTTCAACAACAATTGGTTGAATGTGAGCCTTTGATATTATCATTGCATGTGTAGTATTTATATATTTTGGGATGATATTTACTTCATATTCTTGAATCTTTGATTAAATGATGATGTTTTTACTCCTTTATCTATTACGGACAAAAAGGGGGAGAACAAATTAAAGGGGATTTTTATTTCTATTTTAAACTCTTTGCACATCACGGTATTTTTCTTTGCTTCATGTGTGAAGTTACTTTATGCAGAAATAAAGACACACCAAATAAAATCAAAGAATACCAAGGTAAGTACAAGAAGAGAATGATGACAAAGAGTCTTAGGATGTTCCATTTCTAAGGCCAATTCTAGGGGTGGGAAGGGTATTGGATTTTTTTTTTATCTTAGAAGGGTATTTAATGTAATTAAGAATTTGGTTAGGGGTGTATAGTTTTTTTATGGAATAGCCAAATGGGGTATTTGTAAGAGCAATTTTTTTGGTATTGCTCATATTTTAGGCCTTTTTTATATTTTAGGCTATTTTGGTGTATCCCATAACAAAACGTCACGTAGCATCACGACAATGTGACTCCAACATTCAAAACTTCCCTACATCCCACAAAGATGTAAAACAATTGGTGTTTATAATTATTCATAAGCATTATTTGGGATATTTATTTTTTATATAAATCGAGGCTAGATTTTTTAATTTAAAAATATCTTTTTTACCTCGTTCAAATATGATGCCTATCTCGTTCGAAGGATGATACCTTTTCATTAGAAGGTTCATGAGATCTTATATCTAACGAACATAAAATGATGGCCTTCTGTTTGAATTCATTTGAAGCTCATTAAGTGCTGGTTCAAACGAGATTGGAGTGTTTTTCGAACGGATTGTGTCTTCGTTCAAACAAAATTCCTTTCTTATTCGAACGACTTCTAATTTCATTCGAATGAGTCGTCGCCTTGAATTTTGTATACAGCCTATAAATACCTGTTTCATATCCAGATTTTGTAAGACTTTTGCCAAAATGCTTTCTACCTATCTATTACAAAAGTAATCAACCTTTCATGTTTATAAAACACTTTTGATTCACAAACACATTCCCAAATGTATTTCATGAATCGGTTTGAACCTTAGCTGATTTATACTCATTGTGGGATGACTTGTGAAATCGGAGGGATCACAACTAAAGACTGATGGTTGAAGGAATATCGGTGGATACCGAGGGTTTCTCGAGCTATGGAATTATCATAAACAAGTGTATTCATTAGAGATTCTGTGAAGTTTTGCAATTGGAAATTTAATTGAGATAAAATTGGATTAGTGATTAGACATTTAATTAAATAAGTTAATCCATTAAGATCATGTGAACTCTAAGAAGTGGCATCATAGCATTTCAATCTGACAAGTCTTGCGATTATTGAGCGGCTTTCACGATATTCTAGTTCAAAATCACATCTAAACAAATGTGTGTTCCTCACTCAAACGTATTAAGCCTATATGGCTCGAATGAACCAACGACTCAAATGTTTTATGACGAAATGTAGAAAACTTTACAATACAAAATTTTACAAATTCAATCTCCCACTTTGGCTATTCTTTGTCAAAACCCCCTAAATCCAAAATACTCTTCATTACCCTTACCAAATACATTCCACATTAGCCATATAATGATAGTAGTAGGAAGTAATGCATTAATGAGTCCAAATGAAAAATGACACATCAAAGTCGAGTCTGAAACAGTGGGTTAGATTCTAACATAACTATACCTGAAATCACACTAAGCAACAAATAAAATCACGTAACCAATCATGCACAAAGAAAAACTCCCCCTGCTTAGGAATCCTTTGAAAAATCAAAGTAATATAAATGATATAAAGCATGTGAACATGTGAGAAATAACAAAATCATTTGATCATTTAATAGTGTAGATCCCCCTAAACATCATCTTGCACCAGTCATCTCCGCCTATTGGAGATATTTTTCCAATTTTTAACAAATGAGAAGAAAACTATATCCCCCTTTATAACACAAGGGAAATAAAATTTTCTCCCCCTTTTGACATGAATAGTCAAATGGAAGAAATATTAATCGAAAAAAGGTATATCATGGTAAAAAGGTAAGATCGCAATGATAAATAAAACTAGCAAAGCAAAAGAAAGTAAAGCATGTGAACTACAAAAGTTATATTAAGGGAATAAGTAATGAGCATATAAATGTCTATCATTATATAAATCTCAAAACTAAGAACTAAAAGATGAATAATATCAAGTAATAAGTACAAAAGCAGGATATTTGATACATAAACAATCTAACTAGAAATATGAGATCATATAACATGGATGGATATAAAATTATAAACATAAAATATGGATCAAATAAGGTAATCCATACAAAAATCAAAACATTTATACAATCATCGACACATATCTAAGAACAAACAAAAATGGTATAAATAGTCAGTACAAACTAAGAGCATCAAAGTACCACATACGGTACTATTAAATAAGATCAAAATGAAATAGTGATAGAAAAAAATCTCAAATCCTCATCTGACATATCATCATCATAGAATAATTAATCTTGCCATACCCTTACTAATTATCAACCTAGTCAATGAGATCATAATCACTATCAATATCAATTAGAGGTACATAAGTTGGAGGTATGGTAATATGTGGTGGATCAGAAGCGGTAAAATCATACACAAGTCCAGGTTTCCTCAAATAATTCACAATAAATATAACATCAGTGGGTAAATTATCCTTCTATTGATCAATCGTGTTAAAGAGTTATGTATAGTATGCATGTGAATTTTCCATCTCATATTTAATCTCTCGAAACTAACCTCTCATGTAGGAAAACCGATCCGCCATGAAATATCTTTAACCCTAATGTTCTTGTGGCTTAGGAATGGGTGTAGGCTAAGGAACTAGGGAGAGTGAAGGTATCAGTGCATCGGGTTTGTCCTGCGGAATGAGATGTGCTAAAATTCGAATAGATCCAATAATAGGTGTAACCTCATCCGTAAGAAATTGAGGAGACCTTAAATAATATAAGTATCACATGATCAACCTCTCATAAGGTAAAACCTCCCCTCTTGTACATGTGCATGACCTCTTCATCACCTAAATAACTGGATATGGATAGTTTATTGCCTGCTTACGTGATAAAACATACGTAAACCAACCAATGTGATAAGAAAAATCATGGGAACAACGTCTATACATAAGGTCGTAAACAACTAAGAAGTGAAATAAGGAGTATCCCCTATCCATTTCAGCTTGACGATAGAGAGAACCAAACCAATAAGTCAAATACCCGACAAGGAAAGATGCTACGTTTTCATAGATAACCTCATCCTCCCAATATTCATCAAAATTAATAAGTTCAAGACGAGTCTCGAGATGTTTTGTTCAAAATCTTTTGAATGCCAACTAAGTAGAAATTTCATTTTTAAAAAGCTACGCCCTATATTATTTTTATTCCGATTAAGATATTGGTTTGTGTCTCTTTCCAGCATATTGGCTTTTGCAATTTATTGGTTTTTCATATACCTAGATGGCACCTACCTCGTGATAATTAAATTTAAAATCAAGTGTAATAACTCTAATGGTAGCACTTATCAATGCATGAAAACAGTCCTTTTTAACACCAACAATGTATGAACCACGTAAACTATTACACATGTATCATCGAAACTTTTAACACCAATAAGATATTTGGGGATTTGATGATGATAAAATTAAGAACTAAAAGCAATAATTACGTAGGTATAATTATACGCATCACATGATATGTATGTTCTCAACTAGTGTGAAATCAATATCAAAGTCTTCAACAAATTTGACAATTATAATTTTTCAAATGAATTTTTGACCTAACAATTAAATCAATCAACAATTAAAACAAATGGTTAAAAATTCACTTTTAATCATCATTCAAGTTAGATCAATCATCAAATCATAAAAATCAAGGACTTTACCATATAATCACAAAAAGAAACAAACACAAAATCTTTTTGGAATTTATTAAAAAAGAAAGATGCACGTATTTATAAACCATGTTTAGTAAACAACATAATATATAAAGAAAATGCATGAAAAATGCACATATGTATGAAATCCTCACAAAAATACGAAAAGTGATACAAATTGAAATTCTCACCCATAAGATTGATTTCCCCATAAATCAAGAATGAATTAGGAAGGGAACCTACACCAACATCACCTTATTCATCCTATAAAACTACCTACCTAGATAGTTTTAGGTATTCCATCTCTCGGATAACCTCATTGAGTATCAACAAATTCAATCCTCTTTTTAGGTGCCTTCCTAGGCATTCCACTATATACCCACAGTATCCATTTCTCATCCCTCCTAGGCTTCTTATGCCTAGTCCTTAGAATTTGAATGTAGTATCTAGGTCTAGGTATAGGAACCTCACATCAAGCCTCACCTCTATTTTTCACTAAGAATAACATCCTTCTCATCAACTCACAATTTTGACCCCTAAGCTCATCAATAAGATATCTCTAAAACACTTTCCTCCTATTGTCAATGAACCTATGATTTCTTTCTATCAAGAACCAACATGCTTGATTTATGTTACCTTTTATCTTACAAAAATTATAAAAGGAAACATTCCTTCTCACAACATTTTGCACATTCCTTACACCTCCTTTTTCTCATGTTGAGCTTTCAAGCCCACTCTTTCAAGTCTAATCTTTTTGAAATAAAAATAAATAACATGATTCATTTTATAAAAAATTGAACATCCATCTCCATTTTTACAAAATCAAATTTAGGATCATCCTCTTTCTTTTTCAATAATGGAGTTTGCTCCGTATCCTTCTTTTCAACAATAGACTTTCAACTTTCAATTTTTAACTTGCAATTTTTTTAACTTTTGTTGATTCATTAAAAAAAAGCCATGATTGTTAGGTTTAAATTGATCATGACTCAATAAAATTTTATCTAGAACACTTGTTTTATCAAGTATATCCATTTTCAAATCCTTGGAATGTTGGAATTCAAGCTTCAATTTATCAAAATTTCGTTCTCAAGTTCTATATCTTCTTTTTCTTTCAAAATTGATTCATTCCAAAATTTCAAAGAATAACATTCTTTTGTCAAAGAATCAACCACTTTATTGGGTTCAAAACATTCAAATTGAACAATTTTAATTTTCTCATCTTTTTCTTCATGTTCATTTTTTAAAGTTTTCATTTTATTCAAAAGATTGATGTATGACTTTTTGAGTTAAAGGCTCTAACTAGAGTTCATCAAATTCTTCTTAAATCTCATTAACTTCATCATCACTATGTTCTTTTGATTTTTGAATTAAAGTGTTTGAACCTTTGATACTACACAAATATGTGTCACTAAGTGACCTATCACTATAAAGTTTCACTAGATTTTTCTTTACAAGACTCTTTAAGAATACTCGATCTCCAATCACGTTCTTATTTTCATCCATAAAGGCTATCTCACTCCCACTCTCATCACTAGAATAACTCCCATCACTTTCACTTTATGAATGACTCAAACTTGCTTTGTAAAATTTCTTAGTCTTGTCTACTTCTTTGTTCTTCTCAAGTTTTCTCAAATGTGATGGGAATGCATTTATGTGAAGAACACCATCACATCAACCATGACAATGGTCTTATGCCTTTGACTTGTTTTTATTTTTATCACCCCTGTCACCAGCTAAAGTATGTTTAGTAGGCTTGTGTGACTTTGGTTCAAATTTTCTATCATTTTTGAAAAATCAATGTATTAGTACAATGGGAGACTTGGAGGAAATATAATCAAAGATAAAGGGGTTCTGGTCAGGAAACTCGGCGCCAATAGTACTAATCCTTGGGAAATGAAAAATTAAAACTCGGCTTCGATAAGACGGACTTAAGGATTTTAGAAAATGAAGGAGAAGATCATGTCAATGGAATGATAGTGATGACAAAGGAACTGTTCTTGACGAGCTTTTCCCTAAGACCTTACGATCAAATAGATAGTGAAATAGGGAAACAAAAAGATGAATAAATGGTAGAAACAAGTCGGAATATTGATTTTACAACTCACTCATGTGAAAGTTTTTCTAATGAATATTTCCTGATTTTTACACTTAAAAGAAGGGAGCTTTTTATAATTTAACACGCAAATAATATTTTTTTCAATATATATGAGCATTCAATAAATAAACCGCATTGTCGATACATGTGAAGTTGATTTTTGGTGTATACGTACACTTTAAAAACACACATACTATTATAAATGACATGATTGTGGGACAACATCCAGATGGAATCTTA
Organism: Sambucus nigra; assembly: GCA_949130495.1. Classification (NCBI taxonomy): domain Eukaryota; kingdom Viridiplantae; phylum Streptophyta; class Magnoliopsida; order Dipsacales; family Adoxaceae; genus Sambucus; species Sambucus nigra. The sequence goes on along the minus strand of OX422224.1, from coordinate 63,895,518 downwards.
CATAGGGAATATACATTGAAGACTCACCATGTCACTATAGAAATCCATATTAACACAGATTCACAGCCATTAGAAAGAAAATTATTCCGAATCAAAATTCCGGTAGCAGGCATATCTGAAGGAGGTCAAAGTGGAAGATGTTGTCAAGTCAAAGTACCACTAGGTATGGCAACAATGCAAGTGGTGAGAAATAATAGGTATTGATATATGCTAAAGAAAAAAAATTCCAATCACGGATCTTAAATTAATCAAACATTAAAAAAGAGGTAAAATAAAAAACTATTATTAGAGAAAAAACCTAGGGTTTAGAACACAATACCTTTTTGGATTCGGCTTCAATCCGATGGGAAGAAAAGTATTTGTTGACGATATAGGAAGGCCTTTTTACGGATCTCCAAAAAATTATATAAATCTTCTGAGAGCTCAGATCTTCTAGTGTATGATCCTCCACAAAGTCAGGTAGGTGAGTGGACACCTTCTGAGATGAAAATTATTTCTTATGATTGGTACATGGTGGTCTCTCTCTATCCCTCTTCATAAAAATTTGAATAGTATTTTCTCTAACCCCTCTCAAACCCTAATGGTGAATAAAAATAATCAAAACCACTTCCCACACCTTTATATATACATAAAAAAAGGTGGGCTTATGCCAAACTTGATTTTCTATGAGTTTGGACCTGACAACTTGGGTATATGGACTACACGATAGACCCAAGATAAATAATTAAATTAACTCAAAATAAATACTCAAAAATTCCAAATTACATTTATAGAGTTTTATTTTTATTTATTCATAATTAATCTCACTAAATAATTATAAACTGCACTCCAGTTTGATTATCTCATAAATCACTCGAATATAATGAGGTCTTGTTTGCAACGTTGATTATGGTACATATGATTTCCCCCGTTATGCTTCTGATAACTGTATGGTCAAATCATTTTTTCATTAATTGACTTTAAACAACATCGAATCAATTCCTTTATTAACCTATTATTCTATTCCTTAGGATTATAAATAATCCACTAGTTAGGTTTACTGGTGGAAAAAAATCTTATAAGTCTAGCAAAGGGGTATCGCAACCCAATGTATGTCCGGCTATTGATTTCTTCAAATTAAGATCTCAGAACTACATACTTAACTATCACCCAATATGTGGGAATCATTTGATTCATTATAATATTGAATTGCACCCATAAAAGTTAAGAGACAATTACATGAACTTTTCGATCCTCATATATCTCGGGATTAAGAATCTATGCACTCTTTTAAAATGATAAAAAAAATATTTTAAGTCTAATCAAGACAACCCTTAAACTCAAATATCACAGGTAATCATGTTTAATATATTCTTAGGATGTACCGATCATAATCCTCTGTTGAACTATCGCATAAGTTCTCAAACCATCAAACGGGTTTCAGTTGTTTGAGATAATCTACTAGGATTTCATCACAACCGGTCCAATAGGATGTCAGCTCCCTATCTAGGTTGTAAGCTTTTAAGTAGTCTAGAAACAGCATTCCAATGGCATTTTGATTAACCCGAAGTCAACTCACTAGAATTCCCACTAAGCTCTAATGATTAAAATATATATGAAAAATATATTTATACAGATATAAAAAAAATCACAAACTTTATTCTCAATTCAAAATGAATAAAACAATCCTTCATAAATCAATAAAAATGTTTTACACGTGGTTTTAAGAATAAATCTCATAAGCATTCATAAATATTTTCTTGAAAACTTTTGGTTATGCCTAGGACTCGCCCTTCTTCTTCTTCTTCTTCTTTGAGGCTCCTATATAGTGCAGACTCAGGTAAGTCAACTACATAGTGTGCTTCAATTTCCCGCGTTGGAAATGAGATACAAAATATACTTTGAGTCATCTAGGATTTATAGGGATAAAAAAAGACTTATTCATATATAAAAATTCTAACTACCCCATTTCTTAGAAATCAAAAAGTACATGATTCAATTATGAACAGACCAATACCCTTTAAAGATCTGATTATACTATTTCTTGAAAATTATTTAGCAACTAATGGCAAAGATCAAGAATTAGTCAAGTTTTTACAATAACTGTCCCGATGAACTCAAATATCTTTCCACCATTTTATCTCAATTGGACAACAAGTGAAAAAAATATCATGTATATAACAAGCAATGTAAGAATCATTCTATTAACCTAAATCATACAATGGGTCACCTCAAGGGTCTTGAAAGAGTAATTTCCTTTTTGTGTATAAAAAAACAAACACGATGCGGAAGCGTTGAAAGATGATGGTTCAACAACAATTAAACAAAATCGGATTTTAGTTTAATACAACAAAGTTAAACCGATTCATTAATCCAATTCAAGTCCAAGTCCTAGAATTTGCCTAATTCATAATTTTCAATTATCCAAAGTTAGGCGAAACCAATTTTAGCAAATGACTTGAATAAACCAAATTTACCCAATATTTAATGTAGTCCCAAATTAAATGAGTGTGATAATTAAACCAAATTTTATCTTGAATTTATTCTAAGCATGCGTTCTAAATTATGATGCAAGACAAAATAAACAATATCACACTACGCCGAGATGTACGAGGAAAAACCCAAGACGGGAAACAACCTCGGACGGCCCTAGCCACAAGTCCACTAGATATGGAATTACAATTACAAGACAGATAGACTTACAACGACTGACTCGATCCCTCTCAAGCCTCGACGCTTCTTCTCGTAGAAACCTCTTCCTAGCGAACAACCTCGGAACACGACCGCGGTCTCGGAATCCACCGATGGGACTTTATATGGTCACCGTCACCCAAGCATGGAGCCTTTCTCCAAGTGGGTAGAATCTTCAACAAAAAGTCTTCTTCTTTGATGGATGTAGAAGCAAACCCGAAACGTCTCTTCTTGAATTCGGTAGAGATAAACCGGTGCCAAAACTCCAAGTAAAGATATGTATATAGAACTTGGATAAACAATTAATTGGGTGTAAACACTAGAGTGGTATAAGAATTTTCTTTGAAAAACAACACTCAAAACTTGAACTTTTTCCCTAAATGAATTAGCTATCAAACTCTCTCTATGAGATGGATATGGAATGAAAAAGTTACTTTGGAAAAAGTCATTCCCGCACCTTATTAAGTCTGAAAGAGTTGGTTAAAAACCAAGTGGGGAAAGTGGGTAAAAACTGCCAAAAACTGCTCAAAACTGTTCCCGCGCTGGCATCTCGTTCGAACGAACTTGACTCTCGTTCGAACGAGACTTCTAACGAGCGACCAGCCTGGGCTCGTTAGAACCTCGTTAGATACCTCGTTAGAATGAGAAAATTCGTTCGAACGACATATCGAACGACTGACCAGTTTAGGGTCGTTGGCAAAACTCGTTCGAACGAAACCTGGTTCGAATGACAAACTCGTTCGAACGAAACCTGGTTCGAATGAAAAAACTCGTTCGAACGACATTTCTAACGAACGACCAGAAAGTTTGTAAAATTTGATTTTGGCCCAGAAACTTTTATATACTTATTTTAAAGTTCTAATTGATTCATTCTGAAAATAAAATGCAGTTTGTATTACACCTAACACCCAATAAATATTGTTCCAAGCTCCTATATAAATATAATTGCATTCATACCTTGGGAGCATGGAACCTTAGTTGATAACGTAGAAATGAGGCACGCAAACCGGCATTTTGATGAAGCTTTATATTCTTTACCGCTACGTCTTCAACACACACTTCATAGGCTTGAGAATATTACAATCAAATACATTCCTATGAATAAATGTTTTTGTCCGGAATTGAGCCAAAACTATATATGGACTCAATTGGAAATTTGTGTCCTTACAAATCTCCCCCTTTGGCTATTCCGGGATAAAAACCAAAACAAAAATCCTAAAGGGCCGTCAAGCTCACTAGACTCAAAAACATAACCCGCCCAAGGATTAAACACTTTGCCTTTTAAAGTTGCCGCTTTAGAAGAATACCTGCACACTTAAGTAAACTCATCAAATGCATAGGGAATATCAAAATATATTAATCGCAATTAATTAATTACTCCCCCTAAAATAATTCTCCCCTTTATCAAACAATGACATTTACTTAGAAAGACGTCTCCCCCTAAGATAAATCTCCCCCAAACTAAGATACAATAATAATAGGTTTAGATACCATTTCTCCCCCTATCATCATTCTCCCCCTTTTTGTTCAGGAATAGGCAAAGGATAAAGAACTAATAAACACTTTGAAGCTTAAAGTGTTAAGACATGAAAGCATATGGGCAATGAAAAGCAAGGCAAAGAAAAAAATATCATATATATATGAACTAGAAATATATCTATGAAGCACTTGCATATATATAGATAGATATAAACACACATATAACACAAAATACAATAAGTTTGCACACTCGTATGGCAAAAATGTGTCATATGGAAACGGAAGTGTAGGGGTGTGAACTAGCAACAATGTAAATTTAGACCCAAACACATAATAAACGTTCACGGAGTTCTCATTTGATTGTAAACTTCATCACATTGAAATATAACCTCATGTGACAATATAGATTGAACTCAATGAACAAACATACACAATGCATACAAGCCTAGCATGATGATGATTCTACAAACCAAATAGAGTCATGACATTAAAGACAACTAGGATAAACGGACATTGTGCAAACCGTTGATATACCATCCAATTCTCCCTCAATAAGCATATATATTCTTTTACTTTTGAATGAATATATCAAACAATCATAGGCCTTGGCAGTTGTTTTCTTTTTAATGCCAAATATTCTGTTTTTAGGACTTTGGATCACGTATTTCTTTTAGATCCAATCAACGGTGGCTTACTATCGCAAAGGATTTAATTCATCCTTTCGGAGCCCTTCCCCGTTCATATATTAATTTATCATGTTTTCATTTTTCACACAAATCTCACATGCAAGGGATTTTGACATGCACTAGTCCTCCTAGGTCATAGATATGTAGATGACTAGATTGATAGGAGAACACCTCAAAAAGCTCAAATATAACATGTGACATTAAGATTTCAAAAGAGCTCGTGCATGTGTGAATAGAGGCATACAGAAATAGAATCCATTTAAACAATACAAAATCCAACTACTCCATATAAAACATGGTAAAGAACATTTTAAGGATTGAAAATCTAAACCAAAAATTCTAGCCACATGGGAGCGTAAACGATGGGATTCAAACACAAATATATGCCACATAAAGTGTGTCAAACTAAAATACACACAAAATAAAATCTTTTTGAGTTTTTAACATTTTTAATCAAAAAATAAATATTTACTCAAAAGGACAAACACAAATCATTTGTATTTTTCATTAAGCTTAAATGAAATAAATAAAACACAAATGATAAACAAAAATGTTTTTATATTTTTTCAATTAATTCAAACACAAAATATAATACAAAAAGATAAACAAGTCATGATTTCTAGCATGGGATATGAAATAAGGCTATGACTAGAAAATGACTAAACAAGCATACATTTAGCATGTGAATATAGCATAAAGTATAAACGCTAAAGTATGCAAACACTAACACATTCATCCATTAGATTTAGCAAGGGAGGAAGCATGTGAAAGTAAATGAGAATCAAAATCCCTATTTTGTAAGGCAACCAAGTCGGATTTCCTAACCCAAATTAATGAGGAATGACTATTTTGGGGTGTAGGAACGTTAACTACCGTGGTTACTTTACTATGGGGTTTTCTAGGAATTCGTTTAAGATCTAAAAAAAATTTCCTAAGATGACCTTTTCGACCACAATGTGTACAAGTGAGAACATGTCGAAAAGATTTACTTAAGGAGTGATCTTTAAAAATATTCCTAGTTGATTCTCCTAAAACATTGGTTTGGGCATTATGAGTAAATTCATTACAAGGATTGAAGCCTAAACCACAAGTGTCATTTTTAATTTGGACCGTTCCTAACATTTTATCTAGTTTTTCTGAACGACATTCCAAATCAAATTTGACATTACTAGAATCTTTTAATTTATTTTCCAATTCAGCAATGTTAGATTCTAGTAAAACATTTCGCTCTTCAAAAGCAAGAAGCTCCTTTTTCAAGGATTCCATTAAACCCCTAAGGCTATCTCTTTCGCCTTCTACATAATCAAGCTTCTCTTGAAGAGTCCTCACATGTTTCCTAAGGTCTTCTATTAAGGCACTATCATCAACGACCTTGACACTCTTTCTTAAACAAGCTTCTAACTTCAAATTAGTTCTTTTCAAATTAATAAATTCTTTATATAATTCATGAAAAGCATTTTGAAGTTCACTCACATCAACCTCTTCTTCATTTTCACTCTCTCTTTCTTCTTCACTCTCACTATCATTAAAAATAAGGGAATCATGAACGATGACCTTGGAAGTGGCATGTGCTATCGTGTCATCAATCGATGAGTTCTCATTATCACTCACATGACTAGCCATAAAAGCCACAAAAATTTTCTTAGTGGGGGAATCGGGCTTTTCTTCCTTATCACTATCACTAAGGGTTGCATTAGTTTAGTGGGGCTTTCATAAGCTCGATGGCCATAACCTTCACAACCAAAACACTTGTTAGACTCGTCCCTATCTAAATTTTCATTACTAGGTTTAGGGATCCTCTCGGCTTTAGAAATCTTCTCGCTTTTATCATGTTTAGAAGTATCAAATTTCTTAAAATCATTTTTAAATTATCTTTGTTAAATTTAAGAAATTTTCTAAATTTGCGAGCAAACAAAGCCATATCTTCCGAGTCACTTTCACTATCGCTCTCTACTACTTGTTTGACCTTTTTTCGGGCTTTTAAAGCAACACCCTTTTCAAAAAAAAATTCAGTTTTAGAGGGAAACATATCTAGTTCATAGGTTTGTAAATCACCTACAAGCTCTTCTAATTTCGTAGAGGCTAAAGTGGGTAAAGAATTTAAAACGGTCACTTTAGGAATAAATCTATCGGGTAGGGACCTCAAAATTTTCTTTACAACACGGTCGTCAGGTATTTTCTCTCCCAAGTTAAAGGATGAATTAACAATATCAAAAAGTCTAGCATAAAATTTATCAAAAGTTTCTTTTTCATCCATTTTGATAGTTTCAAATTGAGTGGTGAGATTTTGGAGTTTTGAAGCTTTAACGACACTAGTTCCTTCATGAGTTAATTGTAAAATGTCCCAAGCTTCTTTAGCGGTTTCACACGTCATAATACGTCGGAATTCATCCGGTGCGACAGCGCTAAACAAGGCATTTAAACCACGGGAATTAAAATTAGCAAGTTTAAACTCATTTTCAGTCCATTTATCGGCGGGTTTGATAACACGTTCATTTTCAACTAAGTAAGTTGGTGGGGAGTACCCGGTAACAACAGACATCCAAACTCTCTCGTCGATAGATTTTAGTGCCGATCTCATTCGCGCTTTCCAATACGCATAGTTTGAACCATCGAAAATAGGAAATTTTGAAAATGGGGAAAAATCCATTTTAGCCAAAAAATTAAAAGATCTTAACGAAATAATTTATCGTTTTTGGCTCTGATACCAATTTGAAAGCGTAATTTCCTTTTTGTGTATAAAAAAACAAACACGATGCGGAAGCGTTGAAAGATGATGGTTCAACAACAATTAAACAAAACCGGATTTTAGTTTAATACAACAAAGTTAAACCGATTCATTAATCCAATTCAAGTCCTAGAATTTGCCTAATTCATAATTTTCAATTATCCAAAGTTAGGCGAAACCAATTTTAGCAAATGACTTGAATAAACCAAATTTACCCAATATTTAATTTAGTCCCAAATTAAATGAGTGTGATAATTAAACCAAATTTTATCTTGAATTTATTCTAAGCATGCGTTATAAATTATGATGCAAGACAAAATAAACAATATCACACTACGCCGAGATGTACTAGGAAAAACCCAAGACGGGAAACAACCTCGGACGGCCCTAGCCACAAGTCCACTAGATATGGAATTACAATTACAAGACAGATAGACTTACAACGAATAACTCGATCCCTCTCAAGCCTCGACGCTTCTTCTCGTAGAAACCTCTTCCTAGCGAATAACCTCGGAACACCAACGCGGTCTCGGAATCCACCGATGGGACTTTATATGGTCACCGTCACCCAAGCATGGAGCCTTTCTCCAAGTGGGTAGAATCTTCAATAAAAAGTCTTCTTCTTTGATGGATGTAGAAGAAAACCCGAAACGTCTCTTCTTGAATTCGGTAGAGATAAACCGGTGCCAAAACTCCAAGTAAAGATATGTATATAGAACTTGGATAAACAATTAATTGGGTGTAAACACTAGAGTGGTATAAGAATTTTCCTTGAAAAACAACACTCAAAACTTGAACTTTTTCCCTAAATGAATTAGCTATCAAACTCTCTCTATGAGATGGATATGGAATGAAAAAGTTACTTTGGAAAAAGTCATTCCCGCACCTTATTAAGTCTGAAAGAGTTGGTTAAAAACCAAGTGGGGAAAGTGGGTAAAAACTGCCAAAAACTGCTCAAAACTGTTCCCGCGCTGGCATCTCGTTCGAACAAACTTGACTCTCGTTCGAACGAGACTTCTAACGAGCGACCAGCCTGGGCTCGTTAGAACCTCGTTAGAACGAGAAAATTCGTTCGAACGACATATCGAACGACTGACCAGTTTAGGGTCGTTGGCAAAACTCATTCGAACGAAACCTGGTTCGAACGATAAACTCGTTCGAACGAAACCTGGTTCGAACGATAAACTCGTTCGAACGAAACCTGGTTCGAATGAAAAAACTCGTTCGAACGACATTTCTAACGAACGATCAGAAAGTTTGTAAAATTTGATTTTGGCCCAGAAACTTTTATATACTTATTTTAAAGTTCTAATTGATTCTTTCTGAAAATAAAATGCAGTTTTTATTACACCTAACACCCAATAAATATTGTTCCAAGCTCCTATATAAATATAATTGCATTCATACCTTGGGAGCATGGAACCTTTGTTGATGACGTAGAAACGAGGCACGCAAACCGGCATTTTGATGAAGCTTTATATTCTTTGCCGCTACGTCTTCAACACACACTTCATAGGCTTGAGAATATTACAATCAAATACACTCCTATGAATAAATGTTTTTGTCCGGAATTGAGCCAAAACTATATATGGACTCAATTGGAAATATGTGTCCTTACAGGTCTCCTACATAAATTATAGATAGGAGGCATTTTTTTTGTCATTTATTAAATGATCATGCCCTATATCCTCAAAGACCAATTATAATCATGATAGTAACCTAAGGATGTAATAGGTGATAGATATCTAGTCGAACATAATCATACCGATGGATTTCCTTAAAGAATAAAAACGTAAATTATCCAAAGGTTTGGTGAACAAGTCAGCTAGTTGATGTTCAGTGGGTAAATAGTTGATCTCTAATTCTTTATACTCAACAAGTTCACATATAAAATGATGTCTAATTTTAATATGTTTAGTACACGAATGTTGAATATGGTTTTTAAAGATATTGATCACACTTTCATTATCACAATATAAATTTAGATTTTCTTAATGTTGTAATCGCTAAGCATTTCCTTTATCCATAATAGTTTAGTGCAATAACTTCCTGCCACTATATATTTTCATTCAGCTGTGGACATAGACATGTTATTCTGTTTTCTATAGGTCCACCCAACTAAGTTGTTATCGATGTAATAACAAGCATCAGAAGTGCTTTTGCTGTCATCCGAGCAACCAACCCTGTCAATATTAGTGTATCTTACAATTGTGCTTTTGGTGTCTTTTGAGTACCATATACCTGACACCCCCGCCTATTTTAATCATAGGTGATCAATACCTTATTAAACTAAATTAGGATCTTTCATGATTTCATACTTAGCATCACTATAACAAAACTTTTTAATTATTAATCACCTATGTCAAATTAAGTGGGTGCCAAATTTTATCTTTTATTATGGACTCATAGGAAATTAAAATAAAATGAACTAAACCATTAACACATAAATATAATCTAAACCATCACACGACAGATATATAAATAAATGAGACTGAATAAACCATCAGTTCTCTAAGCATAAAAATTCAAACACAATATAAAATACATATTAAAATCTTAATACAATCTGATATATAACTGAATAAAATAAATAGTTTAAAGGCAACATGCCCAGATAAACCACTAGGAAAATCTCCTATTTAAAATGAATTAGCTGAAGCATCTACAGTAATCTCTTACAAGCCTTAACACTGCTGCAGCTACGTGACTCTGGATAGGATATCTAAGTTGGGCGTCCCTGTGTCTATACACGTAAAAGTTTTTAAAAATATTTTAACATGGTTCAAAGCCCAAGTAAACATTTAAAAATATTTAGCAAGTATTTAAATCACAATTTAAATCAGTTATTTATGATATATGTATTATCCACGTACACTCACTTGAGATCCTCACCTCTTAGCTAATGTGTATGCATAACGTATTCGACTTAACTAGTATCCTCTGCCCAACTAGATAAGGTATCTGACTACTCTCGATAAGTCTAGTTCTCTCATATATCCCCGTACTATACGATACTATGGTCTCTATAATAAATTATTTATTCCCATTTTATTATTGAGCCAATTATTTAAGTTTCACCACTTAATTTCCTTTTTTAGATATTCATCATTTATCAATTCTATAGCTTCACATAAGTATGTATATTACGCTGGTATATGTATCCATCACACATAGAATATATACATAAATATAGCATCCCGGGAATGGCACCCGTGATGCTGGCATACTATGCTATCAAGTCCATGTACCTCTTCTACGCAAATAAGGACTATTGGTTCGGTATGTTTCCTTGAACTTAAAATAAATCAATTTAATAATGGAGGCAACCATGGTTCTAAGCCTTTGGTATATGCACATTACTAACGTACCCAAACGACACGCCAATCCTTCTAATACACGACACATAGTGGACCCCCCTAAGTTCCATGTTCTCGGTCACTAAACCAAACGTCACTGAATCGTCACGGTGGGATCGCTCTCTGCGTGTAAACCTCCTAATAGTAGGCAACATAGGTATGTTCACACACATAATCAAATCATATCTATAGGTATTCACACAACATATCTATATATTATTCAGGTATACACACAACCCAATTTCATTAACTCGTACGTAATATATATCACTCGTATATTCAATTAACCATAAATTTCAATTACATCCAATTCGTATAATTTTGAGTATCGTTCACTACTCTAATATTCCTAATTACCCATTCAAAAATTCGTAGTTATTTTCATCGTATCCTACTAGTCATAAATGCAAGTTCTCTCATCTCTACGTAATCCTTCTTGAATTTCCTTCATTTACCAATTACGTATATTTTGTCAATTTACCCAAATTATTTGCTCATCCCAATCTTGTATAATTCTAATATTCCCTATAGGACTAATGACCATTTTTATATCCCCCTCTAGGATTTAAGATTATCCCAAAATTCTCCTCATGAATTCTCCATAAAATCTGGGGTTAAAATGAAAAAAATTCAAATTTAGAAAAATCGAATTGATTCGCCTTGCCGAATTGATTCAAAATGTATCAGGGGCTAATATTCATATGAAATTTCTACACTACCCATATCCCTCAACTTACATATAATCATCTCCCAATTTACATTCAACCTAACTAGTCCTCAAGGATACATGTAGTGAGAATTCCCAATATAGGTTATGTGAAATTTCATCCAATTTCATCCTAAAATCTAATTGAAATCCCATTATTTTTGTCTCCAAAAATATGAGCAAAACTCCATTAATCATTAACCATATGTTTTTATGTTCTTTATATAAAATCACTGAGATTTAAGATTTATTTCATGATCGAATTCCCAAAACTTCTAATTGCCTTATAAATCTTGTAATTGAGTTTATTCTACATGTATATCTTATGTCCAATTATGGGATTGATTCATCAAATCACACGAATTGTATCATAACTCTTTAATTTAAAGTCTTTACTCTACGTGGGTATTATGACGTATAAAATTTTCAAGATAAATACTTGCATCTTATGAAGAGTCTGATTTGATCCTTTTAGATGAAGCTTCTCTTCTAATCCTTCCTCTAAAAATGGTTGTGATGCCAAAATGATATTGAATTCTCCAAAATCATCTCTTAGGCTCCAAGGAAACTCTTCATCTCCTCTCTACTGACCTCCAATTATTTTTTACTCTTTTTAACCAGCCTCACATCACCACAACTATATATAATCCTTGAAATTTTGAAATCCCCTAAACCCTAGGTTATAAAATGACTAAAATTACCACTTGGGCACTGTGACACCCCGACTAATTAAATACCGGGTAGCTACTCCTTTATTAAATCAATACAAAATGCCAAGTTGGTTCAGTTAATAGCCTCACTGTCGAAAACATTTTTAATAATTACTAACCACCTAGTATTTAAAAAGTAAGTTGCCAAATTTTAATTAAGTCTGATTAACAAGCAATAAAAGAATAATGGAATAACAACATAATCCATTCACCATAACGAAGTAATGAAATAACCAACAAATAAATATAAGAGTCCGGAGGAAAACTCCTCACAACAATCCAACAACTGAAAATAATAAGACAAGTCTGAATCCTGAATTAATTACATGCCCGAAGTCTGAATAACTGAAATAAATGAAATGTCTCTAAAGAAATGGGCGACATGCCCTACAATTGATAAATGCTGAATATAGAGTCAATATAGGTGAAGCGTCTACAAGCAAAGTCCTGTAACTTCCACAAACAGCTACAGCTCGTCTCCTGAATGAGGATCCTAAGCATGGTGTCCTTGTGGCTAGGCACCTAAAATGGTTTTAACAAAAATAGATTTGAAAGCAAATGGGTCAGAGCCCGAAAGTGGAAATCATTTTAAAAACAGCAAGTGTTTTAATAACATTAAAAACATTAAATGCAAAATACATGTTAGGACGTGCACTCACATGAAATTCTCACCTCTCGACTACATGTGCACTCCTAACGTACCGTTCCCATCTAAATAACATACATATCTAACCAAACTGTTATACATTCTATCCCTTACTACTCGATTCCCAAATTACATTCTAGCGTTATCAATTAAATAGAGGGCTTTACATACACTCGGATTCTCAATAAGTAATACAATTCACTATCAATTAACCCGTTATGTTTTCTCAAAACATTACCATAATTATATTCACAATATTAACATGAAAGTTCCCATTAATTAAGTGTATATTATTCACGTCATAAATATACAATACAAGCACCCCGAGACTAAGCTGCGGTGCACACATACTCTGCTATCCATCCCGGTACATCACGTACATAAGGATCACGCATTCCGAATCTCTCAGAAATCGTTCTCAGATAACAACATCACAAATAATGGAGGCGAACACAGTCACATCACATGGGTCACGCACATACCCGCGCTCCTACGATCAACAAACTTATTAACATCCCAATAAGTCCTTCTCTGGCCTATGTTCATCGAGGTACCAGTCTAAATCCGGGCAACACAAGGATTAGAGGGCCCTAAGCGAACGCAAACCTCCCGTGATAACAAGTATGGTAGGTATGTCATACACATAAAATCAATACATATACTAAGTAAGCACACATCTTAGTAATCACCGTAATATATTTGTGGTACACTTCTCATTCGTACCGACATATAATGCTACACAATTTATATGTTCCCGGTTAATATAATTATTTAGGCCGTCAATAGTTCTCGCATCGTATAGGCACTCGCGTCCTAATTCGTAATTCCCCTTAGGTTCAAACTACACTTCTAGGTTTTTACTCCTCATTATACCTCAAATGTCCCTATTATATCAATCAATCAACAAGGAAGTGTTATCTCTACATATAACCAAAGTTACGGGACACTCGGGATAAAAACAGGCTAAAAAGCCTAAACTGTCAGCTCGTTAGAAGTCTCGTTCGAATGAGGCTGTTCGAACGAGAGTTCATTTGAACGAACTGGGCCTTCTAACGAGATATCGTTCGAACGAAAGTCTTCGAACGAACATCCCTCTCGTTAGAAACCAAACTGTCAACTCGTTAGAAGCTTGTTCGAACGAGCTCGTTCGAACGACCTGGGCAGGTCTTCTAACGAGTGGCCAGTTTCGAGCCCAGATTTTCCAAATCTCGTTTTTCTAACTTCTCTTCACCTCTAGCCTCATCTAAACATTAATCTAACGATTGTTCAAAGCCACTAATCATCCCTTAACATATTTAGGTTATATACTAACGTGATTTGTGGGGTTAATTCATTCTAACCTCATTCAATTATCAAATCTCTTCATATTTCCCCCAATTTTAAGAATATGAACCCTAGAATTTATAAATCATCCAAGAGCCTGATTAAATCCGTTTTCGTTTCATCCAAATTATAATATCATCAGAATAATCATCTAAGTACAAATCTACATGCGATTCCTCATCAAAAATGTAATTTTCTAATTCCAAGTTTAAATTGGTTTTCATCCATCTCCCAAACAAATACAATTATAACAAATTCCTACGCATGGAACAAGCATTCTCTGCAATTAATTGAAATTAAACCACTTGCCTTAAGTGTAACTCTAGATTTGATGGATGAAAACCCAGTTTTTGGCCAATTTTTCCTTTTTAATTAGAATCTTTAGGAATTGTGTGGGATCCGATTATGGGATTTAAATTTAATTCAATTAAGGAATATATAGGAATAACAGTAGGCCTAGGTTAGTGTGACAACCCGCGATCCGAGATAAGGGGTGGCCAGCTCGATACTCAAACGTAACTGGAATCATGGATGGATATCATTCTCAGCATCACAAAAATAAACTGAGTATACGGGAAAACCACCCAATAAATCAGAAAACGGGTTGCCAAAAAGTTTAGAAGTTAGTTTAGTTTTAAAACCAGTTAAGAAAATTAAATTAGACAACCCAATCTGACATATAAGTGGAATTCCTAAAGAGTTTATATATATTACATCCAAAACGAATATACAAGAAAATGACCGAATATGTTGTCTGTCCACAGTTACATACAACGTATTGCAATAGTTTAAATATCTTACATAATACATTCATTAATCAAATTCAAAAGTTTGGGTCACTCGCCCGAGTTAAAACCCTATCATATCTAGAATACAAGGATGAAAGCGTCTAATACAACGTCCTGTAATAATTTGCAAAATATTACAGCTCGTCAAAAGTAAAGGAATAGAAATATCAAAACGGGCGTCCTTGCGGTGGAGCACCTGAGCGGATACAATCATATACACAACAAGGAAATTGAACCGGTCAGGGCCGAGTTTTATATGATCACTAAAAGAAAGAAAAAGCATGATAGGTATGAACAGTTATGAATGAATGACAACGATGATAATATGACATGTTAGATAGCATGTTACTTACATTACAATTTAAGATATTTTAACTAATTATGAAATGTAACCAAATTAAGAAGAAAAAAATTAAAAGTAAATAACTTTAATTTAAAACCTTTCCTCATTAATCCAATTACCATTTCCTTCTTACATTCCTTATTAGGAATACAATCTTTTGTTCGGTTTAATCAAGAAGATATATATTCACTTCATTAATTAAAACTTTCCATCATTAATCATCATTTCCATTTTATATTTCAATTCCTTATCAGGAATATAATTTCTATCAAGTGCTCTTTATGGCACATATCTCAATCACATGCTCTTTGTGGCACATATCCATGCTCTTTATGGCATTAATATCCATCAAGTCCCACTTGATGCAGAAAAGTTATATTCTCATACATATAACGATTCTAAGACCGCCCCTGCAAGTTTCTCCACTGGGCGCCCCCTGAATAACTATCATCTTCCAGGGCCTATCACATATAACATAACCTCGGCTCATAACGAAACGTCGGGAAGAGGACATATGCCTGCGGGGTAGTCAAGACCACACCCAGAATCTCCTACCCATCGCAGAAAAATACATATATATAAAACAACGCTCGTATGGCCTAGGACTATATCCATCCTGCGTTAATTTTTCAGGGGGCATCTCCTCGCGTGCGGACTTCCCTTATGGTAGTATTTAGAGAGATGTGTTCAAGCCAATTAACATTTACCATTTACATCTCATTTTCATTTTCAATATTCATTTCCAAATTCCATTTCCATTATCCATGCATTTGGTTCTTTTTATTCGAACCTATCATTATTAAATAGTTTGGTTCATTTCACTCGAACCTATCATCATTAAACAATTGGGTTCATTTTATTCGAACCTATTCCCATCGAATATCATCATTGATATTCCTCAAATTACAAGTCCCGACTTAGTCTCCAAATATAATCATCATGATTCTACAATTCCCCAAAGTTCATATAATTCCGATAAGCCCCTAAAGTCTCCAAGCATGGGCATTTAACTTCCTAATCTTATAAAAGTTTATTAAAACAAGTAATGCCTTAACATTACTTTAAACCTTCCCAGAATAACCCCAGATGACCCAATTCTAGTCTAGGGTAGCGACCAAAACTCAACTACTACTCTAGGACTCTAAGTTTACTTCATTCAAGAAGGCTCCTAGGTCCTAAGCCTAAAGAAAAAGATTAAAATTTAAATAAGAAAATAATTCAAAACTACAGGAACCGGATCGATTCTCCCTAAGGTCTGAATCGATTCGTGGCGAATCGATTTGCTCTGAAAGCGAATCGATTCGGAGAACAAACCCCAACTTTCTGCAAATGCCGAATCGATTCGGCCTTAACCCGAATCGATTAGGGTACCCAGACCTGGAAAACTGCTTCTATGCAAATCGATTCGCCCTAGGGCCGAATCGATTCGCCCCTGCAAAAATGCCAAGTTTGGCTATGGAGTCTTGAACTCCAAATTTTCTCCCAAACTCAAAACCAACCAACCCAAGATCATTTAATGGAACTTATACACCACAAATACATATAACTACCATCATTTATAAATATTTATCATCCAAATCCATTTCCAAGGGTTTTATACCAATAAATCCACAAAAACCCTAATTAAACTAAATCATAACAATCCACAACTATCAATGCTAATTAATCCACTTAAATCATATAGTAGCAAGTAGATAACTTGCCTTAATCTTGCAAATTCAGATTTGATTTGGTGGAGGCAACAATCCAAGCTTGAATCTCCAAATCTCTCTTTTTCTCCTAAAGTTCTCTTCCTCTCTCTACTCTCTCTAGGGCTCAATTTGTCTTAAGAGAAAATGAGAAAAATAATAAGGCTAGCAAGACTTAATCGGGCCTTAAGTCTAAAATGCCCAACTTAAATGATTGATACGCAATATAATTACTCGCAACTACACATTTAAGCTATAACAGTCAAAAGAGCCCGAAATACCAAAATACAATATGGCACTTATTTTGACTGTCTCGCACTTACCGGTACTAACTACACCCTCCAAATTATCATTTGGAAATTTTATAACTCATTTTAAGTTCCGGTTTCACATTAAACCAAAATGTCATTTTATACCTTATGACACCATAAATCACAACATGGATATTTTTACCTATTCATAAGGTAATCATACAACATTTCAGTAAATATTAACCTTTTCCACATTAAATTAATGCTTACTCAACATTCCAACATTTTATAATTAATTACTACACATAGTAAATAAATATAAAATAGGCTCTCAAAAGTAAGGGTTGTTACATAGTCCCTCCCTTATGAGGGAATTTTGCCCCCAAAATTCAAGCGTACCTCGCAAGAGGAGATGTGGATACTTTCCCCGCATGTCATCCTTGCTCTCCCATGTCGATTCCTCGACGTTATGATAACTACATAATACTCTAACCAAAGGTACTACCCACGATCTCAATCGCCGCTCTACATGCTCTAAAATAACAACCGGTGGCTCCTCATAAGAAACATCAGGTTGTAACTCAATATTTTTGAAAGGAATATGCCTAAAGGCACCATCACATCTCTTGTACTTCTATACAGGAGAGATATGGAACACGTTATGAACTTGCGGCAAGTGTTTCGGTAAAGCAAGTTAATAGGTTACCGGACCCACCTTAACATTTATAGGAAAGGTCCAACGTAACGCGGTGCAAGTTTTCCTGTTCTACTCCAAAGCGCTTAATGCCCTTCATAGGTGATACTCGCACCAACACTTGGTCCTCAACATCAATCTCCACATGCCTTCTCCCCGTATCGACATAACTTTTTTTTCGATCTTGGTTATACGAATGCGATTCTGAATGGGCTCGATCTTTGAAAAAGTATCCCGGATCATTTCAGGTCCGAGGAACTTATCATCTCGCACCACTAACCAATAAGCATGAGATCCGCAAGGCTTACCCTACAAGGCTTTATAAAGCGACATTCCATCAGCGAATAGATACGAATCATAATAAGTGAATCCAACTAATGGGAGACACTGTTCCCGACTATCCTTGAAGTCAAGCACGCACCAACAGAGCATATCCCCCAATATGAAGTTTACCCTCTCAATCTGGCCATCTATTTGAGAATGATGAGAAGTGATTAACCACAATTTGGTTCCCATGGCCTCTAGTAAACTTTGCCAAAAGTGGGAAACAAAAATCTTATTTCGGTCGGAAACTATAATCAAAGGCACCCCATGCTGTCCAACAAACTCTTCATGCCCGGCCACCAATACTAGAGACATATATCTTGACATATATTGTCGTTAACCGGATGCACCATAAACTTAGAACCATGAGATTTCACCATTACTGCCCTTCTTAAGTCCCTCTCATCCGGGACAATAAATCTCTCGTGGAAACACAACCCACCATCAAAACCAATAGAGTAGGATTATGTTCCCTCGGTCAGCAGCTGGTGTATGTGGTCTTGACAACCCTTATCCCTCATACAACATCCCGCAATGACTTGTTACTCGCGTGAAAGGCTAAAATTTCTGCCCAGGAAGTAGTACCTCCCTTTCAATATGGCAATCACTCCCACGATGAATTTTAATTCAAACATGGGATAACACTTCCCACAAGTTTAAACTTATGAGGCGCATAAACAATAGGTCTATACTCCAGTATTATTACTCCCCATCCTGGCAGAAACTTGCTAATTGAATCCACCCTCGAGCTTAGCAACATGAGCTCAGGAGTGCGAGTCAATTCACCCTTTTTGCTCCCCGAAAGATACGTTACCTTAGTAACACTCTCACTACGAGAGGCCTTACCTCCTTCGGCCTTATCTACCAAACCTCCCGAAATCCCCCACTTCACGTTACTAGGGAACCAATCCCTCTTAGAGTTAACACACAACCTATTCGTGGTCAACTCCCGACAGCCTTCCTAAACTAATGTCACATGCCCTAAAGGCCTTATGTCCAAATAATCCTAAAGTCTACCTACCTATATCCTATCTAAGTCGTGTACACATAATACTAAGTATATCCCTAGTGCCCAATACCTTTCTCGACTTCTGATATTTGATCAGTTTTATGCGTGGGACGTCTCGCCGAAGCGAAATCCAGACAAGGAACCCTCCCGTTACACTACTATCTCGCGTTAACGATCATCAAGATATAAAGGTCTAAGACACATGTTCGGGATCGAAAATATTCTAACTCTTAACCCTACTAATAAAATTCTACTTCTATATCTTAATACTTAAATAATTGAATATTTCAACTAATCAAACATTCACTTCCGTAAAGTCTTACAATTATTTACCCCATAACATATTTACATCCTTTTAAATAGCCTCCTTATCAAGGCATAATCCGGTATTTCCCGAAATGCATCATCAAAATCTCTAGTAACCGGAATAAAATCCAAAGGAACAACTACATCCCAAGGAAACTCCTTCTCAATACAATATAAGTATGCGTTAGTACCCCCTTCTAAGCGAGGCATAACCACTGAAAACATATCTTGCCCCGAAACGGAAAACACTATGCTCTTACCATAGCAATTAACAATAGCATGACACTATACTAACCAATCCATGCTCAATATCACGTTATACCCGACCATGTTAAGGACGAGTAAATCGGCCTCAAAGCACTAATTACTAAGAGTAATTTCCTACATGTTTATAATTAAGGAAAATAAGCGAACCATCACCCATAAATACTCAACACTAGTAAAAGTACTCCCAGCAGATTTTATCAAATCTGTAGTCTGAGCAAGACTCCAAGAAATGAATGAGTGTGTAGTACCCATATCAAATAATACACAACTCAAATACCCTTAAAATTAAAACTTACCCTCAATAGTGGGAGGTGCCGGCAGAGCTAGAGTAAGTATAGCCTCCTGAATTTGATAAACCCGCCCATACTGTAACTGTCCCTGCTGCGGAGGAACAACTGAATTAGGTACCTGAGGTGGAAATTAAATGTATGGAGGCTGTGGAGCCCTAGTAAATTGACCCCCCATCAACTGGGGACACTCCATCTTGTAATGACCCGCCTCCCCACAATGGAAGCACCGTCCCTTCATATCCTCCTGACCTCGACCCCTGATATTTCTAAACTGGGTAATGCCTTGGCCCAAATGGCCTCTACCTCGCTGACCCCCCCGACCTGCTCGTTGCAAAGCACCCGACCATGCCTATTGTTATTGCCACTCGCAATAAACCCTCCAAAGCGTTGCCTCTTAGGCTAATCCCCTTGCTGAGGGCCCCTCTCTTTCTGCTTACTACCTGAAGATTGGGATGAGGGAAATGCTCCTCTTCCAATCCCATGTTCTCCAAGCTTTCCTGCTTGCCCCAATACAGTAGCTTTCTTGCTACTCTGCATATATAATCGATGCTACTGGCAATGGATCAATGCTGCATTCATAATTTCACCCAAGGTTTGTAAAGCTACCCAGCAATTATTGCCGGATTCTCCAATTTAGACTTCCCATAAACTTCGAGATCTTCCTATCTTCCGAAGTCACCTCGTTCGGTATAAAACTCGCCAAGCGGGTGAACTCCTCTTCATACTCCGCCATCGATCTCTCTCCTTGCACAACCTCTAGTAACTTCCTTTTCATCCCTCTCTGAACTGCGGGAGGAAGGTACTCACGATCAAACAAAGCCCAGAACTCAGTGATCGTCATTGTGTCTCTCTGCTCTGGTGTAGTTATCGTCTCCCACCAGTGTAACGCAAATCCGACAAGCTTAAAATTGTCAAGGACTTGTTTCTTCTCCTCGCTACATTCTATCATTCGGAGGCGACGTTGCATATCTTTCTTCCATTGATTGGCTTTAATAACATCAGCACCTCCCTCGAATTCCGGGGGATTACCTTTTAGAAAGGAATCTCTACCCCTTTCCCACGGAGTAAGTCCCGTAGGAGCTTGAACATCTTGAGCCCGTTGTTGAGCCTGTGGCAATTATTGGACCACTGCAGTCATGGCGGCATTAACCGCTTGGGCCACTATATTGGCTACATCTGCAGCATTAATGGTCCCTTGTGGCAGCGGTGGAGGACCTACCTCCTCTTCTACAACCCTATTACGTCTCGCTGGGCGACCTCTCTTAGGCGGCATCTGAGATGAAGAGACAATAGAGTTAAAATACTATTTAAAACAATCTATCTTGCAGAATATTGCAAACATAGACAAAAACACAGTCCTAACATTAGGCTCTACATCAAAGAATGCTACGGTAGAACGTGACAAGTCCGCACAGATCCTAGTACTCTAGAACCCGATGCTCTGATACCATCTGTGACAACCCGCGATCCGAGATAAGGGGTGGCCAGCCCGATACTCAAACGTAATAGGAATCATGAATGGATATCATTCTCAGCATCACAAAAATAAACTGAGTATACGGGAAAACCACCCAATAAATCAGAAAACGGGTTGCCAAAATGTTTAGAAGTTAGTTTAGTTTTAAAACAAGTTAAGAAAATTAAATTAAACAAACCAATATGACAAACAAGTGGAATTCCTAAAGAGTTTATATATATTACATCCAAAACGAATATACAAGAAAATGACCGAATATGTTGTCGGTCCACAGTTACATACAACGTATTGTAATAGTTTAAATATCTTACATAATACATTCATTAATCAAATACAAAAGTTTGGGCCACTCGCTCGAGTTAAAACCCGATCATATCTAGAATACAAGGATGAAAGCGTCTAATACAACGTCCTGTAATAATCCGCAAAATCTTATAGCTCATCAAAAGTAAAGGAATAGAAATATCAAAACGGACGTCCTTGCGGTGGAGCACCTGAGCGGATACAAACATATACACAACAAGGAAAATGAACCGGTCAGGGTCGGGTTTTATATGATCCCCAGAAGAAATAAAAAGCATGATAGGTATGAACAGTTATGCATGAATGACAAGGATGATAATATGGCATGTTAGCTAGCATGTTAATTACATTATAATTTAAGATATTTTAACTAATTATGAAATGTAACCCAATTATAAAAAAAAAGAATTAAAAGTAAATAACTTTAATTTAAAACCTTTCCTCATTAATCCAATGACCATTTCCTTCTTACATTCCTTATTAAGAATGAATTCTTTTGTTCGGTTTAATCAAGAAGATATATATTCACTTCATTAATTAAAACTTTCCATCATTAATCATCATTTCCATTTTATCTTTCAATTCCTTATCAGGAATATAATTTCTATCAAGTGCTCTTTATGGCACATATCTCAATCACATGCTCTTTGTGGCACGTATCCATGCTCTTTATGGCATTAATATCCACGAAGTCCCACTTGATACAGAAAAGTTATATTCTCATACATATAATGATTATAAGACCGCCCCTCCGAGTTTCTCCATTGGGCGCGCCCCTAAATAACTATCATCTTCCAGGGACTATCACATATAAGACAACCTGGGCTCATAACGCAACATAGGGAAGCGACCATATGCCTGCGGGGTAGTCAAGACCCCACCCAGAATCTCTTACCCATCGTAGAAAAATACATATATATAAAACAGCGCTCATATGGCCTAGGACTATATCCACCCTGCGTTAAATAAGTCAACTTCTCTCTCTCGATTGGTCTTTATCTGGCCCACTTGTGATAAGTTCTGAAACTCTATTTGCATCTCTATCTGAAAAGTATATGGAAGATCTTACGGTCAAGCCTCACCCAAATTTCTCGTTATTAGTGTATCTCTCAATGGTTCTGGTGACTGGCTCCCATCATTACAACACATGTCCTCTGAGCAAACATAATTTTGCCTTAAATTAAATTCTGAGTGTCTTTGCACTCCACCCTACGTAACTTCCTTTGGATTATGTCCTTCCAGTCGCCCATCACACTTCCTCTCATCCCCGAATCCTTACATATGGAACTTTGAAAAAGTTCCTCCGACTCCCCCCTGTCAACTATGCTGGGTGAGTCTAAATTTGCACCACTGTTATCTATGATAGTGCTTAGGGAAAATATTGCTCTCGAGTAACCATCCTATTATCATCTGTCTGAAAAATAATCATGGTGACATCTATCGCGATCACTGTTCCCAAATTACTCCATGGCTTCTACTGATCCTCTTCTCCCGCGATCCTTCTAATGGACCTCATTAGTCGTCCTATATTGTTCGGTGTACGAAGCCAAACCAAACTCGTATATTATTCATATCAACTATACTTAATAGCAGGATAACGTAAACGTGCATACAAAGAGAAATGCAACAATCTTATAATAGGGATTTATATCAACGAACGCTACGTTGAAATGAAAAAAGTCGCGCAGATCCTAAGGACAACAGAACCGGATGCTCTGATACCATCTGTGACACCCTGCCTATTTTAACCATGAGTCGTCAGTACTTCATTAAAACAAACAGGAATCTCCTCTGGATCATCCTTAGCTTCATACTTTCGAAAACTTTTTAATTTACTAACCACCTATGATAAATTAAGCGTGTGTCAAATTTTATCTTTCATTAATAACAACATTTGGAAATTAAATATGATAACCAAACCATCCAAACAGTAATAACAATATGAATCCATCCTAATAACTAAATAAATAATACCGAATAAACCATCGCTCCACAAGTCTAATAAAAATCCAACAAAAATAATACACCTGAATACACAACTTGAACCGATATAAAAGTAATAGCTAAAGGGCCAACACACCCAAATAAATAACTGAAACTGAATCCTACTCTAGGAATGATGTAACTGAAGCGTCTAACCCAAATCCTGCAAGTCTCCACAAGTGTTGCAGCTACGCATCCCTGGAATGAATCATCAAGATTGGAGTCCCACTGGCTGGACACCTAAAAGGTTTTGAAAATATTTTGCAAGACAGGTCAGAGCCCAAAATATTTTGAAAATATTTAACAAATATTTATCACAATTTAAAAATCAGTTATTGATTGCACATATTAGTTCAACATACACTCTATTGAGTTCCTCACCTCTCAACTGATGTGCATGCCTAACGCATCCTACCTAGATATGCTACCCAACCCAACTAGGTCTCCTCAAATTATCTATCCGCTAACATGTTTGGCTCCCCCGTACCGCCCATACAGTACACTACTCAGCGTGTTCTCATTTACGTGTCTCTTTAACTTCTCTCGTATTTCCCATATAGTACGCTATTGTAATATCAATAATTAACATGTCTCGTAGGTTATTATTCATTATAGCTAACATTTCACTTATGTTATCATTAAACCATTTCATTAAGTTATTCTACTTCAATCATCTTTTGGATGTATGCTATCTCACTTTACTACCATCACACACTAGGTAGAATATCGTTTAATTACATCACATTTAGATATACATCTACAACTACTACTTTCACACAAAAGAAGGATAAATACACATGTATGTATAAATATATCACACAATCTATATACATAACTCCAGCATTCCTGGGCTAAGAACCGCAGTTCGAGCCTACATACTCAGCTATCAAGTCCATGTACCTCTCGTGCCCATTCAAGGACTAACGGTTCGGATGGGGAACCAATCTTGACCTCACTAGAATCGTCAAGGTGGTATCGCCCAATGCGGAAAAACCTCTGGATAACATGCAGCGTAGGTATGTTCACTCATATAAGGAAGCACATAATAGGCATAGAAATAACATATCTATATGTCGCATAGAGGCATATACACCACCCATATATATATATTCCGTATAGGTATACACACAAACTATAAATATAATCCATTTAGATATACACTCAATCAATAAATATCATCCGTATAGGTATACACGTGACCTATAAACATAATTCATACGTAGTATATATCTCCCAAATACTCATCGTACTATCAATTTATGATTATTCTCATTATCGTACCTATTCGAGTATAAATCTATACTCTAAGGGCCTAGTTAGTCCCTTAAGTTATTTCAATAATTGATTCAATCATACCATACTGGTCCAAGTCATAGGTCATGGTTTTCCCTTCCCGTGACCCAAATTCCAAATTCTCGATAAGCATCTCAATCTATTCATTATTGTTAGTCCAAATTCCATGATCACTCATGGTAATATTTGGCCCAAGTATTAACCATATACACACTAACACTCGATAAGTCTTTATTTAACCACAAAATAGAACCCAAGTTCCTCATAATTTATGCACGAAGAAATATAGCAAAACAAGCAAAATTCTTCAAAATTGGGTAACCAAATCGAGTCGTAACTATTCTGGCAAATTAAACACCCTGTAGTAAAATTATGATTTCCCCCTCTACAAAACTCCAAATGGACCCATTCAAATGTTATTGGAAATCTAAGATATATATATTTCCATACATATATGGCTTTCAGTCTAAGTCTAAATACAATTAAAATGGCATATGTTTTAACTAACGTAAAAAATTCTGGCAGATTACTATGCTCACTGATTAAACACCCTGTTGTGAAATTACGATTTCTCCCTCTACAGAGCTCCAAATGACCTCATTCAAATATCATAGGAAAGCTAAGATGTATAGCTTTTCAAAAATATATGGATTGCACTCTAATTCTAAGTACAATTAAAATGACATACGTTTAAAGTCACGTTAAAAATTCTGGCAGATTGACATTTTAAGTTCATCAATTAAACCCTAAGTCATTAAAGATTCTTGTTATTCAACCAATAACCTATAAATATTTCGTCTTAATCATCACATATATTCTAATTTCATATTATCTTCACATAGGGATTCATTCTACATGCAATCCTATACTGAATCATGTGTTATATTCATCTAAATTCCAAGATCATGGTGGAAATCATGAAATTGAAAACCCTACACTACATGGGTATAAATCCTTTGATAGGCTGATATGATTGATCTCCCCTAGCTCTGATTTTGATTCCGTCACGTTTGGGGCGAGAATTTGTGTAGGAAGCCATAATTTTCTTCTCCTTTTCCTATCCTATGACCTTTCTTCTATTATGATTGTGTTAAACCTAGACTATCACTCAAAGGAGAAGATATATCACTCAAAATTTCTGAGTTCTATCTACCACAAACTCCCGAATGACCGAAACGCCCTTACACAGTGTCGGGTTGATCTAAAATTACCCCGGGACTCAAATTATACACCCGGGTATACTATTTCGACTACTTCGACCCTCTTGGAATCAACCGTGACTTCTAAATCATCATCCAAGTCAATTTATATTAATTTACTATATCTACCTCATATAGTCTACATGCGACCCCCGGTTGAGTTCCCATACAGTCCTGTCGATATCACTCACTACGACGTATAATAAATGCCACACAAATTATTCCATCAACAATAATCATTATTTACCAAAAATATTTAATTCCATCAAATCAGAGCACACGTGAAATTTAAAATTCCAAGAATTAATTTATTCTTAATTACTCAAAAATACAGGGTGTTACATATATATGTAAAAATAAATAATAAAACTTGTATTGAGTATTTAATACTCACGGTGAATATTGGACTCATCTTGGTGAAAAATCACATAGTGAATATGCACTTTAGTGAATTTTCATTGCTTTGAAACTACATTCAACTATGAATATACACTATGTACTAATTATTCACTTGTCGAAAATTACATTGGAAATATTCACTGTATTAGGAATCAATGTGTACATTGAATGTTCACTATGTAATAAATATTCACTAACCCCACACTAGGTGAATATTCATTGTATAATGAATTAATACAGACAGTGAATATTCACGGTGTAGTGAATACTATGTCTGGACACTGTTAGTGAATACTAACTTGGTGAAAATTACCTAGGGAATATTCACTGTATAATGAATCAATGCACACAGTGAATGCTCAATGTGTAGTGAATGTTTTAACACTTAAACGATAAATATTCACTGTGTATTGAATACTCGCAAGATAAAATTGTGACTAGTCATTGTGTAATGAATAAATGTATACAGTGAATATTCAATGTGTAATGAATGTAAATACATCATACAATATATAATCACTACATAGTGATTTATCAATACTTGAATATAAAATACCTATAGTGAATGTTCACTATGTCTATTAAATAGTTAAATATCCAATTTATATTAACAGTGAATATTAACGATATATATTATTTCTGTCGACGATTACTGAATTTAATTAAATTATGAATGTTCAATATGGAGTGACGATTCATCGAAAAACTTGTTGAGGGGTGAATAATCATACAAACACCATATGCAGTTAAATGTTCACATAATGTTGTGAGCTTGTTAATGTTATTTTCTTAATCTTTTTTTCTTTTTTGTCACATGATTTTCCCCCTTAGTTTTTCCGATAGTTGACTAGGAAAATGATGAGAATTGGGAATGGTCTTTAACAAATTTGCCGTGCATTTTGGCACTAAGGGAAACAACATTCATGTCTCGAAGAAATAATGAATTATTAAAATATGTACCTAAAGTTTTTCCTAATGGACACCATGTTTTCCGCTTGCATTTCTTGAAGGGAAATTTGAGGGATAAGTTATTAGGATTTCATTATATAGTTATAGGCAAAATAGTTAAATAATTTGTTCTTTGCGTGTATGCAACCACGGAGGAGTTTTTTAACGGACACATCAAAAAGTTAATTATAGAAGGAGGGGACAAAGAGATTTCCTTTTTATCAACTATTCCTAAAGAAAAATAGAGAAATTCTATTTTCAAAGGAAAAAGATATGAAGAGATGATGTCAAATGTAGCCCAGTCATTCAATTCATGGATACGGGATGTGTACCACCTACCAATTACTACCCTAATTGACACAATTCAAATGCAAGTAATGGAGTTGAACTCAAAGCATAGATATGAAGCTCAGGGTTGGAAGGGTGTATTGTGTGTAGATATTGAATGTCGGGTGCAAGAATCATTAAAGTTGGGACGAATATGGGTTGTTTTCAATGCGAATGATTCTATTTTTTAGGTGATGGTTGAACCAGCCAAACCAACTCATCACATTGATTTTCTAAATCATAAATTCTCCTATTAAAAATTGTAATTAAATGGATTTCCATGTGCCTATATTGTTGTATCTGCTAAGAGAAGTGGACGTGAAATGAATGAATTTGTACATTATTTCTTCTCAGTTTCAAACTTCATCAAGACTTACTCGTATGTGATTTATCCAATTTTTCCAGTTGATAAAGATAATTACTTGGGATTCACTGTTGAAATTCCGCCTCCCAAATCAAAGCAACCACCGGGTAGACCGAAGAAAAAAAGAATTTCATTGAAGGGTGAAGAACGAAGAGAAATTAAGTGTAGTAGATGTGGTAGGTATGGAAATCACTACAAACAAACTTGCACATAGCCAATGCACGATTAGATTTGTATAATTGTGATTATTTTTTAGGTTCATTTATTTAGGTGTTTGTAATTAAGGTCACAATATTATTATTGTCAATTAAACATGATGTTTTAACTTTTTATAATATTTTTTATTTTGTAAATATATGAGATAAATGAAAAATCATCCAATTTTGCATTTGGTCATAATTAGTTGGTTTGATAATGTAATGGTGGTGGTGGTGTTAGTAAAGAGCATGTTAGTCTTTCATTTATTGTACTCAATATAACTAAGTGAATATTCACTACGTGGTACTGAATAGTATATGAAAATATCCATGTATTGTTGACAATATCCACAATATAGATTGTTTTAGTGAATATTCAGTGTATTTAGTGAATATTCATTGTATTTAGTGAATATTCACAGTATTTGCATAATTGTAAGCCTTTGGTATATGCACATTACTAACATACCCAAACGACACGCCAATCCTTCTAATACACGACACATAGTGGACCCCCCTAAGTTCCATGTTCTCGGGCACTAAACCAACGTCACTGAATCGTCACGGTGGGATCACTCTCTGCGTGTAAACCTCCTAATAGTAGGCAACATAGGTATGTTCACACACATAATCAAATCATATCTATAGTTATTCACACAACATATCTATATATTATTCAGTAGGTATACACACAACCCAATTTCATTAACTCGTACGTAATATATATCACTCGTATATTCAATTAACCATAAATTTCAATTACATCCAATTCGTATAATTTTGAGTATCGTTCACTACTCTAATATTCCTAATTACCCATTCAAAAATTCGTAGTTATTTTCATCGTATCCTACTAGTCATAAATGCAAGTTCTCTCATCTCTACGTAATCCTTCTTGAATTTCCTTCATTTACCAATTACGTATATTTTGTCAATTTCCCCAAATTATTTGCTCGTCCCAATCTTGTATAATTCTAATATTCCCTATAGGACTAATGACCATTTTTATATCCCCCTCTAGGATTTAAGATTATCCCAAAATTCTCCTCATGAATTCTCCATAAAATCTGGGGTTAAAATGAAAAAATTTCAAATTTAGAAAAATCGAATTGATTCGCCTTGCCGAATTGATTCAAAATGTATCAGGGGCTAATATTCATATGAAATTTCTACACTACCCATATCCCTCAACTTACATATAATCATCTCCCAATTTACATTCAACCTAACTAGTCCTCAAGGATACATGTAGTGAGAATTCCCAATATAGATTATGTGAAATTTCATCCAATTTCATCCTAAAATCTAATTGAAATCCCATTATTTTTGTCTCCAAAAATATGAGCAAAACTCCATTAATCATTAACCATATGTTTTTATGTTCTTTATATAAAATCACTGAGATTTCAGATTTATTTCATGATCAAAATCCCAAAACTTCTAATTGCCTTATAAATCTTGTAATTGAGTTTATTCTACATGTATATCTTATGTCCAATTATGGGATTTATTCATCAAATCACACGAATTGTATCATAACTCTTTAATTTAAAGTCTCTACTCTACGTGGGTATTATGACGTATAAAATTTTCAAGATATACTTGCATCTTATGAAAGAAGTCTGATTTGATCCTTTTAGATGAAGCTTCTCTTCTAATCCTTCCTCTAAAAATGGTTGTGATGCCAAAATGAGCTTGAATTCTCCAAAATCATCACTTAGGCTCCAAGGAAACTCTTCATCTCCTCTCTACTGACCTCCAATTATTTTTTACTCTTTTTAACCAGCCTCACATCACCACAACTATATATAATCCTTGAAATTTTGAAATCCCCTAAACCCTAGGTTATAAAATGACTAAAATGACCACTTGGGCAGTGTGACACCCCGACTAATTAAATACCGGGTAGCTACTCCTTTATTAAATCAATACAAAATGCCAAGTTGGTTCAGTTAATAGCATCACTGTCGAAAACATTTTTAATAATTACTAACCACCTAGTATTTAAAAAAGTAAGTTGCCAAATTTTAATTAAGTCTGATTAACATGCAATAAAAGAATAATGGAATAACAACATAATCCATTCACCATAACGAAGTAATGAAATAACCAACAAATAAATATAAGAGTCCGGAGGAAAACTCCTCACAACAATCCAACAACTGAAAATAATAAGACAAGTCTGAATCCTGAATTAATTACATGCCCGAAGTCTGAATAACTGAAATAAATGAAATGTCTCTACAGAAATGGGCGACATGCCCTACAACTGATAAATGCTGAATATAGAGTCAATATAGGTGAAGCGTCTACAAGCAAAGTCCTGTAACTTCCACAAACAGCTATAGCTCGTCTCCAGAATGAGGATCCTAAGCATTGTGTCCTTGTGGCTGGGCACCTAAAATGGTTTTAACAAAAATAGATTTGAAAGCAAATGGGTCAGAGCCCGAAAGTGGAAATCATTTTAAAAACAGCAAGTGTTTTAATAACATTTAAAACATTAAATGCAAAATACATGTTAGGACGTGCACTCACATGAAATTCTCACCTCTCAACTACATGTGCACTCCTAACGTACCGTTCCCATCTAAATAACATACATATCTAACCAAACTGTAATACATTTTATCCCTTACTACTCGATTCCCAAATTACATTCTAGCGTTATCAATTAAATAGAGGGCTTTACATACACTCGGATTCTCAATAAGTAATACAATTCACTATCAATTAACCCGTTATGTTTTCTCAAAACATTACCATAATTATATTCACAATATTAACATGAAAGTTCCCATTAATTAAGTGTATATTATTCACGTCATAAATATACAATAAAAGCACCCCGTGACTAAGCTGCGGTGCACACATACTCTGCTATCCATCCCGGTACATCACGTACATAAGGATCACGCATTCCGAATCTCTCAGGAATCGTTCTCAGATAACAACATCACAAATAATGGAGGCGAACACAGTCACATCACATGGGTCACGCACATACCTGCGCTCCCACTATCAGCAGACTTATTAACATCCCAATAAGTCCTTCTCTGACCTATGTTCATCGAGGTACCAGTCTAAATCCGGGCAACACAAAAATTAGAGGGCCCTAAGCGAACGCAAACCTCCCGTGATAGCAAGTATGGTAGTTATGTCATACACATAAAATCAATACATATACTAAGTAAGCACACATCTTAGTAATCACCATAATATATTGGTGGTACACTTCTCATTCGTACCGACATATAATGCTACACAATTTATATGTTCCCGGTTAATATAATTATTTAGGCCGTCAATAGATCTCGCATCGTATAGGCACTCGCGTCCTAATTCGTAATTCCCCTTAGGTTCAAACTACACTTCTAGGTTTTTACTCCTCATTATACCTCAAACGTCCATACTATACCAATCAATCAACAAGGAAGTGTTATCTCTACATATAACCAAGGTTACGGGACACACGGGATTAAAACAGGCTAAAAAGCCTAAACTGTCAGCTCGTTAGAAGTCTCGTTCGAACGAGGCTGTTCGAACGAGAGTTCGTTCGAACGAACTGGGCCTTCTAACGAGATATCGTTCGAACGAAAGTCTTCAAACGAACATCCCTCTGGTTAGAAACCAAACTGTCAACTCGTTAGAAGCTTGTTCGAACGAGCTCGTTCGAACGACCTGGGCAGGTCTTCTAACGAGTGGCCAGTTTCGAGCCCAGATTTTCCAAATCTCATTTTTCTAACTTCTCTTCGCCTCTAACCTCATCTAAACATTAATCTAACGATTTTTCAAAGCCACTAATCATCCCTAAACATATTTAGGTTATATACTAACGTGATTTGTGGGGTTAATTCATTCTAACCTCATTCAATTATCAAATCTCTTCATATTTCCCCCAATTTTAAGAATATGAACCCTAGAATTTATAAATCATCCAAGAGCCTGATTAAATCCGTTTTCGTTTCATCCAAATTATAATATCATCAGAATAATCATCTAAGTACAAATCTACATGCGATTCCTCATTAAAAATGTAATTTTCTAATTCCAAGTTTAAATGGGTTTTCATCCATCTCCCAAACAAATACAATTATAACAAATTCCTACGCATGGAAGAAGCATTCTATGCAATTAATTGAAATTAAACCACTTGCCTTAAGTGTAACTCTGGATTTGATGACTAATCTGATGAATGGTTCTCTCTCTCTTCTGCAGAATTCCTCCTCTCTCTCTTCAAGCTTTCTTCTCTAATGGTGGCAATGGAGGCTAGGGTTTGTCTTAGGAACTTTAGGGGTTAATTCTAATAACCCCCGTAGCCCTCTAATTATTTAATGGCTGATAATGGGTTAGTGGGTCTTTTAATTTTCCATTTAAAACTCCTAAAATTCGTTAATCAAAAATCCCAAAATTCTAAAATTACCAAACTGCCCTTATACGTTGCCGACATGGCCTAAAAATGCCCCGGGACGCAAACTAAACCCCCGACTAGTGTTTTCTGACTATTTCAACCCTTCCGGACGCGTTGGCGCACTCAAAATGACCATACGGTTTATAGAAATAAAATTCACTTTTTAATTATCATAATTATATTCCATGACGCGACTGTCACACGCGTCTTAACAAGATTTCCAAATTGCCGTATTTCTATCTCACGACAAATTTCATAATTCAATATTCATGTATAATCATATATGCACATTATAATCAAATACCAACTCGCATCTCGCTAGTATTTTAATCCGGATTAATTCCCAATTAATACGCATTTAATTCAATTAATCCCATAAATAAATATCACAAAAATACGGGGTATTACATACTTCCCCCCTAATAACTGAATTTCGTCCCGAAATTTAGAACTAGAAAGTACCTGGTAAGAACAACTCTGGATAACGTTCGCGCATCTCATCCTCGCGCTCCCATGTGGACTCCTCGACATTATGATGTCGCCACTCAACACGCACTAACGGAACTATCTTTGACCGTAGTTTCCGCTCACTTCGGTCCAAAATAGCAATCGGCCCCTCCTCGTAGGAGCTATCCGGTTGGAGATCGATGTCCTCCAAATCAATATGAGAATGAGCCAAATCGTCTCTAAGATATTTCCTTAGCGAGGAAATATGAAACACATCGTGAATCCGATGCAAATGCTCCGGTAATCCAAGTCTATACGCAACCGGTCCAATCCGCTCAATAATAGGAAATGGTACCACATATCTCGGTGCCAACTTCCTTTTCTTACCAAAACGCATAATCCCCTTCATAGGAGATACTCTGAGCAAAACCTGGTCCCCCACTTGGAACTCCCTGAAGAACCTCTTCGCATCAGCATAGCTCTTCTGCCGATCCTGAGCTACCCGAATGCGACTCCGAATCAATTCTATCCTTGCCGAAGTATCCTGAATCACCTCCGGCCCAAGTAGTTTGTTTTCCCCCACCTCCAACCAACATGCTGGGGAACGACAAGGTCTACCGTACAACGCCTCAAATGGAGCCATGCCAATGGTGAACTGGTAGGAGTTATTGTAAGCAAACTCCACCAGTGGAAGATACTACTCCCATCCACCCCCAAAATCAATGATGCTCATACGTAGCATGTCCTCCAACATCTGGTTCGTACGCTCGGTTTGCCCATCGGTCTGCGGGTGATACGCCATACTCAACCGCAACTCCGTGCCCATGGCCTCCTGAAAACTTTCCCAAAACCGTGAAACAAATATCTTGTCTCGGTCAGACACGATATTTAGGGGCACACCGTGAAGTCTCACTATCTCTGTAATAAAGAGCTGGGCATACTGTCCCGTAGTGTAGTCTGTCCTTACGGGTAGAAAATGAGCGACTTTGGTCAACCTGTCCACAATTACCCAAATGGAGTCGTGACCTCTCTGTGACGTAGGCATCCCCGTGATAAAGTCCATGGAGATGCTCTCCCACATCCACATCGGGACCTCCAACGTCTGTAGAAGTCCTGTCGGTCTCTGATGATCCACTTTTACTAGCTGACAAGTGGCGCATTTTGAAACAAACACGGCAATATCTCTCTTCATCCCGCTCCACCAATACTGTCGTCTCATGTTTTGGTACATTTTGTCCCCACCGGGATGTACCGCGAACCATGAGCCGTGCGACTCTGCCATCACCTCGTGCCGCAATTCCTCCCCTTCCGGAACTACCAATCTCCCATTGAAGCGTAATCCCCCTTCTGAGCTAACGGTATAGGACTCCGCTCCCTCTGCTAGTAATTGAACTATCTGCTCCTGACAGAATGAGTCATTTGCCTGTGCC
Organism: Sambucus nigra; assembly: GCA_949130495.1. Taxonomy (NCBI): domain Eukaryota; kingdom Viridiplantae; phylum Streptophyta; class Magnoliopsida; order Dipsacales; family Adoxaceae; genus Sambucus; species Sambucus nigra. Next base: position 63,860,479 of record OX422224.1, on the reverse strand, counting down.
CTTACTACCTTCGTGACAATCTGAGGTGTAACGGTCATCACAGACATGAACGATCAGGCCACTGCATCCTGGTGTCCCAACTCCTTCCACTTGGCTTTCCACACCCCTGCCACCTCATCTACTGGCCTACGGCTCAACGCGTCAGCTACCACATTAACCTTCCCCGGGTGATACTGGATATCAAACTGATAATCCTTCACAAACTCAAGCCACCTTCGCTGCCTCATATTCAACTCCTTTTGCGTGAATATGTATTGTAAGGACTTGTGGTCCGTGAACAATCGAAACTTCTCCCCCAAAAGGTAATGTCTGCAAATACGAAGGGCAAATACAACTGCCGCCAACTCCAAGTCGTGAGTGGGGTAATTCTTCTCGTGAGGTTTTAGCTTACGGGATGCATACACAATGGCCTGACTCTCCTGCTATAATACACCTCCAAGTCCTTGCAAGGACGCATCGGTGTAGACTAGATACTCAACTCCCGATCTCGGCAATGCTAACACAGGTGCTGAGGTCAACTTATCCTTTAACTCATCGAATGCCAACTGACAGGCATCACTCCAGATGAACGGCACACCTTTACGAGTCAGATGTGTCAAAGGACCTGCTATCTTCAAAAATCCCCGAATGAACCTCCTGTAGTATCCTGTTAATCCCAAGAAACTACGGATCTCCGTTGGTGTCGTGGGCTGTCCCCACTCCCTCACCGCGGATACTTTCCCCGGATCAACAGATATCCCCCGGTCAGAAATAATATGTCCCAAAAACTGGACCTCCTTCAGCAAAAACCCGCACTTCTCATACTTTGCATACAACTCGCTCTGACGTAGCGTCTGCAAAACTTGCCTCAAATGCTGGGCGTGCTCCTCCTCTGTCTGGGAGTAAACCAGAATATCATCAATGAAGACAATGACAAACTGATCTAGGAAATCTCTGAACACCCTATTCATCAAGTCCATAAACACGGCTAGAGCATTGGTCAAACCAAATGGCATAACCCGAAACTCGTAAGAACCATATCTCGTTAAGAACGCAGTCTTCGAGACATCCTCTTCCCTGATACGCAACTGATGGTATCCCGATCGCAAATCAATCTTTGAGAAGAATGAAGCTCCTCTCAACTGGTCGAATAAGTCATCGATTCGAGGCAACAAATACTTATTCCATATCGTGACCATATTTAACTCTCGGTAGTCCACACACAATCTCAGTGAACCATCTCTCTTCTTCACGAAAAACACAGGGGCACCCCACGGTGAAGTACTCCTCTGTATAAACCCCTGACCCAACAACTGCTCAATCTGATCTCGTAACTCTCGCATCTCTACCGGAGCCATACGGTACGGTGCGCGTGCTATAGGTCTCGTATCTGGCAATAAGTCTATTACAAAGTCTATCTCTCGACTGGGGGGTAGGCCTGGTATCTCCTGAAACACATCGGAATACTCCCAGACAACTGGGATCGAATCTAAAGGAATCACAACCTCCTTAGAGGTATCCTCCTCTATGTAATACAAATGAGCGGTCGAACCTCCCTCTGGGCGAGGCATCGCCACTACAAACATCTCTTGCCCCGGAATGGCAAAAATAATGCTCCTACCGAAACAATCAATCATGGCTCTATAATCAGCGAGCCAATCCATACCGATAATCACATCGTGTATATGCATATCTAATACCAACATGTCTGCAGGTAATACCAGACTACCAATCTCTACCCCCACTCCCTGGCATATAAAGAAAATAAGCGACCCACTCCCCAATGGTGAGTCTACACACGTCACTGTGCTCTCTGTTGTGGCTAACAACCCTAATGCTTTCGCAAAATGTGTAGCTATAAAACAATGCGTTGCCCCCGCATCAAACAAAACCCGACCCATAGTACACCCTCAATCACGGGTGGTGCCTGTGGATCCGCTGCCTGGTGGACGTTATAGGCACATCCATACTGTAACTGCCCCTGCTGCACAGGAACTGCTGGAATGGCTGGAAGTGCTGGCACCTGGCCCGGAGCTGGGAGAGCAGGTGGAAAAAGTGGCCTTTGTGGCTCATGTCGAGCACCCTGCTGCTGCTGCTGCTGCGGGGCCCTGCCCCTATCAGGACAATCCTGTCGTTTATGGCCAGTCTTGCCACAAACGAAACACTTCCCTGGGAAGTTCCCCCCTCTCTGTCCCTGCTGTCCCCGGCCCTGGTGGCCGTTACCGTTCCTCCACTGGCCCTGCTGAAACTGCTGTTGACCATTCTGACCCTGCTGGTTCTGATGGCCGTTCGGACCCTGATGGCCCTGCCGAAAACCTCCCTGTCCGTGCCTAAAATTTCCCGACCTGAACCTCTTGTTATCCCCCTGCTGGGAACCCTGGTCGCCCTGTCTCTGCCCCTGAACAGATTGTGCCCCGCTGGCACCATTTCCTCCAGTCCTGCCCTGATGGCTGGACTCTCCCGATCTCTTGCCCTCAGCCATGTGAAAACGGTGATCCTGACAATGGAGCAATGCAGCGTTAACCACATCAGAATAAGTGGCCAACGATAGGTTCCCCAACAAATGCTGATGGATCCTCCAAGTCAACCCGTCTGTAAATTTTTATATCTTCTTCTCCTCTGTCGGTATCTCATCCGGAACAATGTTCAGAAGATTAGTGAATTTGGCCTCATAATCGGCCACAGTCTTACCCTCATATCGAAGGCTCATCAACTTCCTCCTCATTTCCGTATAAACAGCTGACGGAAAGTACTTGCGATCGAACCAGAACTCCTGAATAGTGAGAGTGTCTCTCTCCTATTGGGGTATGACGGAAAGTACTTGCGATCGAAGCAGATACTATCTCACCCAGAACTCCTGAATAGTGAGAGTGTCTCTCTCCTCCACGGTGGTAATAGACTCCCACCACTGCAGTGCATACCCCACTAGCTTAAAGGTAGATAGTATCTGCTTCTGAACCACAGTGCACTCATACATCCTCAAGTGCCGCTGAATATCCTTCCTCCACTGACTCGAAACTACCACATCGGAGCTACCTGCGAACTCCGGAGGGTGTGATTTCTGGAAAGCATCACGTACACGTTCCCAAGTAGACGGGAATGCATGTGCCTGAACTGGCGTGGCTATCGGCGCCTGAGGTGGTTCCTGCTGAACTACGGCTAATGCGGCATTTACCGCCTGGGCCACAATGGCTGCAACCTCGACGGCATTCATCGTGCCCTGAACTGGTGCGGGCTGTGGTTCTGGCGTGGCATCCCTGGGAATCCTTTGTGCACGTCGTGGAGGCATCTAAAATAAGAATGAAGTTTATAAGTTCGCAGTTATAAACTTAAAATAGCTGAAGAACGTAACATATACAAAAGAGTACAACAGTCCTAAAATATAGGGCTCTACATCAAAGAAAGCTTAGCGGAAACATAATATGCCGTACAGATCCTAATGGACACTAGAACCTGATGCTCTGATACCACCTGTGACACCCCGACTAATTAAATACCGGGTAGCTACTCCTTTATTAAATCAATACAAAATGCCAAGTTGGTTCAGTTAATAGCATCACTGTCGAAAACATTTTTAATAATTACTAACCACCTAGTATTTAAAAAGTAAGTTGCCAAATTTTAATTAAGTCTGATTAACATGCAATAAAAGAATAATGGAATAACAACATAATCCATTCACCATAACGAAGTGATGAAATAACCAACAAATAAATATAAGAGTCCGGAGGAAAAATCCTCACAACAATCCAACAACTGAAAATAATAAGACAAGTCTGAATCCTGAATTAATTACATGCCCGAAGTCTGAATAACTGAAATAAATAAATTGTCTCTAAAGAAATGGGCGACATGCCCTACAACTGATAAATGCTGAATATAGAGTCAATATAGGTGAAGCGTCTACAAGCAAAGTCCTGTAACTTCCACAAACAGCTACAACTCGTCTCCTGAATGAGGATCCTAAGCATAGTGTCCTTGTGGCTGGGCACCTAAAATGGTTTTTAAAAAAATAGATTTGAAAGCAAATGGGTCAGAGCCCGAAAGTGGAAATCATTTTAAAAATAACAAGTGTTTTAATAACATTTAAAACATTAAATGCAAAATACATGTTAGGACGTGCACTCACATGAAATTCTCACCTCTGGACTACATGTGCACTCCTAACGTATCGTTCCCATCTAAATAACATACATATCTAACCAAACTGTAATACTTTCTATCCCTTACTACTCGATACCCAAATTACATTCTAGCATTATCAATTAAATAGAGGGCTTTACATACACTCGGATTCTCAATAAGTAATACAATTCACTATCAATTAACCCATTATGTTTTCTCAAAACATTACCATAATTATATTTACAATATTAACATGAAAGTTCCCATTAATTAAGTGTATATTATTCACGTCATAAATATACAATACAAGCACCCCGAGACTAAGCTGCGGTGCACACATACTCTGCTATCCATCCCGGTACATCACGTACATAAGGATCACGCATTCCGAATCTCTCAGGAATCGTTCTCAGATAACAACATCACAAATAATGGAGGCGAACACAGTCACATCACATGGGTCACGCACATACCTGCGCTCCCACGATCAGCAAACTTATTAACATCCCAATAATTCCTTCTCTGACCTATGTTCATCGAGGTACCAGTCTAAATCCGGGCAACACAAGGATTAGAGGGCCCTAAGCGAACGCAAACCTCCCGTGATAGCAAGTATGGTAGGTATGTCATACACATAAAATCAATACATATACTAAGTAAGCACACATCTTAGTAATCACCATAATATATTGGTCGTACACTTCTCATTCATACCGACATATAATGCTACACAATTTATATGTTCCCAATTAATATAATTATTTAGGCCGTCAATAGTTCTCGCATCGTATAGACACTCGCGTCCTAATTCATAATTCCCCTTAGGTTCAAACTACACTTCTAGGTTTTTACTCCTCATTATACCTCAAATGTCCCTACTATATCAATCAATCAACAAGGAAGTGTTATCTCTACATATAACCAAGGTTACGGGACACTCGAGATTAAAACAGGTTAAAAAGCCTAAACTGTCAGCTCCTTAGAAGTCTTGTTCGAACGAGGCAGTTCAAACAAGAGTTTGTTCGAACGAACTGGGCCTTCTAACGAGATATCGTTCGAACGAAAGTCTTCGAATGAACATCCCTCTCGTTAGAAACCAAACTGTCAACTTGTTAGAAGCTCGTTCGAACGAGCTTGTTCGAAAGACCTGGGCAGGTCTTCTAACGAGTGGCCAGTTTCGAGCCCAGATTTTCCAAATCTCGTTTTTCTAACTTCTCTTCACCTCTGACCTCATATAAACATTAATCTAATGATTTTTCAAAGCCACTAATCATCCCTAAACATATTTAGGTTATTTACTAACGTGATTTGTGGGGTTAATTCATTCTAACCTCATTCAATTATCAAATCTCTTCATATTTCCCCCAATTTTAAGAATATGAATCCTAGAATTTATAAATCATCCAAGAGCCTGATTAAATCCGTTTTCGTTTCATCCAAATTATAATATCATCAGAATAATCATCTAAGTACAAATCTACATGCGATTCCTCATCAAAAATGTAATTTTCTAATTCCAAGTTTAAATGGGTTTTCATCCATCTCCCAAACAAATACAATTATAACAAATTCCTACGCATGGAACAAGCATTCTCCGCAATTAATTGAAATTAAAACACTTTCCTTAAGTGTAAATCTGGATTTGATGACGAATCTGATGAATGGTTCTCTCTCTCTTCTGCAGAATTCGTCCTCTCTCTCTCCAAGCTTTCTTCTCTAATGGTGGCAATGGAGGCTAGGGTTTGTCTTAGGAACTTTTGGGGTTAATTCTAATAACCCCCGTAGCCCTCTAATTAGTTAATGGCTGATAATGGGTTAGTGGGTCTTTTAATTTTCCATTTAAAACTCCTAAAATTCGTTAATCAAAAATCCCAAAATTCTAAAATTACCAAACTGCCCTTATACGTTGCCGGCATGGCCTAAAAATTCCCCGGGACCCAAACTAAACCCCCGGCTAGTGTTTTCTGACTATTTCAACCCTTCCGGACGCGTTGGCGCACTCAAAATGACCATACAGTTTACAGAAATAAAATTCACTTTTTAATTATCATAATTATATTCCATGACGTGACTGTCACACGCGTCTCAACAAGATTTCCAAATTGTCGTATTTCTCTCTCACGACAAATTTCATAATTCAATATTCATGTATAATCATATATGCACATTATAATCAAATACCAACTCGCATCTCGCTAGTATTTTAATCCGGATTAATTTCCAATTAATACGCATTTAATTCAATTAATCCCATAAATAAATATCACAAAAATACGGGGTATTACAGGCATCAGTTTGATCTAAAACTATCTCGGGACCCAAACTACACAACCGGGTATACTATTTTGACCCTTATGGACTCAATCGTAACCTCATAATCATCATTCGATTTACTCATAATTTATTTCCTATCTCTACCTCATTTAGTCCACACACGACTTTCGCTTGGGATAATATGATGTCACATCACCATCACTCGCTGTGACATCAAATATGTAATTACTATCACTTTTTAATTTTATTCAGTAAATATTAACCATTTCTCTTCGTTTAATAATTTAATCAACCCATAATGTTTAATTTCCATTAAATTATGTCACACCTATAATTTAAATTTAAATAAATTATTTTATTTTTAATTCTACAAAAATATGGGTTGTTACAATACCTAGGTTTATCGTTCCCTTGACATATTTGATTATTCTTCTTTACACAGATAAGGTGACTGTCCTTAATGATCACAAACACATACAACATATATAATATTGGGTCGAGAAGCTGTTATATAGAGTAAACTTCCTATCATACTTCTATATAGCGAAGGATCAATAGGTTTCCCATTCTCATCTTTGGATAGTTTCGTAGAAGAGCTCATGGGTGTAGACACACCATTCTAATACCCTCTAACTTCTACTAAGTTCCCTATCACCTCCCTTCATCATTTTAAACCCAATTCATACCCCAGGTACTGACCTAGAGGCCACCGAGCGCTCCTAGGCTCCATTTGACCAAAAAGTCAAACTCGTCATCTCGACTGAGACTGAATGAATCTTTAAAGGGAACTGAAACCCCTTTTCAAATGGTCTATCCCGTGCACAATTCTGACTTACCATGGGGAAAAACAACCCATTTTCCCTCGAAACTTTATCTAGAGACCACTGGGCGCTCGCGGGCTTTGTTTGACCTAAGTCAACTCTTCATCTCGATCGAGACTGAATGAATCTTCAAAGGGAACTGAAACCCCTTTCTAATGGTTCGCTCCATGTGCGATTCTGACTTACGGTATGAACGAAAGATTCGTTTTACTCTGAGAGGTCACCAAATGCTTCCAACGCCCGGTTGACCAAAGTCAACTCCCCAAACTGGGTCAATTTCTTGGGAATGTCTAACTAGGTCTCCCAACCTTTCCCACGGACTTTCCCATACACAATTCTGACTTACCATGCGAACGAACGATCCATTTGCGTCCGAACTTTTCCCATCTAAAGGACCGACGAGCGCTTCCGAGCCAAATTTGACCTAAAGTCAACTCTCAAACCCGGGAGTAGTTCCAAGGACTTTCAAAGGTCTCTGAATTATCTTTCCAACAGTCCACCCCATGAACAATTCGAATCAACAGTTTGCGCTCAGCGACCGATTTTCCAAAAAGGCCTGAAAGACACTACCAAACGGCAGGCCCCAGAAAGCACCTGTCGATTGGCAGGACCATGGCTATGCCGATCGGCAATGCCTTGGGCCTATAAAAAGGAGGCCTTGACCTTATTGCAAAGAGATACCAGATCAGGTAGACACCACTCCCAGTAAATCCAGAAAACCTCTCTCGAAGTCAGGTTGATTTCCACATCCAAATCCCATTTTAACCTTCACTTTTCATCATCCTTTTCATCAAACTTGGTGAATTTATTACCCGCCATCATCATCTAAGTGAAAGGGATTCTCTCCAACACTCAAGATCAAGCTCAAGATCTTCAAAAAGGTCCAATTTTCTCAAATCTCTCCTTAAATTTTCATATATTCGCATTAATTTGTTTTATTATTTAGTGCTTTTATTCTCTCGCCTCACATTTCCTAATATACTTTTTATTTAGTATTATTGCACTTCTCTTATTTTCATACAAATAAAATCCCCCAAAATAAGAAAAAGTGGGTTTGCTCATAAATTCCCAACGGGAATTCTCACACTTTTCTTACGCTTTTCGCACAACTATAACACTTTTTTACACACACAACACACGAATAAGAGAAGTCCTCGGTTGAATTTATGGGATAAACCCCACCCCTCATTTTGCATATGAACTACGTGGACTTTTATGCCTCTATAGGCTACGTAAGCATCTCGGGGTAAAACCCGAGACTCGAGTCTTATTCTCACTTTTTCTTTCATTTTTTATTTTCTCTAAACTCAACTCTGTTAGATTCCATATATCTATATATTCATATATTTGGTCTTAATGGCGTATTATTACACATATGTTATCGTTCTATTATAACGATCAACGCAAGGATAATCACGTACATCCTATTTTCTAATATTATTTCTATGAACCTTCCTACAGATGACTCGCTTTATCTCTCCCATGATAAAAGTCGAAGATTCCTATCTCCACTATATAAACACATGCACACATATCACGGGGAAAATAAAGGAAAATAGCAAAAACCCGTGACAGATCGAAAGGGCGGAATGGGTGCCTAACACCTTCCCATTTTGTAACTTAGCCTCCGAACACTTCTCGAATCATTTTGGTTTCGTATGTTTCAGTATGTCCTTGGATGCTGTCCTTCACGATGGCTCCCTTTCTTTTGTTTGTTTTGAGTAAAATAGACCGGCGACTCCATCTCTCTACATTTTTCACCTCGTCAACAACGCCGACTGAAGCCCTCCCGAGAGGGACGTGCGGGACCTAGGATCCTCACTCTCTCACCCGCCGCGAGGATCGAGGATGGCCACAGTGGCGACTCCGATGGGGACTATTTATTTTGAGGGATAGACTCTATTTACATGGGTGTTATATTTGTTTATATTTTCCCCTATTCTGCATGTTCCCCTTTTACTATCCATGTGTACCTCATGGTTATTCTTCTATTCACACACTTGTAGAAAATTCTCCATGTACACTTTGCACCACGTGCACCTAGGATCACATATATCCCCATGTTTCACACATCACCCATACTTGGTATACCATTGCTACTCATACTCTGCTCCCCGTAGGTCATGATCAAGAAAGACACTCTCATCATAAGATAATAATAATAATAGGATCATGCATGATTCACACGACATCACCAAAGAGCATTGTGATTGACCAAATTTTGTCCAGTAACTGGAGGGTCACTTCGTGATGGGCGGTGGTCCGATAGGGCGCAGTTAGCCTAAGCGATATGACTCTCACCTTCCATTGGCCAAGTACTTTCGATGTATATCGAACAGTTCCCCTGCATCATACTACTTGACCGAAGTCATGACAGAAGGTATATCGCAGGGAACTCGATCACCTGTGCTGAGGATATCGAATTTTCTTCACATGTACCGTCCCCACGAGGTATATAGTGAAACAATTTACTTACACTCGGGTATATCAAATGGCTTGTCCACACTTACCGATTACCCGCAACAACAAGACGTATATCATGGAAGTCACACCAAAGGGGGGAACCATTTCTGATTCACCCAACCAACTCCATACCTGCATATAGGTGTCAATCCTAGGAAATACATATTAGATTGTCAGTTTCAACTCGAAACTTTGCCGAAATTCTGGGTCAGACTGCCACCCAAATTTTCATGCATTTTTAAAATGGGACCCTATCCGTGAGCCTGGTCACAAGTCCAACCATAGCTTTGCATATATTACAAACCCGATCTTTCCAAGCTTGGGTCCCATCCGTCATTTCATTTGGCATTTAGGATAATTTAATACAAGTGAGAACATAATAATCATGCTGAGACCGTCTCCCCAAAAATATTTATCCTTTCCTTATCAAAAATCCAAAAAAAATTCTCCTTTTCTTTATCAAAAAGCCAAAAATATTTTGTCTTCCAATCTAAAAAAAAATGTCAAAAATATTTTCATCCTTTTTCCCAAAAATAAATCCCATTTTGCGCCTTCTCCGGTCGATCGTACGCCCTTGGCCTGTCTCCTTATTGGCTTCGGTCTTCAATCAAATCACCCCGGAGTTCTGTCTGTTCCCCTGTTACTTCTTTCGAGTTTGGTATCCATCCACTTTCCATGGAGAACACGGACCAAGCACCCGTTGTGTAGCCGGATCTGACGGCAGTCCTAGCTCAGCTCGTGTCCAAGATTGACAATATCTAGACTGAGGCTTGATAGATGCAACAAAACAAGGTTCCCGTTCCTCAAGAGCCCGAGGCCCTATTCTCTAATGCTATTATTCCACTCGAGCCTATCTGGGTTCCCGAAGAATATCAACACGCTCCACATGCCTCCCATGTTAATGGGTCATCTCCTGCCCAGCTTCCAATTCCAAACCTTGCCCAGCATGGGGCCAACTTGCCTATGATCATTGATCCAAAATAATAGGAGTTGAACAAGGTCAAAGAAGACCTCAAGATGCTCAATAAGAAGTTTGACCAAGTCAGAATCTCTGAGAATTACATGGACTACACCCACATGTCTCCTTATCGTAAGGCAAGGTTACCCGAGAAGTTCAAGATGCTGAATATAGAGAAATTTATAAGAAGTGGACCCCCAATTGTTCATCTTCGCAGTTATCACCGTTCCATGACTCTACTAGGGGATTTCGAAGAAGTGATGGCCCAATTATTTTAGCAAACTCTTAAGGATAGCTCTCTCCGATGGTTTTTATCTCTCGAAGAGTACAGAATCCGTAGCTAGGAGGATGTGGCTCGAGAATTCATATCCCAATACAAATATAACAAAGAGCTTGAGGTCACCCATCGTGATTTAGAGCTGTTCAAATAGAACTCTGGGGAATGAGTCAGTAACTTCATAGTTCGATGAAGGGAAAAAGCATCTACCATGACCAATCGTCCATTTGAGGAAGAATAAGTCAACATAGTGAAGAAGAACTTCTTTCCCCATGTCCGATCGACCATGGGAGGACAATATTATCCTCTCTTTTGAGCTCTCAGAAAAGCAGGAGTATAAATCGAGGAAAGTCTTGCTAAAAGAGAGGTTGAACCAAAGAAGGTGTTCGGACAGTTCACCCCCAGAAAATATGACAAACCTTCCAATGCTACAGTCTCAACCATCAACAATATCTCTCAACCAACCACATCATGGGCACCAGAAAGCCTCCATGTCCCAGTCCGAAAATAATACATCGAGTTCCATGCTCCCCTCTCCAAAGTTTATCAAGACTTGTTGAGACGAAACCTTATCAAACCCTTGGATCCCCGTCATTTTCTAAATACACTCCCAAGAAACTTAAAGGCATATGCTCATTGCGCCTTTCACCGAACTGTTGGACATACCACCGAACAATGCTTTCACCTTCAAAATGTAATCCAAGGTCTAATTGACCGGGTTACCATCACCCCACTAGCTAATCCTAAGCCAAACACTACTCACAACCCACTCCCAAATCATGCCAATGACATATTCTTAGAAGAAAACCCAGAATTTGACCCCTCAACACAAATCACACCCATATACTCTCCTAAACCTCTCCAAACCTGCCCATATTTCCTCCTACACCCTATTAACCTCGCTAATAAGCCGATGTCATTCATTACCAGAGCATGCATCACTGTTCGTACCCGTTCTAAAAATGGAGGTATGGAATTATCGGAAGTGTTAAACCAACTCTTGGAGTTCGGGCTGAAACTGCCCTCACAGATGATCATTGATTGCCAGAGGTTTAGCACGCTGTTCTTGGAAGTAAGAAAATGGGCCCGAGAATCAGACCGTTGGGTAGTACCGACCGACGAAGTCAGCCTAGATGATATCGTCCAAATTATGGCATAATTATTCAGGCAAACTAATGATATTCGTAGTATAACTGAGTTACTTAATACTCTGAAATTACAAGGGCGCCTGGTCCCTTCACCCTCACATATCCCCACAGAATGGGAAGGCATGTATGAAGAAGCTGTCGAAGTTGTGGAATAAATTGACTTTGCATAAAAAGATAGAATTGTTGCCACTGGATGGGGGGAAGAGTTTAAATATTCGAATGAAGAGCAAGCTTCAGAGAAAACTAGACCGTTAGCTGACATGTGTGGGATGATATCATTTGAAGAACTCCTCGAATAGATAAACAAGGAGGCAGAACAACTCGAGATTGATGAGGAAACAGGGTTCATGATCTTTGCTTCTTCAATAAATCACATAACCGGATCAGGGAGTCATTACCAGATCCTAAGCTCACTACCAGCCAATGACAAAGGGAAGGGTGTTGAAAACCTTCCTATGCCAGAAATCACCATCGAGGAAAGCAAGATCCTCGATCAACTATAGAAAACTCAAGCTAAAATCACTCTATGAGGGCTCTTCATGTCTTTTCAGTTGCACGAAAATGCTTTAATCAAGTTGCTCACTACACCCATAGTTCTTCCCTCCACTACACCAGAAAAAGTAGTAAATTTGGTCAGATCCTTGAACTCTAACCGAATGCTATCCTTTTCCGCAGAAGAAATCCACAGAATTGGTCTAAACCACAATCATGCACTCAACATCTCTGTCGAAGTTATGGGTAAATTCATACCACTCTCTCTTGTCAATAATGGATCCGACTTGAATGTATACCCATTAAGAACCTTCAGATGTTTAGGCCTGAAAGAAAGTGACCTCGCTCTAACCTCCGTTGCTGTACGTGACTACGATAAAACCCATCGGGCGGTGATGGGATCCATAAAACTTATAATAGGGGTTGGCCCTATAAACCATATCGTTGAATTCCAAGTTATTGACATTCCAGCTTGTTTCAACTTGTTGCTAGGAAGACCTTGACTCCACAGTATCAAGGGTGTGTATTCCTCGCTCCATTAAAAATTTAAGCTCTTCGCCAACGGACGAGTCATCACCATTTGGGGCGATGATGAAAATGCTACGGGTGCAAGTACCAGAAGTCCGATCCTTGAGGTACATCACAGGTCAAATGACATGCTCCTATCAGGATTCTGAGTTGAGCCACTTTTACTCTCGACAGGGGACGACTTCAAAGAAAGGGTTTATCCAGAATATGACCCTCATGGCAATGTCAATGTGATTTAGATGTTCAGAAACATGCACTTTATGCCCGGACTGGAGCTAGGACAAAGACAGCAAGGGATACTTGAGCCTATTGAAGTGAAGAAATCTTTCCCTCCTTGTAGTTTGGGGTATCAACCATCAGAACAAGAGCTCAGAATGATCCACTAGTCTTGACTAAAGAGAGGAATAGACTGCATCCAGACTATCCCAGGTGACTCCTTGAATGGAAGATTCATCAAAGTGGCTGAAGACTTCCCCTTTTGTGGATTTTCGAAATCATGGTATGACCATACAGACAAGATGATGAAGCCTGGAATGGAGATCTTTTTCCAAGGCAGCTACCCATGGGCTGAAAGTTCCCAATACCATGTACAACCGCTCATCAAAGATGCTGAAGCTTATGAGGAAGGTAACTCCTAGGATTCATTTAATTTATATACACTGAGGCTAACACTCTGCATGCTTCACTCAGGCACTACATCACTGGATCCATCCCATATGATTAAAGATGCTGATACACCTCTCCTCAATTGGCATGTTGCACCGGTTCTACCTGTTCAAATCTCCCTTAATCCCAATGTTTTCCCTATTTTCTATCCTTGCTCAAATGTAATTGAGACCTCCTTTGATGAGGTTCTCAATACTATTTTTCCTATCAATGAAATGAATGAAGATTTTGAGTATCTTGACGTGCCTTACATTGACTGCTTAGATTCTAATCAAACTTTTGATGATGATGATTTTGTAAATGAATAATTCTTAACTGATCTAAATAAGGTTAATAATAAACAACATAACTGCGTTCAAGTTAATGAAGAAAAGACTGTTGTTGTTAACCTCGGTTCTAGTGGCCAACAACACGAGATTAGGATAGGGGCTACCCTTAACGAGCATGAGCGTGCACAACTCGAAGAATTGCTAAAGGAATTTGTGGATGTCTTCGCATGCTCCTATGATGATATGCCCGGCATTGATCCTAAAATTTCTAAACATGAGATTCCCACTCTTCCAGACTACAAGCCAGTCAAACAAAAGTTGAGAAAACTCCGCACCGAATGGTCGCTCAAAGTCAAAGAAGATGTGGTCAAAAAGTTGAACGTAGGCTTCATTCATGTGATCGAATATCCCATATGGCTAGCTAACATAGTGACTGTACTGAAATCAGGAGGGAAGGTTCAAATGTGCGTAAACTATCGGAACTTAAACAAAGCGTCTCCAAAAGATGATTATACGCAACCCAATATCGATATAATCGTGGACAACACAGCCAGTCATGCTCTTAAGTCTTTCATCGACGGGTTTGCCGGATACAACCAAATCAAAATCCACCTAGATCACCAAGAAAAGACTACATTCATCACACCATGGGGAACCTTTTGCTACACTATCATACCATTTGATCTCAAGAATGATGGGGCTACCTACTAGAGGTCTTCCACAACCATCATGCACGGTCTAATTCATAAAGAAGTTGAGGTCTATATGGATTATATGATTATCAAATCAAAAACTAGATAAGGTCATGTTACCGCTCTCTGAAAGTTCTTCGAACGACTACGACAGTATCAGATGAGACTCAATCCACAAAAATGCATCTTCGGCGTTATGAAGGGAAAACTCATGGGATTCATGGTCAGTGAGAAAGGGATAGAAGCAGATCATGTCAAGATGAAAGCCATACTTGATATGCCAATGCCCCGAATAGATAAAGAACTCTGTTGTTTCCTTAAAAAATTACAATACTTCAGCCGGTTCATCAGCCAGTTAACTTCCATCTGCGAACCTATTTTCAAACTCCTCCGAAAGGGTTCAACTATGGTTTGGAATGAGGCCTGCCAAGAAGATTTTGACCAAATCAAATAATACTAGACTCAACCTCCGGTAATCATACCACCACAGTCTGGTCTCCCTTTGATCCTATACCTAACCATAATTGACACTACAACTGGGGCTTTGCTAGCCCAATTCCTTGAAGATTCCCACAAAGAAAGAGCCATCTATTATGCCAATCACAAATTGGTCGGGCTCGAGGTCAACTACACTGCTCTGGAAAAGGCATGTGTCACGATTATCTGGGTCACCCAAAAGTTATATCACTACATGCTTGCCTTTCCCATCAAACTTGTATCCCGAATGGACCCCATCAAATACCTGCTCGAGAGATCTACCGCCGAATGGCCTGATGATTGATTCTCCTAGCCAAGTTTAATAACGTGTACATCACGCAGAAAACCATAAAAGGAAGAGCCATCTCTAACTACCTCGCTCATTACCCAATGGATGAAGCCGATGTCTGGATCTCTAAATTCCCAGATGAATACATCCTCTTCACTGCCAAGGGCAATCTTCGGTGGAAAATTTTCTTTGATAGCGCTGCCAATAAAAATGGATATGGCATTGGGATACTTCTGATTGCCCCAGATGACTCTCACACTCCCATCGCCATCAAGATGGATTTCCCTTGTACCAACAATAAGACTGAAGACCACGCATGAATGGTAGAATTCAAGGTTGCTCTTAAGAAAGGTATTCAATGCCTAGATTTCTACGGGGATTCCTCCCTCATTATCGGTCAAGTGCTCAGAAAGTGGAGAGTCAAGGACGAGAAGCTCCAACCATATCATGCCCACTTAGAAAAACTAGCCTCCCAATTCCAAGATATCACCTTCCATTACCTACCTCGAGTAAAGAATAACCTAGCGGATGCTCTTTCTACCTTGGCCTTCATGGTCGACATGCTCGAAGGAATAACAATGACCCCCTTCCTAGTTCAAAAGAAGGACAAACTAACCCACTTATACCATATTGAGCTCGCCACTATAGAAGATCCCGAGCTAGCCAATTGTTAGTACTATGATATCTGGCACCTCCTCAATTATGGTAGGTATCCCTAGGGTTCCAACAATAAAGACCGAGCAACCCTTCGAAGACTGGCCACCCAGTACATCATTTGTCACAAAGCACTGCTCAAAAGGAACTTCAATGGAACTCATATGCACTATATCACAAGGTGTGGCATTGAAAATATAATGCAGAAAATCCACATAGGGGAATGCAGACCCCACATGAACGGTCACATGCTGGCCAAAAAAATCATCCGACAAGGCTACTACTGGACCATCATGACCCAGGATTGCACCGCCTATGTCCGGAGATACCTCAAATTCCAACATCTCTCCAACCTTCAGCATCTCCCTCCGTGAGGATTATACAACATGACCTCTCCCTGGACATTCTCCACCTGGGGCATCGATTTCATAGGGAAGTTTACACCAAAGGCTTCCAATGGGTATGAGTTCATCCTAGTTACCATTGATTACTTCACCAAGTGGGTCGAATCTGAGTCATGCGCAGTTCTGAATGCCAAGAAAGTGGGTAAATTCATCAAGAAAAACATCATCTACCACTACACCAAATTTGCCTAATTGTCACTATCATTGACCTTAACAAGTTAGACTTGTCAAGGTCAATGATCGTGAAAATTTGGGGCGAGACAAATTTTTTTGTCACGAACGTGTCACGGTCATTGATCATGACAGGTTCGTTAGAAATGTCACGGTCGTGTCACGGTCATGGCCCGTGAAAAGTTTAGTCACGGTTCATAACCGTGACAAAGCCTTGACCCTTTTTAAAAAAATTTATCACGGTCAATGATCGTGACAAGTTCGTGGCAACCATATTTTTCAAGGACTTGTCACGGTCAATGACCGTGACAATTCTGGGCAGAATTTAAAAAAAATCTATTGGGCAGTATGGTCACTGCCACTGCCCAGTAGTATATTTGTACATGTTATAGCAACGTTGTACCTATTTAAACATCATATATCCAAACGAACTAAAGATAATGCAAATATATATTCAAAATAGAAACAATATACATGACGATATAATCCAAATATAATTAAAATGTACCAACTTAAAAATATTGTCACTACATGTGTGGGGTAAATGTGAGGAGGTGAGTAGGCCACACGATATATGAATTGACACACCCACTAATATACATCGTGCCGCATTGTTCGCGCAACCACAATAGGGAGTTCTCCTTCCCGGGTATCACATGCGTGACGAGCACTTTGGACTCGATCTCTTGGAGCGCACGTCCCTGAACTATTCCACCCTGGATGATATTCGGGTCCCTCAACCCCCGCCCTATCCGCTGGCCATAAAATACGTCCAATATGAACATGCTCGGCTAACCAATTGTCGACATCGGTCTAGGGAAGGGAGCCAAATAAGGAAGTGGATCATCGAAGTACGCACGTGTCGGTGATGAAGCAGTGAGGTCCACATCCTCGTCATCCTGCGCCTCATTATCCCTCACTTCCTCCTCCTCATCCTCCTCCATCGCCTTCTCCTTCCCTTTCCCCTTACGGTCTCCGCCCAACGTACGCTTCATGAATTAGTACATATCTTGGACCGTCACCTCCAAACGGGACAGCTTCGTGTCATGTGAATCCACCGTTCGAGCCAACCCGGTGTCGCTCATCTCCCATCCGATGATCCTAGATTTTTCCACCTGTGAGCTCACCCCCTTATCCTCCCCTTGCGATCAGAGCCAAGCACTTGGCTGAGTGCGTCTTTGGACAAAGACGCCTTATCGGAATCAGACTGCGACTCATGTACTTCCTTAAAATTTGGCTGAAACGACAAAAAGCACATGATTAGTAAAATAAGTAAACTAAAAAATTATAACGTAATTAACAAAAATTAAACTGTCGGATTACTTACAATCGTGGTGGCAATGCCAAGGGACACCTCCTTGTCCTTCCGCATCTTCTTCCAAAGAGCCACATAAGTATCGAGCCTATGTGGCTTACCCCTGGGCCACTCCTTACCCCCAGAAATAAAATAAAGTAAAATTAGTATCGGCCCCGCAAAATAAAATAATGAAGAATAATATATTTTTGTAGTTATAGACAAATTAAATCTTACCTTCATCCTATGCTCCACCTCAGCGTAAGACGTCCAGACAGAGTAGTGCACGTCCGTCTTTTTTGCCCGATTTTCCCTCCCCGATTGGCGAGATGCCAATTGTCCATCCTCGATCTCATTGTCAATGAACTTTTTCCATTGTGCCAATGAGATTGTCTCCTTGGGAGGGACGGATCCACGCCATTGAAATTGAAATTGAAATTGAAATTGAAATTGAAATTGAAATTGAAATTGAAATTGAAATTGAAATTGAAATTGAAATTGAAATTGAAATTGAAATTGAAATTGAAATTGAAATTGAAATTGAAATTGAAATTGAAATTGAAATGAAATTGAAATGAAATTGAAATGAAATTGAAATTGAAATTGAAATTGAAATTGAAATGAAATTGAAATTGAAATGAAATTGAAATTGAAATTGAAATATTCATATAAATATAAATATATTACCTGTAGTGTCGCCCAAACAGCTAACTTGAGCTCATATGGCACCTCCTTCCAACTCATAAACCCCGGGAACATGATCGTCTTTAGCAGCTCGAGGGATCTCTCTAATAGCTCCGATTTGTTCTCGATGGTAATCCCAAATTTGCCATATTTGGGGAGCCTAGGGGACAAGGAGTCCTCGTTGACTCCGCTAGCACCGAGCCTAGACGACATCATCATAAACAACATCATCATCTTCGCCTTAATACCTGAAGGAGACATTTACTGTAAATAAATGTTATTAGTGAAAATAAAAAAAATGTTATTAGTACACATAGACACACACCCCTACCCCACCCCCCCCCCCCCCCTCACCCCACCCCCACCACACACACTCACACGTACACATACACCCCCCCCCACACACACACACACCACCCCTCCCCCCACAGCACCCCCTGCCCCCTCCCCCACCACACACCACCACACACATATATACACACACATACACACACATATATACACACACCACCACACACATACATACTCACACTTACACAAACATTAAATAAGAGATTTTGTTTATTATTATATATATTATATATGCCGGAATAGATGTAAAGCATGGAATAGATGTTATATATTATGTTTGTTCGAATGCCTTAAAATAAAAAATTCCAAAATTATTTTTAAAACTTGTTCCTGGATCCCAATACTTCAAAAGGTAAATACACAACTTAAAAAAATTCTTCAATACTTCAAAAGGTTTTTAAAACACATTTTATGAAAAAATTCTCTCAATTTAAAAAACATCTTAGTGTGTGCAATTAGCCAATATTATATCAAACTTCTCAAAAGGATATAGTCCTCATATTCAATCATGGAAGGCTCCAATGAGAGATAGTGCATGATCTTCAATCTTTAGTCCTTAAGGTTCATCTAGCCTAAACTAGATTGTGTCTCACTCATAACGAACCAAGTCTATTTAACTTGATAGACTCAAACATTTTGATACATGAGAGAGCCAATTTATATATAATACAAATGTTTACATTTTCAGTAAGACTTTTGCCAACATTTAGTGAACAAAAATGGTTCTTTCGCTTTTTTTTTGTTAAATACTAATCTACTAAGAATTTGGCGACATCCACGATGAAAAAAATTGGTAGGAGAAAAATGCTACCAATTTAATGTTTTAATGGTGAAGGAAAGTTCAAAATAACCTGCATTATTAAAAAATAAATATCTTTCAACAGAAAGAATGCATTGATTTCTTTAACTCCAAGAATAAAAATTCTAGAATCACTTAGAAATAAAATCACAACGAATTATTTTTTATCTTTAATCATAGTCAAAATATCGTAATCTTCCCTTTGAAATTAAAATTAGACACAAATATACAAGTAAAAATATCTTCAATGTGGAATTAAGTCGATAACACTAATATTTTAAAGTTCATGAACGATATCTAGCCTAAGACAAAAGTATAGGTTAAGC
The DNA here is from genome assembly GCA_949130495.1 of Sambucus nigra. Classification (NCBI taxonomy): domain Eukaryota; kingdom Viridiplantae; phylum Streptophyta; class Magnoliopsida; order Dipsacales; family Adoxaceae; genus Sambucus; species Sambucus nigra. The sequence continues at coordinate 63,840,338 of OX422224.1, read as the reverse complement.
AACAACATATTAACATGTGAATTGTCTAATTCAAATGAAAATGAGTTAATCTTTATATACATAATCATCAATATTAATCTAAATTAGCTTATACCCATACAAGGCTAATTTTATATACATAATCATCAATGTTTTGCCTCTAATATAACAACCCCCTATTTTTCGCATACTCACCCACCACATACACACACACACACACATATATATATATATATATATATACACCCACACATATATATACACACAAATATATATATATATAAATGGAAGAGAGAGAGAGAGAGAGAGAGAGAGAGTTGTAAAAAGGAGGGAACGGTGGGGGGAAAAAAGAAGGGGAAAGGGTTTTTGATGAAGAAGTTGGCACGGTCGTGTCAAGGTCCTTAACCATGACAAATATTTAAAGAATTGTCACGATCATTGACCGTGATAAGTCTGTGTCGTGACAAGTCCGTGACAAGTAAATTAGTCACAGACTTGTCACGGTCAATGACCGTGAAAATTCTTTGTCACGGTCGTGTCAAGGTCAATGACCGTGACACAAAATGCGTGTTTTTTTGTCACGGTCAATGACCTTGACAAGGGTGGCCGGCTGAAAGGTGAATTTTTTGTCATTTTGGTGTAGTGTACCGATATGGGGTCCCGCACGAGTTAGTGTTAGATAATGGGATGCATTTCGAGGCAGAAGTCACAGAAGTGGTCAACGAATGTGGGATTGAGATACACAAATCTTCTCCCTACCGACCTCAGACAAATGGTGCAGTCAAAGCTGCCAACGAGAACCTCAAAGCCATCATCTGCAAGATGACCGAAATCTATCGAGACTGGGCCGATCGAATCCCATATTCCCTCTGGGGATACCGAACCTCACTTCGAACCTCTACTAGGGATACCCCTTAATCTCTTGTCTACGGCATGGAAGCAGTCCTATCCGTGGTGCTGGAAATACCCTCACTACGCGTCATGCTTGAAAGAAAAATCAGCGAAGAAGATTGGTGCCAAAACCGTCTTAACGAGCTGACCCTCCTAGATGAAAAGAGATTCAAAGATCTATACAACATATAAGGGTACCATCGCCGAATATCACGTTCATTCAACAAGAGAGTCAAGGACCGCGGTGTCCTAGAGGGGGATTTATCCCTCAAAGAAATAGTAGAGCCCATCTAGGACCCCAGAGGGAAATTCAAGCCCAATTGGAGAGGCCCCTACATTGTGAAGAAGATCTTGTCCGGCGGTGCCGCCATGCTCACCGACTTAGATGGGGAAGAGATGGCTCATCCAGTCAACCTGAATCGTCTCAAAAAATTCTACCCCTAGTCTGAAATCTTGGCGCGCTACGACTCTTCTCATCTCCCTTCTATTAAAAAAAATCTCTTCATTTCCCTTCACCCAGAACTACTTGGGCCTGATCCTCTGCAAAAACCATTTTCAAACAAATTTAAAATTTTCAAAACCCCAGAGGTACGTAGGCAGCTCATACATATTACATGAGCACGACCCTTTATTTTTCATAAAAAACTATTCTTTTCTTACACTACACCAAAATGGCCAAATTTTCACCTTTCAGTCGCCCACCCTTGTCACGGTCATTGACCGTGACAACAAACACGCGTTTTTTTGTCACGGTCATTGATCGTGACAAGACCGTGACAATTATTTGTCACGGTCATAGATCGTGATAATTTTTAAAATGATTGTCACGGTCAAGGACCTTGACACGACCGTGAAAAATTGCTCAGCAAAAAACCCTTTGCCCTTCTCCCCCCTCCCCCGTCGTTTCCCTCCTTTTTTCACTCTCTCTCTCTCTCTCTCTCTCTCTCTTCCATTTATATATATGTTTGTGTGTATATATATGTGTGTGTGTGTGTATATGTGCATGTGTGTGTGTCTGTGTCTGTGTGTGCGTGTGTGGGGGTGGGGCAGGGGGGCTATTGTGTGTGTGTGTGTATATGTGTGGTGGGTGGGGGTGGGGAGGGGGTGGGGAATGTTGTGTGTGTGTGTGGTGTGTGTGGTGGGTGGGGGTGGGGAGGGGGCAGGGTGGAGGTAGGGGCTGTTGTGTGTGTGTGGTGGGTGGGATGGGGAGGGGAGGGGGACCGGGGGTAGGGGTGGGGAAGGGGGGCTGTTGTGTGTGCGTGTGTGGTGGGTGGGGAGGGGGGGTGAGGCAAGGTTCCATTGTAATTCCCTTAATATCATGTTTTGATGATGCTATGAGATAATATATATTGTTTCAAAGTTAACTCATTGTAGATAAAAACATTCACATAGTAAGATTAAATTGAATCCATCCATAGATTCTATAATTACATCCACTAAAATATAATTAATAAATGAAACATACTTGATTTTAATAAATGAAATTAATGCTTTTAATTGATTTGCACTTTATCATTTTCACTATAATTTTAATTGTATAGTTTTAGATGAAAGTAAATTAATAATTAGTGCCCATTTCATATGAAAGTAGGATTGCCCCTCATTGTAAATTAGTAAATTAATAATTGTATACGTTAATTGCTAGTTTAATTGATGAAATGAATTAATTGAGTAGATGAATTAGAAGGAGTACGGGATACACATTTGTTGTTGACATTGCTGTTGGATTATTTTATTTAGTAAATGTTTGGTTGGTTAGTTTTAAAAGTGGCATGACCACTGGATTATTATCCATATGGGGGTGGGATTTTTTAACTTTTTTTGAAAATTACTTTGTATATCGAACAATATATCTATAGTATGATAATTAAATGCAACATACTTGAAATTAAATATAGTGCGCATAGATACTAGACTTCTAGTTCTTATGCATACGCATTCAATAGCCCTTAGACCCGTTCGAGAGTCATTACCCCTGTAATGAGATCTCTCGAATTGTCCCGTTTGGACAGTTTGAGACTGTATAATTTCTGTATAATATTCTTAGTGGCTTAAATTTGTTACTTTTGGAGGAAGTTCTGCAGTCGTATCTTAATGTTCTCTAGGTACATACTAGATTGACAAGTGTGACTGTTATTTCAATTGATCAATTGAATTAACACTCACATCTGCCAATTTACGTCGTGTACTTGGAGAACTATGGGGATATGCTGTCGAATTTTTTTCAAATCGTAACAACGTGCATGAGCTGTTAAGTATATTACAGAAAAATGCGATCTTGAATGGGATTGGACCACTCACCCTTTAGAGAAGATGGAGGAAATAGAAATTAAATGATGGGATAATTAAATGAAACATACTATAAATCTAAGTTTTGTATACCTTTAATAGGTGTTTAGTTGTGGTAGTTGTGATGGGATATCTGAAATACAAAGAGTGGATGGGTGAGACAAATAGAATGGGGGATGTGTTTCGCAGAGGTGCTAACGAATTTGTGAAATATGCAAAGAGATGTCATAATGATGAAGAGTTTCCACGTCCGTGTGCTAGGTATAAGAATGGTAAGGTGTTTAAGTGGAAAAAAGTTGAACTACATTTGTTAAGATCGGGTATGCAAGATAGTTATCGATTTTGGAGTTTTCACGGTGAATTGAAAGTTCCTTTTGTCCCCGACCAACCTTCACAATAACCTTTAAAAAGTAGAATAGATGTAGAAGGGGACGACGTAGATCATAATATGTTAGAGGATTTAGTTGATGATGCGTACGGAGTTTATGAAGAGGAGGAAAATGAGGTTACTAATGATATAGAAGATTCAAGTGCTCGTGAAGATAACACGATAAAACTTGACGATGACTACCAAAGTTTAAAATTTAATGCGACCCAACCGTTATACTCTAGCTGTGAGAAAGATCAAACAACTTTACATTCCATGGTTAGTTTGCACAGTTTGAAGACGTGGTACAGTTTGTCTGGCAATAGCGTGACGAGAATTCTGAAATGGGTGAAGGGCTTATTACCCAAGGTGAATACACTTCCAAATAGCTATCATGTTATGAAGAACAGTTTGAAAGGTTTGGGAATGAAGTATAAATCTACGTTTTCGTCCAACTAGAAAAGGAATGTATATTTGAATTATCTCTAGTTTATTTGGATATATGATGCTTGAACAGGTACAACGTTGCTATAATAGGTACAAATATAATGCTGGTCAGTGACAATGGCCATATTGCCTAGCAAATTTTTCTTAAATTCTGCCCAGAATTGTCACGGTCAATGACCGTGATAATTTTTTTTAAAGGGTCAAGGTTTTGTCACGGTTATTAACCGTGACTAACTTGTCACAGTCATGGACCGTGACACGACCGTGACAATTCTAACGAACTTATCACGGTCAATAACCGTGACACGTCCGTGATAAAAAAAGTTATCTCACCCCGAATTGTCACGGTCATTGACCTCGACAAGTTGAACTTGTCAAGGTCGATGACCGTGATAATTTGACAGATTTGGTGTAGTGTTATCTCCGAGAACGATAGTTCATTCTAACATATAGTTGAACAAAAGGATTATGTATGCCTTAGAGATCGGTATAGATAATTCAAAAATAAGAAACTCATCAAAAGGCACAACTGGATGATCAAAAACTTGTTTATTTCACTAATAAGAAATTACGATACAGATTATATGAGAAAAGGAACGGATAACTCCCTTCCCCCCTACCTTCCTAAAAAGCCAAATAAAATCCCCACATTTATTCCCCATTACACAACAAACTCTCCAAGAGTCCTACCCACAACTACCAGAGGAGCCCGTTCCAGCATCATCATCAACATCCTGGGTCCCCAAGCTTCCCCTGCCTGAACAGAATGCCGCAGACGCTCCATGGATCGATAAGCTCAAACCAGCTTCAGAAAAACCACAACGCCTCCTTCCATGGTATTAAATAAAATAATCCACCTTTGTCCAATCTCCACTACCAACATCTTGATAACTACTCTCCTCCATAACCACTTCATATAATCCCCGGGGACATGCCAAACTCTCCCAACAGACTGAGAGGGACGGGTCGATGGATGCCGACTCTCCCATAAAGAGCCAATCCGCATGCGCAGACGCTCAGTCAAATCTTCTATGGGAAAGAAATCTAGTGTCCGAGGTGGCACGACCTGCTCCCAGCCAAATTGGCGTAGAAGACGTAAAGGGAAATAGAAAGAGGTCTGTCTGAGGCCAACTAGTCGAACATACGGGTATTCTCCCAGTTCCAGCATAGGCAGTAACTGTCCCCACCAAAGCACAGACCAATACAGATTCAGAGCCCCATGCTCCACAAACCAGTTCTCCCAGCTCTCAATATCCAAACCAACGTTGATGAAATGACGTGAGAAGAGGTTGGTTATATCTGACAAAGGGTATTCTGGAGGAGTCACCAGGCGGAGTCTTTCAGACAACCACATGAACAGCATCATGGGGCTACCCCTCAGAAAGTCAGAACGACCTTCTCGCCAAGCATCCATGGCGTTTAAAGTCTCTGCCGGTATCACCGTCGCAGAATTGCAACGGTATGACATCCATGAAGTAATGGCTGCAAGTTGTGGGTCCGCCAACAGTTCCCCAGTCACCAATAGTAATTTTGAAACCAAGCCCAGAACAATGGCTCTGGCCTATCCAGCATCACCAACCTCCTGTAAATGCACGAATTATAATACCGCCGAAAGAGAGAGCATTCCTCCAACAACTAGTGGTCTAGCCACCGAAGGCGAAATACGAAAAAGCTCGGCCAACAAATCCCTAGGAGAATAGGAAAACTCAGGCACAGCTGCGGTAACACTGGAATTTATCCCCAGCATGGATGAAAGTTTCTCATAGGTAGGATAAACCTCATCCAATCCAAAGCGGAATACATGGTCTTCGGGGTACCAAAATTATATCGCCGCCATTAACATGTTCCACTCAATGGGCCGGTTGCACCACAAAGAGACTCGACGCGTGTTGAAAGCATCGTAGTCAACATTATAAGAGAACATTGCTTCCAGGGCTTCGAGATAGTTAGCAAACTCAATGCTACCAGGGAGAGCCATCTTGCAAGACTAAAAGATAGTAGGCAAGTAAGTAAGAATGTGAAGGTGTGATGAAAACACTCCACCGTTACCCCTTTTTATACTTGAAAACCCTCATAAAGGACATAATCCCTGTAGAAATCGGAGGGAATCCAACCCCGCAAAGTATAAAAGGCTAAAGAGGGTACCAAATCAAAACTTTGAATTGATGGAAATGGACTTGACTACCGATAGGCAGGGAAAGGGGCTCGTCGATCGGCAACCCCTTATTTTTGGAAATTTTCCTTTTTCCTCTTTTGTCAAAATTAGAAACTCATTTAAAATAAATTGATATTCTCAACAGAATTTCAAAAATCCCCTTCCACCCTTGTATAATCTCTCATTTTTAAAACTTTCCTTTAAAATCCAAAAAATATATCTTTTTACGGTCTCAACAGCAAAGTAAAAAATGCACGTGCATGCAGTCATTCACCATTAATAGAAGATAATAAAAAAAACTCCATTGCATTGCATAAATATTTTTCTGTGTTACATCAATGTTGCCTGAAATAAAAGAAAAGCAAAAAAAATAATGGGACTCAGCCCGAACCCACATTCTGTCTCTCTCGCCTACCCTTCACCCATCTCTCTAAGAGCTTACACCCCTGCGATGCGCTCTCTTTCCCCTATGGCGAGATGATGCACCACCACTACCCGAGCCAAAGTCCTCCCTGGACGAAGCAGACGACACCAAGCAAGAAGGAACCGCGACCCCATCTCGAATATGGGTAGTCACTGAAGATATCCAGTCCCTAATATCCCTCAGCCAAGTGGTGGACACCTGAACTTGCTGCAAGAAAAGGCAAAATCAGTATCAAGCAAAAAAATCAAAATAGAAAAGAAATCAAAAAGAGGAAAAGCACATAAAGGTATACCGAAGGATGAAGGACCTCCTCTGTCAAAACCAGCTCCTCCGGATCCATCTCATGAGGACGGTGCAACATAGGCACCATCCTCCAATCAGCTCACCGAATATTGTAAGAAGGTGTATGCAACCACACAAAAGGATCCTCCAAAGTCGTCGCCGCCGAAGACGTCGACGAACCACCACTGCTGTGGGAGGACCCCACTGCCCGACTCGAAGCCGCAGGAGGGAAAGGCAAGGCATCATATATGCTGGGCACCCTCAGCCATCTCATCACAAAGTCCATATAGTCATATGGCACAGCCGTATCAGTGTACAACAGGTAGGACTCACAGATCATCACCGTAATCCTCGCGTCCTTCAGTAGCAGTCGCTCCCGCCTCATAGACATAGGAGGCCTCGCAGGTGGAATCACCACTTCCTCAGTAATCTGTCGGACCACACTCTCCCGGAGATACCAAGAGTGGCCAAACTCATGCGCCAACAAACACCTCATCTGCGCGTTCACCCCAGTCACCCCGTGTCCTGAATGGCCGTCCCCCAAGGGTAAAAGGTCACCGAAAAGTCCCCACCAGGCATAACTCAATACAGAATCAGAACATGAAAAAGACCAAGACTAAAAACGAAAAAGTCTTACCCTACCACTGGTCAGGCCATTCAAGACCTAACGCACTGCCTCCAAAGAAAGAGATCCCTTCGACTGCCGATTGACCTTCCAACACTGGTACAACTAACAAAAGTCATCAACAGTCACATCCTTTAAAGCGATCAACTAGGTATTGCACCCAATCACCTCATAGTACCACGTCTGCCAAAGACAAGAACCCACAATAAAAAAAATACGCATAAGGAAAGTGTGAATGCATGAAAGGAAAGTGCGCAAATTAAAGAATACCTCAAGGAGATACATGGCTCCAGTAAAAGTTTGCCGGTAGCACCGGTTGAATGCATCCAGAGAAAAATAGAGGGTCCCCAAAGTTAGGCTCCCCCAACCGTAGAAAGGGATGCTCGAAAACACCCTCAGGTATGGTAAAAACCATAAATGAAAAACTTCGTCGTTCGACGCCACCATGAACCTCCCAAGACCAACAAAATAAACAACTAGGCCATTTGCCTCACCTGCAGCCCGTCCTCCACATAAAACAACCTACTCAGCAAAACATCCTTCAGCAGGGACAACCGAATAGAATCCCCTGACACTATCCTCCCTACATCACCAAGCTCCACACGCACCACCTCCGGCCTCACCCGTAGAGAACGATCCACCTCTATCTGCTCCCCATCACAATCCATCCCTAGTAGCTGCTGCACATGTATGGGAGTCACAATCATCTCCCTAAAACCAAAATGGAAGGTGTGGGTAGTATCCCACCATCTCTCCCCCAGAGCGCACAAGAAAGCTGTTGAATGAGGTGTCTCATCCAGCGCAGACGCCAACCTCCCAAAACCCGCTGAGCATACCACCCAAAGCACCACAGGTGGAAGATGCTCCCAAACATTCTTAAGCCCCGTCGTCCCGCGGGCACGCATGTTCTTCAAAGAGATGTCAGACTATCAAAAGAAAAAAAACTTGTCAAAATTCAAGAAGAAAAGTAAAAATCACCAAAAAGAGAAGAATGGCAAAAGTCAGGTTACTTACATAACTACCAGGGTTCACCACCCTCGAAGAGCGATGACGTGGCGGCTCCCGCAGTAAGGTTCTCTCATCCGCAATTGACTCGAACGCGTAAAAAGAATTATCGCTCTCCAACGTAAGAGGCGCCCTGGTCTCCATTCCACATTCGCCCCATCATCAACAATCAACCATTCCCTATGTGCTGCAGTGCTCATAAAAGCGGCCATTTTTTAAAGATCGGAATGCTAGCACGCTTCGCAGAAGAAAATCACAGAAAGAGAGAAAGCAAGAAGCTGCGAAAAATGAAGGGAATTCGCCCCCTTTATATAGGATGCCAAAGGTCATTCCAATCGACATTGACCCTCACCTATCGATCGGCACTGCCATTTTACCTTCCCAAGGAAGTCCAAAAGTTTGTGCCACTACTGAATGGAACCCCCTAGACCATGCCGACCAGCACCCCCCTTAAAATTTCGTACAAAAACTCCCAGGAAATCCTGAAAAGACCTCAAAAAATTCCTAAAAATCCCAGGAAGGATCTAGAACATTTTCACCAAGAGAATTCCACACTCCCTAAGCAGAAACCCTATTTCCCCAGCGGAGCTCTAAAAGGCCAAGCAAATTCCCTCCTGGAAACATCCCCGGAGAATCTCTAAGGACCACCTCCTATACCCCAAAGGTCTCAAACCTCCCCGAGCAATACGTCCAATACCTAGACCACCTAATCACTCCACCGGCAGAGTTTTTAGCATCAAATTTGCCTTTCCTCCACAGAATCTCCAAAATCACAAGGATTTCCCAAGCCATTGGCTCCCCAGCTCAAATCATGATCACAAGGTAATTTTCCCCACCATAATTCCAAAGAATCATTCTCCCCAGGTAAAGTCTTCAAAATACATAAGGATTTCCCCAGCAATCGGCTCCCCAGCACATTCATTATTCCCCAGCGAAACCTAAAATCCAATCTTTATCATCTCTTAGGTCAAAATTGACCTCGGTCTTGGATCGTCACCTTAGTTGGGTCAGAATTGACCTCAATCTTCGATCGTCACCTCTCTTAGGTTAGAATTGACCTCGATATTAGATCGTCATGTTATTTAGGTCATAATTGACCTTGATCCTTCGTTGTCACCTCTCTTAGGTCAGAATTGACCTCGATCTTGGATTATCACTTTAGTTAGGTCAGAATTGACCTCGGTCATCGATCGTCACCTCTCTTAGGTTAAAACTGACCTCGGTCTTTGATCGTCACCTTAGTTAGGTCAGAATTGACCTCGCTCCTTGGTCGTCACCTATCTTAGGTTAGAATTGATCTCGATCTTTGATCATTAACTTAGTTAGGTCAGAATTGACCTCGGTCCTCGATTATCACCTCTCTTAGGTCAGAATTGACCTCGTCTTGGATCGTTACCATAGTTAGGTCAGAATTAACCTCAGCCCTCGGTCGTCACCTCTCTTAGGTTTAAATTGACCTCGGTCTTAGATCGTCGCCTTAGTTAGGTTAGAATTACCTTGGTCTTGGATCGTCACCTTAGTTAGGTCAGAATTGACCTCGTTCCTCGATCGTCACCTCTCTTAGGTCAGAATTGACCTCGATCTTAGATCGTCACCTTAGTTATGTCAGAATTGACCTCGACCCTCGGTAGTCACCTCTCTTAGGTCTAAATTTACCTTGGTCTTAGATCATCACCTTAGTTAGGTCAGAATTGACCTCGGTCTTGGATCATCACCTTAAGCCCACAGAATTGGCTTCGACCCCCAGAATTGGTCATTTCACCTTAAGCCCGTAGAATTGGCTTCGACCCACAGAATTGGTCATTTCACCTTAAGCCCGCAGAATTGGTTTCGACCCGTAGAATTGGTCATTTCACTTTAAGCCCGCATAATTGGCTTCGACCCACAGAATTGGTCATCTCACCTAAAGCCCGTAGAATTGACTTCGACCCGCGGAATTGGTCATCTCACCTAAAGCCCACATAATTGTCTTCGACCCACAGAATTGGTCATCTCACCTTAATTCCGCAGAATTGGCTTCGACCCGCAAAATCGATCACCCTCATCTTCAAGTTCATAGAATTTTCTTCGACCCGTAAAATCGGTCATCAAAACCTAAGCCCTCATAATTGGCTTCAACCGGTAGAATTGGTTACCCCCATCATTGCTTTGGTCATCACTTCCTTTAAGACCATCCCCATCATGTTCCTTCAAGCCCGCAGAGTTGGCTTCGTCCTACAGAATCGGTCACCCTCATCTTTAAGCCCACAGAATTGGCTTCAACCCGCAGAATCGATCGCCCTCATCTTCAAATCCATCAGAATTGACTTCGACCCACAGAATCGTTCACCTTCATCTTTAAAGCCCTCAGAATTGGCTTCGACCCAAAGGATTGATTACCCTCATCTTTAAGCCCTCATAATTGTCTTTGACCTACAGAATCGATCATCCTCATCCTTAGGTCCTCATAATCGACCTCGAACCTCTGGTCATCCTGTTTCAAAGGCGTCATGTGGTTTCTATTCGACGGCTATCGTTTGTTCCAAACTCACCCATTGAGGGTCTCTGTAGATACCCCATTCTAATACCCTCTAACTTCTCCTAAGGTCTCTATCACCTCCCTTCATCATTTCAAAGCCAAGTCATACCTCGGGTACTGACCTAGAGACCACCGAGCGCTCTCAGGCTCCGTTTGACCAAAAATTCAAACTCTTCAGCTCGATTGAGACTGAATGAATCTTTAAAGGGCACTGAAACCCCATTAAAACGGTCTGTCCCATGCACGATTCTGACTTACCATGTAGACGAATGACCCATTTTCCCCCAAAACCTGATCTAGAGGCCACTGGGTGCTCCCGGGCTCCGTTTGACCTAAGTCAACTCTTCAAATTGACTGAGACTGAATGAATCTTCAAAGGACACTAAAACCCCTTTCCAATGGTCTACTCCGTGTGTGATTCTGACTTACGATACGGACGAACGATCCGTTTTACTCTGAGGGGTCACCAAATGCTTCCAAGGCCCGATTTACCAAATTTAACTCCCCAAACTGGGTTAAAATCTTTTTAGTATCAAATTACATCTCCCAACCTTTCCAACGGACCACCCCACACATGATTCTGACTTACCATGCGGACGAACAATCCGTTTGCGTCTGAAGTTTTCCCATCTAAAGGACCGATGAGCGCTTCCGAGCCATATTTGATCCAAAGTCAACTCCCGAACTCGGGTTCATACAAAAGGACTTTAAAAGGTCTCTAAATTACCGTCCAATGGTCCACCCTGTGTATGATTAGGATCAACAGTTTGCACTCAGCGACCGATTTTCCCAAAAGGCCTGAAAGACACTGCCAAACGGCAAGTCCGAGACCCTGCCTATCGGCAGTGTGCCTAAACGCAGCTGTCAATTGGCAGGACCAGGGCTATGCCGATCAGAAATGCCCTGGGCCTATAAAAAGGTGGCCTTGACCTCATTGCAAAGAGAGCCCAGATAAGATAGAAACCACTCCCAGCAAATCTAGAAAACCGCTCTCGAAGTCAGCATGATTTCCATATCCAAATCCCTTTCTAACCTTCACTTTTCATCATCCTTTTCATAAAACTTAGTGAATTCATTACCCTCCATCATCATCCAAGTGCAAGGGCTTCTCTCCAACACTCAAGATCAAACTCAAGATCTTCAAGAAGGTCCAATTTTCTCAAATCTCTCCTTAAATTTTCGTAAATTCGCATTAATTTGTTTTATTATTTAGCGCTTTTATTCTCTCACCTCACATATCCTAATATAATTTTTATTTAGTATTATTTCACATCTCTTATTTTCATACAAATAAAAAACCCCAAAAATAAGAAAAAGAGGGTTTGCTTGTAAATTCCCAACGGGAATTCTCACACTTTTCTTACACTTTTCTCACAACTAAAATACTTTTTAACACACACAACACATAAATAAGAGAAGTCCCCGATTGTATTTATGGGATAAACCCCACCCCTTGTTTTGCATACGAATTACGTGGACTTTGAAGCCTCTATAGGCTACGTAGGCATCTCGGGGTAAAACCCGAGACTCGCGTCTTATTCTCACTTTTTCTCTCATTTTCTATTTTCTCTAAACTCAACTCTCTTAGATTACATGTATCTATATATGCATATATTTGTTCTTAATGGCGTATTATTCCACATACGTTATCGTTCCATTACAACGATCAACGCAAGGATAATCGCGTAAATCCTATTTTCTAATATTATTTCTATGAACCTTTCTACGGATGACTCACTTTATCTCTCCCATGATTAAAGCCGAAGATTCAAATGTCCACTATATATACACATGCACACATATCACGGGGAAAATACAGGAAAATAATAAAAACCCATGAGAGACCGTAAGGGCGGAATGGGTGCCTAACACCTTTCCATTTCCTAACTTAGCCTTCTGATCCTTCTCGAATCATTTTGATTTCGTATGTACCAGTATGTCCTTGGATGCTGTCCTTCAGGATGGCTCCCTTTCTTTTGTCTGTTTTGAGTAAAATAGAATGGCGACTCCATCTCTTTACATTTTTCACCTCATCAATGATGCCAGCCGAAGCGCCTCCGAGAGGGACGCGTGGGACCTAGGATCCTCACTCTCCCGCCCGCCGCGAGGATCGGGGATGGACACAATGGGAGTTCTAACAACTTTAGCATTATCTAAACAAAAAAAATTCACTAGTTCAAGGGCGTATTTAGACTGTGATATGAATAACCCATCATCTTTTTGGCTAACTTAAAAACCTATAAAATACTAAAGCTCCCCCATAAGCGACATTTGGAATTCCCCATGCATAATTTTTGAAAATTCTTTAGCTTTAGCTGGAGAAGTAGATCCAAATATAATGTCGTCTACATATACTTGAGCAATTAAGACCTATTTGTTAATATGTTTAACAAATAATGTCGGGTCATTTCCATCACGTCGAAAGCGTTAGTACCAGGCCTGAGGGGATTACTTTAAATCGTATAATGTATTTTTCAACCTATAGACATGGTTTGGATAATGAGGATTGATAAAGACTTTCAGTTGTCTAACGTAGATATACTCTATCAAAATACCATTTAAAATTACATATTTAACATCCAATTAATAAAGGCTGAATTGTAAGTGATAAGATATGGCCAACAGTAATCGAACAAACTCGAGGCGAGTAACCAGGGAAAAGGTCTCCTCAAAATCTATTACTTCAACTTGAGAGTAGCCCTGGGAAACTAATCTATCTTTGTTTCCAACTATTGTTCTATATTCATCTGTTTTATTTTTAAATATCCATCCAGAGCTAATAACCCTTTTATTTTCTAGCCTAGGTACAAGATTCCACACGTCATGACTCTTAAACTGGACGAGATATTCTTGTATAGAACCTATCCAAAATGAGTCACAAAGTTACTCAATTACATTCTTTTTTTCTACTAGAGAAACAAAGAAAGCAAAATGGATAATGTTACGTAATTGGGATCTTGTACGCACTGACTCACCAGGGTTACTAATAAAATTAGCAATGGAATGATCTTTAGAAACCCAATTAGGTACTTCAGGGGTATCAGTCGGTAAAGGCTCAACTATCTTTGGAGAGTCGTAAGTAAAAATGTTTTTAGAATCTTCCACGATAGTTGATCATTGATCTTTACTCTCGACATTAGTTTCACTAACTATCACATTTATCTATTCCATGATTACTTTGGTATGCAAATTATAAATTCGATTGGCCCTACTGTTTGAGGAATAACCCAAAAATATGTCTTTGTCACCATGGGTTTCAAACTTAGACAAGTGTTCTCAGTTTTGCAAATATATCAAGTACTCCAAAAAGTTTAAAAATATTTCAGATTGGGCTTTTTACCATACCAAAGCTCATAGGTGGCTTGTTTGGTATTTTTTCGAAGATAGACCCGGTTGATGATTTGACACGCTATTTGAACTGCATCAACCTAAAAGTATTTTGGCAAGTTCTTAGCATGTATCATTACCCTGGACATTTCCTGGATTATGCGATTCTTACACTAAGCAACACTATTCTATTGAGGTGTTTTAGGAGCACTCAACTCATGCTGATACCCATTACAATTACAATACTCTGTTATGCATGAGTCATTAGATTTACCTCCTCTATCGCTACGTATTCGATTACCTTGGGTGTCTTTTTCATTCTCAATTCTTAAAAGGATTTTCAAAAATTCTCGAAGTGTATCGAATTTATGTTTTAAAAATGTTACCCAATTGAATAGAGTAAATTCATCCATAATGACTAAAATATAACTGCTACCACATAGGCTTACAGTTCACAAGAGGTTTAGATGTTAAAATGTCATTAACTTTCATAGGAGTAGATTTAATTATTTTTCCTTCCTGACACAACCCACAAATAACATTTGAAATTGGTTTTATTATTGATAAACCTCTAACTATATGTTGTGGCTCAATTTGCTAAGACTATCGCAATTAATGTGACCCAATCGGTTGCGCCAGATTTCATTATCATCAAGTCTGGCTATTCTACAGGTCTCATTTCCCAAATTTACTATGTAATAGTTATCTAGGGTCCTATAGCCTATAAGACTAAAATCATCATTCTCATATAAGATTTTGCATTCAGTTTTTGAGAATGTGTGTAATAACCTGTAATTTTATGGCTTTTAATTATGAGATTAATTAAATGATATTTCTTTTAATTGTGGGATTAATCAAATTAATTTGGGATAATTAATTGGAAATTAATTCGAATTTAAATAACTAGAGAGACGAGATTTAGTATTTAAATATGATGATAATGTTGAATATTACTGAGTGATTATGGTAATATGTGATTATTGAATTTTTAAAATTTTCGTGAGTTAAAAATACGATAATTTCAGTAATTAAGTTGGAACATGCGTGTCAGTCATATCGGGACCCAATTTAATGAATTTTAAAGTATTTTATTTTTACGTCATTCGTATGATCATTTTGAGTGTGCCAACGTGTCTAGAAGGTTCGAAATAGTCAGAAAACACTAGTCGGGAGCTTAGTTTGGGTCCCGGGGCATTTTTAGACCTAACCAGCAACCCGGGAGGGTATTTTAGTCATTTTATTTTTTAATGAATAGTGACCCACTAAAATTAGGTGATATTTATCAGCCAACCTTAGGTCCACTAGGGACATTTTTTGTCAAAACCAAAGAGTGCGGAACGTGAATAGAGAGGAAACGTTCCAAGGGTTTCCACAGCCATAACCACCACACACCACCACCATCACCGAATTTTGACCAGAAAGAGAAGGAGAACCAACCAATACCATTATCAACGGATCAAAACTTCTAAAATTAGGCAATTGATTTATCTTAAAAATATTCAAAGCATATATTTTACATGATAGTGTAGATTTGAAGATTCATCCTGAATAATGAAATAAATTTGAAATGGGAGAATTCAACATTGAATCTGGGTAGGGTTGCATGTAGCTAAAACCTATGGCCGTATATTAGATATGAAATCATGCTTCATGTGTAGGTAAGTACGAAATTTAATCAGGATTTATGATATTATTGAAGAAATTTGGAAGAACTCGGTTTAGAGGAATAATTATGACTTTTGGTCCAAGAAATTGTTAATTGAGGATGATTTAATGATTCGAATAAGGTTAGAAATTATGTAACCATGTTGGTATGATGATTAGTGTACTTGGTTGGGAGTTTAGGATGTTGTAATGAAGAATAAAATGTGTAAAAAGAAGAAACCTGTAACTGTTTAAGAGAATTCTGGGCAAATACATGCTTGATCGATCGATCCTTTTCTTCGATCGATCGAACTCTTCTGATTTTTGGAAATTATTTTCCCTCAAGGTTTAATGAAAATCCCAAAGCCGATAATTATTCTTAGAGTGATTAATTTAATATTGTGGGACAAAGTTATGTTCAGTAGGGTCTTAGTTGATTCCCGAAAAAATGGTTTACCTTATGGATATGAATGTTATTGCTTATGAGAGTCTATCGAGGGAGGTACGACTAGAAATCGTTCGAATTGAAACTATAATGGGCATGAATGATGATGTAAGGATAATAATAGTAACAGAGGGAGTTTATGTTACTTATATAACATTAGAAACTAATAGGATACCTATCAACCTTTTGGGATAGGTTTAAGTACTCAAATTGATACGACAAGAGAGTTATCAAGCTAATTATATAGTACGTAGGATGTTGCGGATAAAATTACTACGTACGAGATTTACTAGATGGAATGTCTGAATACCTATATTTAAATATGAATACTTAGGTTGTGTGAATGCCTAGTGTATGGATTTCCTATGTGTATGACATACCTACCATACTTGCTACCACGGGAGGTTGGTTTTCGGTAAAAGAGCCATCTCATCTTTGTGTGCCTTCGGGGGGATTTACATTAGTACCTTAAGGACATAGGAACGTGAATGACTTATTTGCGAGTTGATAAGTAAGTTGACCATAGGAGAGTAGGTATGTGCATGACCCATGGGTATG
The DNA here is from genome assembly GCA_949130495.1 of Sambucus nigra. Classification (NCBI taxonomy): domain Eukaryota; kingdom Viridiplantae; phylum Streptophyta; class Magnoliopsida; order Dipsacales; family Adoxaceae; genus Sambucus; species Sambucus nigra. The sequence goes on along the minus strand of OX422224.1, from coordinate 63,823,382 downwards.
TGAACTATGTTCGCCTCCAATATGTGTAATTTGTATTGAGACGGTTCCTGAGTGATTCAAAACACGTGATCCTTACGTACGAGATGTACATGAATTTGATAGCAGAGTATGCGTGCACCGAAGCTTAGACTAGGGGTTACTTATATGTATATATGTACTGAGAGTGATTTATATATGTACTTGTGACTGGTTCAGTGTTGCTTAGTAGATGTGATTAACTAAGATATTTGAATGGGCTAAAAATGTGAGAATTTAATTAACACTTGAGATAAGTAATTTAATGAATGTGAATATGGGTTATGAATATGACTTGTTTGGGTGTTACGTGTAGATACCCTATGTCAGAATGCGAAAGCATGAGTGGTACAGACTAGTTAGTTAGCGGCATAACTAGGATGGGTTAAGGGTATACATTAGGCGTGCACATTAGTTGAGAGGTGAGAAACTCATGTGAGAGTACGGAACTAACATGTTTATAATATACATTTTTTAATTGTAATTTAAACACTTGCAATATTTTTAAACTGTTTTCACCTCGGGTCCTAACCAATTTTCCTCCAAATCTATTTTTTTTGGTAAAAACATCTTAGGTGCCCACTGTAACACCAAGCCCGCCCGAGGAGAGCGAACGGAGCACCACTCATCGATAAAACTATACTACATCGACAAATCACAAGGTATAGAGCATCTAAAACCCACAACAATAAAAGAGAACTACAAATCCCAATTTCTTCAAATAAATACCACAAGTCTCTTAAAAAATACAACAACTAAAATAAATCTCCAATGCCCTATACATCAAAATAAAATAAATACAAGTCTTCTCTCTTGTATTAAAATCTTTCCAAAATAATCCTCGCTAAAATCAATCTCAATAGCGCCCCAAAATCTGCGCTAACCTGCCACTAAAAGAAAATATGGGGAAGTACACAATACGACAGGAAGATGCTCAACCAATATTAGCGGTGAATAAAAATGCAACAATACGAATACGAATATTCAAATCAAATGAGAATCTCATAAGCAATTATATCAATATAATTTCTCAACAACACATCAACTGGGTCACCAAGCCTCACCACTGTACCGCGCCTATGCATTTTTAAGCATATCCGAAAAAAGGAATATTGGCGGGTGCCCAACCTCCGTGCGATATTAAAATCTCATGACAAAATGCCCAACACCAAATATAATACCACATGAATCAAAATTAGATTCCAACAAATATTTTCCAGAATTGCAATGAATTTAACAATTCAAATATGAGTTCAAATAAACATGAAACCAACGGAATAACACTCGCGAGATTACGGAGCATATTGTGTAAATCCCCATACCTTAAACCACCAATAAGAACCAATACAAATCTGCCCAGAAAAGTCAGATTAAGCCATCAAAAATTCTGCTCCAAAGACCACCAAAATCTCCTCCAAGAACAACCTCAAAACAGCCCCCAGAACAACTCAAAATCTAAGGTTGAATGCATAAATTAAAGGTCATGTTTGTGCATAAAAAGACAGGAAATAAAAATATGTTTGGTGCATATTTTGTGCCAAAAGATGCTTCAAAAATAGTAACCCACGGCCCCTTTAAATAAGGCAAAAATAATAGAGTTGTAACCAAAACAAACACTCAAAACTGCTTGCAGCGCACATTTTCTCTGGCCATCGATCGATCTATGAAAATCATGAATCGATCGATCATGCCTAAAATCTGGGAATAATGCAAAATATTAACAAATTCATATAAAATACGTTTTAACTCCGATTTCAATTTCGCTTGAAGTTTTACTCTTCTAAAATCATAACCAACATATTTGAGCAATAAAAATAATTTTATGAAGAACTTTATTTTTCCTCTTTATTTTGAAAATACCTTAAACGAAGTGCCCCCAATTTTAAAATAAACAATTCTTTAAAATCAATTTCCTTTGTTGATGCGGAAGCGTAGAATGATGGTTCAACTGAAAAACAAATTTTTAATTTCTTAACAAATTAAAATTAAACCGAGTGAAATTAATTAACACACACACTTATGTTAATTTCGCTTAAACACAATTAATTCATCCGAGTTCTAGAATTTGCCTAAGTCATATTTATTAATATTTCCAAATTAGGCCTAACCAGATTTAACAAAAGACTTGAATTAAATAAACAATTACCCAAATTTAATTAGCACCCAATTGAATTAAGTGTGAAAATTAAAACCATTTTATCTTGAATTATCCTAAGCATGAGTTCTAAGTTATTAAGCAAGATAAAAATAAATCAATCACACTACGCCGCGACGTACGAGGAAAAAACCCACAACGAGAAACAACCTCGGACGACCCTAGCCTCAAATACACTAAGTATGGAATTTACAACTACAAGACAAAATACTTACATCACACGACTCGATCCCTCTCAAGCCTCGACGCTCCTTCTTGTAAACACCTCGACCTAGCGAATAACCCCAGAGCTCCACCGCGGTCTCGAAATCCACCGATAGGATTTTATGTGGTCACCGTCACCCGAACTAGGAGACTTTCTCCGAGTGGGTAAATCACGAAAAAACGTTCTTCTTTGTGGGATTTAGAAGAAAACCCAAACTTCTCTTCAAACTAATGTAGAGATAAACCCGGTGCCAAACTCCAAGCAAGATGTATATATATGAACTTGGATAAACAAAAACTATGGGTGTAAAACTAAAGTGTATCTTGATTTTTCCTTGAAAATTGACACTTTAAACCAATGAACTTTTCCCTAAAATAATTTTTTTGTCAAACACTCTCTAGAGGTTGGTAGGATATGAAAAGTTAAGTTAGAAAAAGTTATTCCCTCACATAGATATTCAGCAAAAAGATAGTGGGGTAAAACAAGTGGGAAAGTGGGCAAAACTGCTTAAAACTGCCAAAAAACTATTCTCGCCAAATCTCGTTTGAACGACATTTCGTTCGAACGACATTTTCATTCGAATGAGTCTTCTAACGAAGTTCCAGTATGAACTTGTTAGAAGCTCGTTGGAAATCTCGTTAGAACGACCATCTCGTTCGAACGACATTTCGAACGAAGTTCCAATATGCCATAATGGGAAGTTGTTGGCAATCTCGTTCGAATGACTTGTGGTTCGAACGACAATCTCGTTCGAACGACACTTCAAACGAACTCACTGAATGTTCAAAAATTCCTTTTAAGCCCAAAAACTTTTATATACTTTATATATAAGTTTTAATAAAAAAACATTTTGAAACCAAAACACAGTTTTAAAAACCTAACACCCAATATAAACCGTTCCAAGCTCCTATATATATATATATATATATATATATATATATATATATAATGTATTCATACCTTGGGAACATGGAACCACTATTGATGATGTGGAAACGAGGCACTTAAACTAGGCATTTTGATGAAGTTTTATACACTTGGCCGCTACGTCTTCAACAAACACGTCATAGGCTTGAAAGATGATCATAATACTCTATCCTATGACTCAAACGTTTTTGCCCGAAATTGAGCCAAAACTACAAAGGACTCAATTGGAAATTTGCGTCCTTACATACCCCAAAAATTACACGGGTTGTTACACCAAGCCAAAGGGTCGCCAAGCATAGGAGTTCCATTCTGATAGCGTGTTGTAGTTGCTGTGAAAGTTACAGGATCTCGGTATTAGAAGCCTCCACACTTATCCTTGGTTCCTTTAGAATCATTCATATCAGTTAGAGCATGGTGCCCATTCTTATTTAGAGATTGTAGAAACAAACATTCATTATTTCAGATGTTGGTTAATTTATTCAGACTCATTTATTGGAATTTTATTTACTCTAGTATTATTATCATTGGAGTGTTTACTCCAGACTCAGTTTATTTCATTTCGTTGGTTATTCATATGAGATTATTTATGCGATTGATGATTTAATTACTTGGTTATTGTTAATTTAATTAATAAAATTTTGCATCTCTCTTTTTAAATATTAGGTGGCTAGTAATAAATTAAATATTTTCGGCAGTGATGCTAATACTGAACCGACTTGATATTCAGTATTAATTTCATAAAGGAGTGGCTACCCGATATTTAATTAGTCGGGGTGTCACATGTGGTATCAGAGCATCGGGTTCTAGTGTCCTTTAGGATCTGTACGGATTATTATGCTTTCAGCGTAGCTTTCTTTGATATAGATCCTTATGTTTAGGATTGTTGATTTCTTTGGTGAGATTTCATTTTCCTGCTATAATGTATATGATGGTGAATCTTATTTGCATTCGGGTGTGTTCGTGTGCCAACCAATGCAGTATGTCAGGCGAGGACAGTTGGGAGGATAGCAGGAGGCAAAGCTCAGTTAAGGTTATTTGATATATTAAATAATGATGACCGTAGTTAAGGTCACCCCTATTATGGCACGAAAGGCTGGGATGGTAAAGACGGCTAAGGCACGACATATGACTTCCAGGTACCACTATATTAGCAATTGGGGTCAAAATTAGACTCACCCAAAAAGGTTGGAATGGGAGAGAGTCAGACGAAACATTAAAGAGAAACAGCAGTGGAAATTCTAGAAAGGTGGAAATGGCGTGTGTTAGCCAACGAAGGTAAAATATCCAAAGGCTTGGGCATATGTCGGAGTATGGCTAATCGGGAGTGAAGATTTAGGGTAAAATTTTTCTAGGCTCGTAAGAGCAAAGTTACAATGGTGAGAGTCAACCACCACACTTAGAAGTTGAATGTTTTGTCAAGAGAAGGCGCATAGGTATGGTTTAACCATAAGTTCCTTCATCAGATGTTCAGGATAAGATGCGAACGTTGTTCTGAACTCACACAAGAGGGTCGGACAGAGGTCACTTTGTGAGAAGAAATTTAATCAATTAGCGAACCTTGCACCGAATGAAGTAGGTGCAATGAAAAAGAGGACATTAAAGGGGAAAATTAACTTATAAGAAGAATTTCTAGCACTTCTAGGGAATTATTCTTGGACGGTCAATGCAGATGGTAACAATGTCGCGTTTTATTAATATGGAGGTAAATGCTTCCTTGGGTGGGGAGCTATAAGAATAAACGAATTTAGATAGAGTAAGACTGAGGGAAATGGTGTTGGTGAAGCACCATAAAGGGGAGACCCATTTAAATGATTCGAATAGAAATATTATTTACCGAGCAATGGTGATTTTAGTATGATTTGTTAAACCCAGTAGCGTGTTCCTTAGGTCCATCAAAGCTAAGGGAACAATGGAGGTAGTCATCAGAGTCGAGACTACCAACGTCTGAGAGAAGGACAATCCTAACATGGTCAGTGTGACCGGAGATAAGTGGAGTATGTGTAGAGGTATTTTATGGGGAGTAAAACCCGTGCATTAAAATTCTTCCTGAAGCAAGTATAGGGATAAGGGTATAGTACCTAGCAAGGGCAATAGTTATTAAAAATTTTGGTTTGGTACAGACAGGTGTGTTAAGTCCAGGAACCATTTAAGCATCCAGGGCGATTGGCAAGGTAGAAGCATGAGTTATATCCTCAGATGATGATGCGTGTTATATGTGACATGAACGAGTTACTACATTTTTATTATTATTATTATATTCGCATGAGAGATGAGTTTAGTGAGTATCTCGACAATGTTATTATTTATGTGAATATTTTTCCTGGTATAGTAGGGTTTCCTTTAGTGTTATCCGTGGAGGATGAATGGGTGTATCGATAGGGGTATATACTTTATTGAAATTACTCATTTTAGTGTTGTGTTATATGAGTATGATATTATCCTAATTATGATTTTATAATAATGATTAAACCAATAGTGTGCGGTTACTGCAAGTCTATTGGGGTTAGTACCGTGGTGTAGAATGTTTTGTTCTAGCGATACCCCTTTTGCCAGAGGGTCGGGCTCACGTTTATATATATTTATATGTATGTATATATATTATCAAGACTTCGAAAGGTATAATAATCTCAGATATTTGATCCCAGTATATGTAGGAATTTAATTAATATGATTTGGAGTGTATTTGGTTTACTGTTCAGCGAAAAGATTTAGATGGTCATTATAATCAACGCTCGGGATGTGGTAATAAGAAGAGTGCATTGTTATATCACCCTTTAGAGACGTGGAAGTTAATACTCATAGTTGTATGTCTGGGGACGTGATTTTCAGAGCTCGAATTATAGTTGCATGATGTTTATGGAATTTGATTACCATCAATGTTAAGAGACAGTGTCTTTCGAAAGAAGTTCCTTATTTAAGTGTAATTACGGAAGGAGATGTAACTTTATTGTCAAGAGATGGGAATATAGGGGTACATGCTATGGACTGAGGGCCTAACGGATTTCTATGACCGATAATGCTAAGTAGTAGTGTATCGAGGGGGTTACTTGTTTGGATTTCGCTTTGCGAGACATCCCACGCATGAAACTTAGCGTAAGGTTGGTAGTAGGGAGGTGTTTGGTCCATTCGGCCATGAGTCTGGTACCTCAAACGTTATGGAAGTATGTAGCTATAACTGAAAGCTGAAAGGTAAATTACGATATAAGGCCAGTAAAGCCAGTTGTTTAGTGAGGAAGTACTGAAAATTTTATTTTATTACGGCGGGTTGAAGGATGGAATTATGTTAAGGAGGATTTAGGATTTCAAATTCGGGGGTGATTGAGATGGTCCAAGTGGTATAGCCACGTTGCGAATACAAGGGAAATAAAGAATGAGGCATATGTATGAGTGTGTATGATGTTTAAACTCGTTTGCACGATTTATAAGGGGTGTAGAAACCTTGGTTGTTGGTGTCAGAATCACCAAAAAAAGAAACATGGAAATAGATGGATGAAATCTATGCTTGTGGGACTAATAAGACAAAATGGAAGTAATATAGTGGATTAAGCATCGTGAGAAGGACGAAAATCTATAAATTCATGTGCAATCAGAGTACGTCCAGACTTAGTTGAAAAGCAGTGGGAAGCCATTTAAAAGGGGGTATCCCTTAAGAAGACAAATATTTAACTATTATGGACAATTTGGAGAGGATCTCCACCCAATCAAATGTTGAGGGTGGCTTACGTGTAAATAGACTGAGGAAGTCAATAAGGTATTAAGAGTCCAGAAGTGCACATCGTGGTGAAAACTTTTAGTATGCACCGAGACAAGAAGAGGATTATTAAGTATCACTTAATGGGAAGAATTATAAGTGAAAGACAGTGTTGAAAGGGGTATAGTAAGTAGTAGATTTGTTGGGGTCAGATGATCAGCCGGATAATTTTGTATCAAGCCGACGATTCAAGTGATGGAAGTGTCAAGTTGCTAAATTTCTTTGAGGGGATTCCAACTTATAGATAAGTAACGAGTTCCTTCGAATGTGTGGGACAGGTTGTCCGGAAGGAAAGTAATTGTTACATCCTTGGGTGATTTACACGATTAGATAGTGAGTGCGCCGATATGTGGTCCTACCCAGTATTATTCTAAACTAGGATGAGATCCCCAAAATCCACTTTCAATATGGGGTATCAGGAAGTAGTGGGAATAACGTTTCGTTATGAGAAGGGTGTCTCACTATAGCCCGAGTAGTAGGCGCAAAGTGATTGACGACTGGTGGAACGGTATGAAAGTAAAAGTTGGACTCATTGTGATCATTTCATTTCCACATCGGGTATAGCTAGTAAGTGAAGTATAATATGTGTAACAACCCGAGGTCTTGGAGACGATAATTTATCTATTTTGGGAGAAATAAATATTATTTTATTTGGAGAATAATTAAATTGGAAATTGAGGTCAAAACTTGGAGTCGTTATAAAGTGTGTCGAATGGCGATTCTGAGGGTACCATTGTGTCCGGAAGGGTCGAGATAGTCGAAATGACTGTACTTGGGGTCTATTTAGGTTCAGAAATAAATTAGGACCGTTTGACTCGAATTAAAGTTACCGGGTCATTTAAGGTGTGTATTATCATTTAAAGATGTGTATTTTGCGAGAATAGGCTTTAAAGCCTATGGGAGATTCATTTCTCCAAAGAGAGAAAGAGAAATATAAAGAAAGAAAGAAAGAAAGAAAGAAAGAAAGAAAGAAAGAAGAAGAGAAGGAAGGAGAAAAGAGAGAAAAAGTGGAGATTTTCGGCAAATACTCGATCTCAAGGCGGATTCAGACCCTACGAACCAGAGGCAAGTGATTAAACTTGCTAAATAATTATTGTGTGCCATTTATTGCATGATTTGTGGATTAAATTTGTGGGTTTTTGGTTTAAATTGTTAAAACCTAACTTTTTGGGAAAACCTTATATTTGTAGTGTATAAATGGATTTAAGGTTAGAAATTAGTTTACATGTGTTCTTGGATGATTATTATGGTTATATATGTGATTGGGTTGAAGAGAAATGGAGAGAAAATGATTAAAATGAATTTTGGGTATTTTAGGCTTACAAAAAGTAGCCATTTTCGAGAGTTCTGAAGGGCCGATTCGATTTTGGCCTCCTACCGAATCGATTCGGAAATATGCAGGTGCCCAGGTCTGAGTGACCGAATCGATTTGGACCCCAGCCGAATCGATTCATCCTGAGACAGAGTCCCAGGTCTGATGACCCGAATCGATTCGCCTTCCTGTCCGAATTGATTCGCTGGGCCGAATCGATTCGGAATTGGCCCAAATCGATTCGGAAACAGGGCTTTTGTGGGATTGTTTTTCTAAGGAGAATTTCATCCCGTTTTGTTCGAGGTTATCGATTGGGAACCTCTATAGGAGATATTTAGAGTATGTTTTGGAGACTTTTAGAGAGTTTTCTTTATGAGCCTGACTAAAAATTCGCGTCTGACTAAAAATTCAAATTACCGAATTTATATCATACCGTCATATCAATGACATCACATTCATATATTACCTAAATATCTTTAAGTAATATTCAGAATCATCCATTTTAATATCCATAATTCGGATAAAACCCAAATGAATTAATTTATAATAAGATCCAATTAATCCATTAATTTAAAATATAACCCATTTTAAAAGTCATTAAAATTACGGGGTATTACATACTTCCCCCCTTATAACAGAATTTCGTCCCGAAATTCAGAAAAATGAACCATACTGATAAGGTCAACTCTGAGTATAAATCTCACATCGCAAGAAATCTAAGTAGTACCGCCCAAAAGAGTACATTAACGAAAATCCCCATCGATGTTACACTAAGTCTCACCATATAGTTCCAACTGAATCAAATTTAAATTATACCCAATCTTCCCTATACCGTCCTTGTGACAAAGTTTGGGGAAAATGATCCTCACTTATTAAACAAATAAATCCTGAAGTCACAAGTACTTACTGTTTCACAATTTTGAAAACTACTACAATCCAATCATCCAGGGCGCCCATACACCCTATCGTACAAATTTCATTATCATAGCAAAGGTTATAAACTCATATCCTAAAGACCTATCTTATTTCGACTCCCAACGGTTATTAGTTTCATGCGTGGGGTGTCTCGCAAGCGAAATCCAAACAAGGAATACACTACTACCTAAAGTAGTCGGTCATCGAAACTCCTTAGGTCTTTAGTCAATAGTTTATAACCTCTCTACAAGTTTTATTAATTCAAATAAAGTCTACTCATCTACTCTCTTATAAAAGACAAGATGCTAGCTATATTAGTAGTACATACGCTCTCCTATACCACAAGTCAATGCATGCCGATAGTCATATCATGCTCGGGCGTGCCCAAAGTAAGTAATTCCGCGATAAAAATCAAACCCACGTGATGACATGAAAATATAGGTATCCTACACCCGTTGGTGAGTCTACGTAAATAATTGTGCTATTGTCAAAGTTTAGCAACCCATTTTCCCATATAATATTAATCACTACAAAAATCAATATACGCCTTATAATTCCTTAGATAGAGAACATGCCCTCATTCGTGGGTGGAGGTTGTTGAATCCCACTATTATAACTTTGCTCCGATAAGTCAAGAAAAATTTTACCCCAAATTTTCAGTTCTAGTTAACCACACTCCACTATATGCCCAAGCCTTTGAATATATTGCCTTCGTTAGGTAACACACACAATTCCCGCATTTCAAGAACTTCTACTGATGTCTCTCCTCAATTTTCCATAATAGGGGTGACCTCAACTATGGTCATCATACTCGAACATACTTCATAACCTCCTAACTACGATCTCCACTATCCATTCAATGGCCCTCATCTGCCATACTTCTTTGTTCGATCACTCCCGAACGTAAATAAGATTCACTAATATATACGGAATCTTACCAAAGAGATCAACAATCCAAAACATAGGGCTCTATATCAAAGAACGCTAAGCTGAAAACACAGTAATCCGTACAGATCCTAAAGGACACTAGAACGTGATGCTCTGATACCACCTGTAACACCCCGCCTAATAAAATACCTGGTGGCCAGTCCCATACCAAATTAAAACAGAATATACAGTTGGCTCATTCTTAGCATCACTGTTGAAAAAATTTACAACTCACCCAATACTCAATTAAGCTGGTGTTAAAAACTTTTCAAATTTTAATTTAACAAAATCCATTTCCAGTTTAAGAATAACACAACACATTTTATTCTACAACACTGATAACCAATTAGATAACACAAAAGAATTTGAATGCAATTGGAATAAACATTCCCAAATAATATTAATCCATTACAGTAATCCCAACGATATCAAATGTATTAAAATGACACGAATACCATAGTATTTGACCCCGATAGAAGAAGATAATTGAATCCTTTGGGCGACATGCCCTACTAAGAGAATATTGTGAATCAAATGAGGATAGGCGTCTAAGCAAAACTCCATAAATCCATAGCCTGTCATAATCCGCTTGGCGTCCCTGTTGCTGGACACCTGATATAGAAGATACAATAGAAAAGAAAATGTGTAAGGAAACGGGTCAGAGCCCGATTGTGAAAATGATTTTTAAAACAGCAAGTATTTAACAAGTGCAATAAATATTTTATTATGTACATGTTAGACTCAACTCTCACTTGCCATTCTCACCTCTCAACTAGAGTGCACACTTAACGTTTCCTATTAACCTCCTAGTTAATGGTTCCTCTTTTCTAGTCTTCATATTATAATTCCATCCCAATATCATAATCCCCGTATGTCCCATACCATACGTCACATTATTATTCATTTACATTTCTCATCGTTTCTCATTAACATGAATCATTTCTCATTAATATGAATTAAGTTTTTCAATAAACATTCATTAACTTAATTCAATTATCTTTCTCTATTCACCGTTATCAACAATTATCACCGTAGACATATTTAACCATAATAAATATCAATTCATTCATTTAATCCATTATATATATATAATACGACACCCCGAGTCACAGCTGCGGTGCAATGCATTACTCTGCTATCATGTCCCAATATCGCTGGTCGCCGAAAAGGGGACAAAAGGTTCGGTGAGGATACCTCGAACCATTAACAACAACACAATCATTGGAGGCAAACATAGTTCTCATACCCATGGGTCACACACATACCTACGTACCCATAGTCAGCGGACTTATCAACTCCCCAATAAGTCTTTCATAGACCTATGTTCTCGAGCGACAAATCAAAGATCCCATGGATTCATCAGGATATGACTTCCCTCACGTGCAAACCTCCCACCGATAGCAAGTAAGCTAGGTATGTCATACACATAAATCATCAATCAATCAAATAGGTATTATCATACCTATAATATAATATCAATAAGGTAATATCACTACCCTAAGATATTTCCCATACGTAGCATTATATCTCTTTTAAATTCCACATATTAAAATATCATATCTTTACTTCATAATTTAATTATCCTCGCATCCTATAACATCTCTCCACTCCCGACGTCGTTAAGGTTCATGCGCGGAGCGTCTTACAAAGCGAAATCCAAACAAGGAACCCCTCTAATGCACTACTACTTAACTTTTTCGATCGAGGAGGTCCGACAACTTCAACTATGCGATCGGGATAACCTCATACCTTCTTTCAACCAAATGTGTTCTAAACCCCCATCTCTATCCAGGAGACATACCACTACGCTCTTGTATTACACTCCGTCCTTGCGAAATCAATAATGAGCTTAAACTCAGTCCTTAATGTTTAAATTGTAACCCTAAGGCTACCCAGGTGTTATATTAAATCTCCCCTACTTGAACTATCCTTAATCCTCATACAAACAGATTAGAATCCAACACATGAATCTAGCAACCGAAATCTCTTTAACTTTAATTATCATAATTCTAATCAATTAAATCCCAATCAAATTAATTCAAATCTTAACTAGGGCTTAATGATCTTCTCTAAGTCCCATAATATCCAATTAATAATCACCGAAGATCTACAAAAGTTTTGGGATAAGAACCAACATTAAAAAGAAACAACATCATGAATTCTCATATTTTAAATACTCAAAAAAATCAGATCCAAAAATTATTCAAATCATCAATCTGACTTCATATTTGGATTCTACACGAAAAATTGAGTCAGGTATGTGTTTTGAGTTTTTCTTAAATATCATTCAAATGCACTCAAAAAGAAGATCTAAACATTCCAAATTGGCTCTTCTCATTCCACTCGTTTTTGCCTCCTTTTCCACAAAATTATCAACATATTATCTTCAAGAACACTAAATTTTTTTCAGAATTTCTTCCACAGATTGATGAATATTTATTGGATTACTAACTACCTACAACATGAGTTTAATTCCTATATATTTTTAGATTCCAAAAATCCATTAACAACTATATCCTTTCATCTTCCAAGCATGAAAATCATCTCTTTTTATAACTATCCTAACATGGACAATATACGAACTTAAATTGCAAATATCAAACACTTGCCTCTAATGAAGATCTGACCCTTTGGAGTTGAATAACACAGGTGATGATGGTGGTGGTGACCTTTGACCTTTGGTTCTCCTCCTTCCCAAGAAAACTTCTTTTTCTTTCCAAGCAACCTTCCACTCTCTCTAAGAAGATGACTTTTCAATTTTGTGTAGAAGAGATGAAATGAACCTACATACACTAATCTCCAAATACTTATAATAAGTCAAAACCCGAAATCACTATTCATCCCCTTGAAAAATAACCAAAATGCCCTTTTGGGTTGTCTTTTCATTTCCAAATGACCCGAGACTCAAAATTAACATCCAAATAGACTTTTCTGAATATTTTGAACCTTCCAGACGCAAAGACGCATTCGAAATGACTATAAGGCCGATAGAAAATAAATTTCCTTTTTAATTTAATAAATTAGTCCCGACACGTCCCATACCGCATCTGACTAAAAATTCAAATTACCGAATTTATATCATACCGTCATATTAATAACATCACATTCATATATTACCTAAATATCTTTAAGTAATATTCAGAATCATCCATTTTAATATCCACAATTCGGATAATACCCAAATGAATTAATTTATAATAAGATCCAATTAATCCATTAATTTAAAATATAACCCATTTTAAAAGTCATTAAAATTACGGGGTATTAAAAAATGCTAATGGATGTGCATATGGATATAGAAATATCCTTAACGATGACTGATTTAGGAGATATCTCACACAAATGAGAAATGTAAATTGAGGTGCTTTAGGATAAAGAATATCCTTAACTTAAAAGAATTGAGAGACAATTCATATTAGAAGCGACATGTGAGCTTCAAGTGAGAAATAGTATTGTTGATGTAAAAAACTAGATTGCTCTAATTATTCAATCACAGATAAATAAATAAGACAAAGATTTTTAAAGTGGTTCGGCTAGGAATAAAGCCTACGTCCACTGTTATGTTATTGCTGAGTGTTTGCAGAATTCTTGATTACAAGTTCTCTCAAGAAATTTCGCTCCCCTTGAATGGGTTTGATACAAGGTATTTATAGCCTTGAGGCTGTACATGAAAGGTTCGATACATTAAATGATATACATGTGAAAGGGTAATACATTTAATGCAGCGTGCGCGTCAAGAATATAAGCATTCAATGAATATCTGAACTGTTGATTATCTGGCAATTAATGATACGACCGAGGTGCAGCTCGGACCGCCATAGTTGTTCGCTGATCAGGAGTTCCTCGGAGAACTAGAGTACCTCGGTGCGCTAGAGTTCCTCGGTGTATCCTCGTTGCTCGGAAAGAAGCATGGTTGGTCAGGAAATGAACTTCCTCGCTGCTATCGTGCCACGTAGATTGACACGTGTCTTCGTATTATTCGTCCACATCAGCATATTAATTTTGGTATCAACAGAAGCCCCCAATGTTTCATATTTCGAACTTTGAGGAGTATGGAACATTCTTTCTCGGTATATGGAAATATTAAATGACTTTTCCTGGGTTTCAGGAACACTGTGTTCAAATTTCCTTCTCATTTCGCAGCTTCCGCCCTTTTTTGAATTTTTTATAAGCGCTTCGATCTCCGTGCAGTTTTTGTCCTTTTAGCCGCCGGAAGTTCAGTAGTTTCTTTTTGGTAATCATTTCTTTCGCCGCTTCCCAATGCAAAGTATTTAAACTTCTTAGGTAACCATACCGTCCTCTACATTTTCCAATTTTCTGCATTCAAGCTTTCTATTCTCTCCTTCTCTCTTGTGCGTTCATCTTTTCCTTCGTTAGTTGTCAGCAGACCTCCTTCCTTCCTGTAAGATTTTCTTCCTTCTTCTTTTATTCATCATGGTTTACATTATTGAATCTCTTGAAAAGTTTCGCTCTGACTTTTCCATCCCGTCTTGGGTAATCTTGGAGGAACTTTCTGAACCTCAAAATTATTTTCGTCTGGCTGAGGGACATTGGTTCCCCAGTCCTTTTATTGCTGAATGCGGTTTTTCCTTTCCACCAAATCCATTGTGTCTTGAGTTTTGTCAATATTTTGATCTTGTCCCTGCAAAAATAGCCCCCAATTCATGGAGAATAATTAATGGGGTACACAAATTAAATCTAACGCATGGGACTCGTATTGGGATCCCTGAGATTATGTATTGCTATAAGTGGGCCACTCTAGATAATATTTATTACTTAAAAACTAGGTTTCTGAATAGGGCTTTTGTAGTTAACCTCCCTGACTCAAATATAGATTATTTTGAACATGGGTTGGTTATAAAAAATTGGCAATATGCCCCTTTAACTGGAGATGAAGTATACAACGGTCCCAGATGCCCCCCATATGGCAATGGGATAGGTTTATTTTTCATTTTATTTTATTTATGAAATTATGCTTTCATCATGTTTGACAAAATGTATGATTGATATCTCGTTATGTATTTATTTGCAGTTGATAGCAAAAGAAGAACTCCAAAAGAATCAGAGGTTAATATCAAGCATCTGAAACTTATCTGGGGTTTGCACAAGAACATTGCAGACGAACACATTAGGTCTGCCTCATATCTGCTACAGTATAAGAGTTACACAACCTCTTATACTGCTCGCCCTGTTGAACCAGCTTCAACTCCAGAAGGTTCATCTTCAGATTCTCATCTTCCTTTAAGTCAAAGGATGGGTAAGAAAAGAGCTCCTCCTGCTCTCTTTGATGATGTTACTTCTGTTGCTGGGGCCAAGAAAAGCAAAACTGATGCCCCAGAGGGGACTAAAAAAGTGGATGCTGGGTCTTCTAAAGCTACCGAGAAGCCCCCAATGGTTCCGAGCAAGAAAAATGCTCCTGTAGATGTAATTACAATCTCTCCGACCAAGACCTCTTTGGTTGAAGGTTCTGACCGCCCGTTGAAGAGATTGAGGAAATCATCCTTAGTTAC
Source organism: Sambucus nigra (assembly GCA_949130495.1). Classification (NCBI taxonomy): domain Eukaryota; kingdom Viridiplantae; phylum Streptophyta; class Magnoliopsida; order Dipsacales; family Adoxaceae; genus Sambucus; species Sambucus nigra. The sequence continues at coordinate 63,807,665 of OX422224.1, read as the reverse complement.
TCCGGCTGAAACTGCCTCCTCCCTACCTGCTGGTGGTACTGATGTTCCAAACATCATTCTTCCAAGTTCTGCAATGAGCTCGGTCGTACCCGAGGTCCATGGTATTGATGAAAGAATTCCTAGGGATATGCTGACATCCTTAGCTGCTCGTCACCTTGCTTCAGTAAATTTCTTATACTTCTGGTTTTTCTTTCTTTCTCTGAAAGCTTGCATTTTGTATTGACTTTGCTATTTTTCTCATCTTTCAGTTGGTGAACTGTTTTAATAATATTGTGAAGAAGGATAAAGCTATTAAAGCTTCAAGCTCCTCGTTAGGTGTAGAGGATGCTCTATTGGGTTTGACCCAGTCTTTAAAGGAATCTCGTCAACAGTATGTTGACGAAAAAGCTGTTTGGGAGAAGAAATTAGCTGTGGCTGAAGCTGAGAAGGTGAAAATGGCCGAAACCTCCAAGAATTTGGAGGAGAAAGTAAAAGGTTTAGAGGTTAAACATCAGGAATATGATGGCCAGCTGAAAAAGGCAGAGGAAGAGTTATCTACCCTGCGAGATATCAAGGTCAAAAAAGAGGAATTGGATGTGAAGCTCTCCTCGGAGAAGTTGAGGAGAAAGGTCGCAATCAAGAAACATTTCAGTGCTGGTTGGGAGAAAGGATGGGATAAAGGGATTGCTGCAATGACATCCCAAGTCCAATATGGGAAGTTGAAATACTTCCACGATGGCTGGGTAGCTGCTCTGCAAGAGTTGAAGGTCCAAGACGATTTTGAGCTATTCCAACAACACCTCCCTGGTCCTCCTCCAGCAATTGTGGAAGAAGAAGAAGATGAGACTGTCTCAGATGAATCTTCTATGGCTACCGGTGACCCAGTCTCTGCTTCTCAACCCTCTGTCAACGAGGACATTTCTTCCATGCCTCCTCCTGCCGAGAAGATTCCTGCTGATCAAACCGTTGTTACCACCGAGCAACCGAGCTCCTCGTCCCAGCCTCCCGAGAAAGTCTTGAGGGACAAGGAAAAGGTGTGAAGTTGTTCGGTATCATTTCTATATTTTATTACTTGTAATCGAACAATGTAACTTTTTGATGATCTAATAAAATACATCTTCGTTTCTCTTCTTTATTGATACTTTGTCTGCTTTTATTTATTAACTCCTGCTTCCTCTTCTTTATTAGTTTTTGGCCAGAATGGAATTGATATCTGCTCCTGATACTGGATTGATGCGACAATGCAATGGCTATTATAAAGCTGGTCATACAGACCTAAGTGTATCAGAGATCGTTGACATCCTTGGTCACGATGCCTCAAAACAAGAAGTTAAGGCTTACCGGTATCTGAAGGATTTACTTGATAGATCTGTGGCCAATAATGTGGCATACTACGAATTGATCGAGGAACTTCATGGTTCCATAGAGGATCTTCAAAATCAACACAATGCATCATTGGCTTCATTGCACAAGGATTATGAAAATAGATACCAGCAGCTCTCTTCTGAAACAGGCCATAAGAAGATCATTGCTGGATATGATATTAGGGAAAGGACCCTAAAAGGTGAAGTTGAAGCTTGCAGGCAGATTGTCGAGATCCTAGAACAAGAAAATAATAATTTACAGAAAAAGTTGGCTCAATATGAATCTGCAGCGTCATCTTCCAATGCTCTAGTGCCCATTACTGATGAGGGTTTCTCTTTCTTAGAGGTCGAAAATGCCAAATTAAGGCAAGAGCTGGATGATTTAAGAAGATCTGCTGTTTCTGGGACTGCTCGTGGACGAGGAAGAGGTTCTCGGGGACGAGGAATAATTGGCGAGGAGCAAAGTTCTCCAGTTGCTTCTCGGAGCCGATCAAGAGTTCTTAGTCGCAACGTTGAAGAGGCTCGCACACAATCTACTCTGGAAACTCAAGCGTTCCAACTGAAGGCTAAGGATCGTACTCTGTCTGAATTGTCCAAGAAAAACTTATCTTTAGAAGATCAACTGGCTGCGACAAAGTCTGCTCTTCATACTAAGGATCTTTTTGCCAAAAACCTTCTCGAGCAATTGGATAGATTAACCTTTCAATTTCATAAACAACCCAGGGAATTCTGGATGGCAGGATATAATGAAGCTCTTGTTCATCTGGATGCTCGTATTGAACATGCTAACAATGAAGGTTACAAGCAAGGATGGTTGAACGCACTGGGTGTGTTAAAATTGGAGCAGGGCATTATTTATGGGATTATCATGCTCCAGGATTATTAGACTTGCCTGTACCACCTTTCAAATTGGACATGGCATGGATCCCAGCTCGTTCCATTCCTCGTAGCTTGATTTCAAAGTACCTTGGTGATTATAGCCTTCATTCTCAGGTTGAATTGTCTCGTCCTGAGCATCTCTTGGATACACCTTCTGTGATGAACGTCTGAATGCTCAGGGATGTTAATTTCATTAATTCTCCTCTTTGCCTAGAGGATCCTCCTGCTGGCGAGGAGCCTGTTTCAAAAAATATAGGAAAGAAACCAATAGAATAGGTTTTCAATGTAACAGTTAGTACATTCATGTAACTTGTAATTTATTCTGGATTTTTAATAAAAAAAAACTTTCATTTTCTGTTTGCCAATTTTGCTATTGTTTTGTGTTTATCAAACACCTTTATATTTGTGCATATGTATCTATGTATCTGTTAAAAAGATAACAATATTGTGCTGTCCATCAACTTAATAATACAAGTATCAAGGTTGTCCAATCACTTAATAATACAGTAATGAGTATAAATTGTTCAAACTGTTTCCAACCAACCAAGGTGGATAAATAATGTTTGTCGACCAACTACAGTTGATGGATTTTCATCCCCGACCAGCCATACTTGGTTCAATTTCAAATATAAAAATGTGTCCGACCAACTAAGGTCAATAATTTGTCCTCGTCGACCAACTACAGTTAGTGGGTCTTTATCCCCGACCAACTATACTTGGTGTATTTTGGAATATTTTGTTTTTCCTTTTTTCCTAACCAAAGGAGTATTTTTTGGCTCCTTAGAGCTTTTGGCTCCTTAGAGCGCCTCCTAACCAAAGGAGTATTTTTTGGCTCCTTAGAGCTTTTGGCTCCTTAGAGCACTTTTTGGCTCCTTAGAGCTTTTGGCTCCTTAGAGAACTTTTTGGCTCCTTAGAGCATTTTTTGGCTCCTTAGAGCTTTTGGCTCCTTAGAGCACTTTTTGGCTCCTTAGAGCTTTTGGCTCCTTAGAGCACTTTTTGGCTCCTTAGAGCACTTTTTGTGTGCATAGTGTATTACACTAGTATTCCACGAAAAACTTTCAACCAGAAAGAAAATGGCGAAACATCCTCGCTTTATTCATAATGAAGGGAATGCTTTACATTTTACATTACTGATAATACTTGCGTAGGTGTTCAGCATTCCACGCATTCTTAAATTCTTCTCCTTCTAGAGTTGCTATTCTGTAAGTTCCTGGACGAACAACCTCTGTAACTCGGTAAGGTCCATGCCAGTTTGCTTCCAACTTATTTTGCTTCTGAATGACTTTCTTTAGCACATAATCCCCTTCTTTTAATTCACATTTCTTCACCCTTTTGTTGTAAAACAGAGCTGTACGTTGTTGGTAAGCAGCATTCCTAATGGCTGCCTCTTCTCTAACCTCCTCGAGCATATCCAAATCCAATCTTCTCATCAAATCGCTGACCGGGGAATTAAAATTCAGTACTCTATGCGTTGGGAGACCCAACTCGGCAGGTATCACAGCCTCACTTCCAAATGCTAGCATATATGGTGATTCTCCAGTTGCTACTCGGGGAGTTGTTCGGTAAGCCCATAGTACTGATTGGAGCTCATTGATCCAATTTGATTTAGCTTCACTTAACCTCTTCTTCAGACCATTTAGTAATGTTCTGTTTGTCACCTCAGTCTGTCCATTGCTTTGGGGATGGCCTGGTGCTGAATGATACTTCAAAATGTTCGATTGATGACAATAGGCAGCAAATTCTTCATTATCGAATTGTGTTCAATGGTCTGTGATGAATGCATGGGGGAGACCATATCGACAAATGATGTTCTTCCAAATGAACTGATATACCTTCTCGTACGTCATATCAATTAGTGGTTCAGCTTCCACCCACTTAGTAAAATAATCCACTGCCACGACGAGATACTTGAACCTTCCTCGGGTCGTCGGCAATGGTCCAACCAGATCAACCCCCCACATGGCAAATGGCCAAGGTGAAGTTATGGGTGTCAACAATGCTTGTGGAGTTCTTCGGATGGAGGAAAAACGTTGACACTTGTCACACTTCTTGGCATAGGCTATACAATCAGCCCTCATCGTCGGCCAGTAATATCCCTGTGTCATTACCCTTTGCAAAAGTGTTCGACCTGCTACATGAGCTCCACAAGATCCTTCATGGATTTCTTCAACCAATTCTTTGACTTCTGATGGATGCACACATCTTTGCAAACCTGCCATAATTCCTCGTCTATACAAAACACCATTAGTTAACACATACCGAGCAACTTTATACTTCAATTTCTTTACAGTTAGCTTGTCCTCTGGTAATTCTCCTTCTTCAATGTATGCCCTGATAGGATCCATCCAAGATGGTCCTAAATCAAGGGTTATTATATTCACCATCAGGTCTTCTTCTATGCTCCGACTTTCTAATACTTCAATTGTTATCGTTCTTCGTAGCTTGGTGCGCGTAGCTGACGCTAATCGGGCTAATGCGTCTGCTCTAGCATTCTCCATCCTCGGTATTCTCACCAATTGAATAGCATCAAATTCTGCCAATAAATCCATCACCTTCGCATGGTACTTCACCATTAATTCTCCTTTAACTGCATATATTCCCATCATTTGATTCACAATTAATTGAGAATCGCTGAAAACAATTATTTGCCGTGCCTCCATAACTTTCGCCAAATGAAAACCTGCTATCATAGCCTCATACTCAGCCTCGTTATTGGAAGCTTTGAATTGGAATCTCAGGGCATACTCCATGTCAATATCATCTGGGGTGTTTAAAACAATTCCTACTCCACAACCAGCTGTGCACGATGATCCATCTACATATAATTTCCATGTAGGTACCTCGTCTTCAAATTTCTTGTCCGTCAGAGTTCCTCGGTAAAATATCTGTTGTTTTGTTTCATCATTCCCTGGTATCTTTCGTTCCTCATCGGTCATCTATTCGCGCCCTTTTACCAACCTTAGTTGGTCTGGGTTTGAATATGATGATTTTTCTATATCCACAAGTCCTTTTACCAACCTTAGTTGGTCTGGATTTGTGTCTGTTGATACTGTATCGTCCACAGGTAGGCCAGCAAGTACCTTTTGTTCCTCGGGGGTATCAGGGTATGTGAACTCTGCTATAAAATCTGCTACAGCTTGCCCCTTCAATGATGATCTGGGTTCATACACAATGTCATATTCACCAAGTTCTATTGCCCAATACATCAATCTTCCTGACTTTTCTGGCTTGTGAAGGGCTTGTCTTAATGGCATGTCGGTATACACAATGATTGTATGGGCCTGGAAGTATGGCCTCATTCTTCTACTTGCTTCAATTAATGCCAATGCCAATTTTTCTAGCTTTGGGTATCTGATTTCTGCACCTCGGAAAGCTTTACTTGTGTAATAGATAGGTTTCTGGACTCCATTCTCCAATCTGATCAATACTGAACTAACTGCATTCTCTGATACTACCAAATACAAGTACAGCTTCTCTCCAGTTATTGGCCTAGACAACAATGGTGGGGCTCCCAAATACTTCTTCAAATCTTGAAAGGCCTTCTCACATTCATCAGTCCACTCAAAACTTTTTCGCAGTGTTTTGAAGAATGGGAGGCATTTATTAGTTGCTCGGGATACAAATCTGTTGAGCGCTGCAACTCGTCCGGTAAGACTCTGTACTTCTTTCCTCGTCGTTGGGGATCGCAGCCCTAAAAGAGCTTTGATCTTTTCTGGATTTGCCTCAATACCTCGTTGATTGACGATGTATCCGAGGAACATTCCTTCTCGTACTCCAAAGGTACACTTCATCGGGTTGAGCTTCATTTGGTATTTGTCCAGTTGATCAAAGGTCTGGCCTAAGTCAACTAGATGATTAGTAGCTCTCTTGCTTTTGGTGAGCATGTCGTCGACATAGACTTCCATATTGCAACTGATTTGTTCGGCAAAAACCTTGTTCATCAGCCGCTGATATGTTGCACCTGCATTTTTTAAACCAAAAGGCATAACATTATAACAATAAGTTCCCCTTAGGGTGATAAAAGAAGTACTTTCCCTGTCTTCCGGCTTCATTTTGATCTGATTGTAGCCAGAATAAGCATCCATAAAGCTGAGTAGCTCATGTCCCGAGGTAGCATCCACTAGTTGATCAATTCTGGGCAATGGAAAATGATCTTTTGGGCATGCCTTGTTGAGATCAGTGAAATCAACACACATTCTCCATTTGTTGTTCTTCTTCTTTACCATCACCACATTTGCCAACCAATCTGGATATTTCACATCTTCAATGAATTGGGCTTTCTGAAGTTTCTCGACCTCCTCTTGTATGGCCTGGTTCTTCTCGGGACTAAACACTCTTCTTCTTTGCTTCACAGGCTTGATCTCCTTATTCACATTGAGCTCGTGACATAAGAAGTTTGGATCTATACCTGGCATGTCTTCATAACTCCAAGCAAAAGTATTCTTCCTGTTTCTCAAAAAAGTTATCAACTCCTATTTTATTGAAACATCCAGCGACGATCCTATCTGGGTTACTCGTTCAGGATGCTCGTCGTCTAGAATAACAGTTTCTGTAGACTCCACCACCTGTCCTTTTACAAGTTGAGATTCATCCCTAGGGTCAAGAGTTTCAATTTCTGTACCCTCCTCCACTTGATAAGTAGTAGTCTTTTTCCTTGATTCTTCAAGTTCTTCTTGCTCGGCAAACGAATAATAGCATTCCCGAGCTACTTTTTGATCACCTTTCATAATTCCGACTCCAAAATTCGTTGGGAATTTCAAACACTGATGTACTGTAGATGGAACTGCTTCGAACTTCTTCAATCCAACTCTTCCCATGATGATGTTGTAGGCTGACTGCACATTCTTATCCATCACAAAGAAGCGTATTCTTTCTGTTCGACAAGCAGGCCAAGTTCCAATGAGTATATCCAACTTGATCGTCCCAAGTGGAAAAACTTTCTCGCCAGCAAAACCCAGAAGGGATCTGTGATAAGGTTCCAATTGAGATAATTTTAAATTCAAGCTATCAAAGCATGAATAGTACATGATGTCTGCCGAACTACCATTGTCTACTAACACCCTTGAAATGACCACATCCTTCATCCTCATTTTGATCACCAAAGGATCATCATGAGGGTAAAGAACACCTGCCAGGTCGTTTTTTGAAAAACCAATCACTAGCTTCTCTTTGTTTACCTTCCTCGGACGATCATCCTCGGCCAGATTTATTCGCTGAATATATGAACAAGCTTGAGCCTCTCCAAGGTAAGCTTTTCTTTCTGCAGTAAGGTCTCCTCTTCCTGCATCTCCTCCTGTAATAACATTACAATCAAATGACCCAAAACGAATGGAAAATACCTCTCGTTCAGGCTGCCTTAGCTTCTTGGGAAGATCAGGGTCATCATCTGGATCATCTTCATGATCCCTCTTCTTTTTCTCCTCTGCACGATGAGGAGATCTAGATCTCTCTCTAGTTTTGTCATCATTCTTCCTTTCACCTCTACGATCTACATACTTTGACAACTTTCCTCTTCGGATGAGTGTTTCAATCTCGTTCTGAAGGGCTATGCAATTTTTGGTCATATGGCCATGATCTTTGTGAAACTCGCAATATTTGGCCTTATTCCTCAGATCGGGATTTGTCTTCAGTTTCTCTGGCCACTTGATTTCCTCGTTATTCTTGATTTCTTCCAAAACATGATTAATACCCATTTTCAATGGGGTATAATTATCGTACTTCTTTAGGACTTCCAACGTTGTCCTATTATTCCTGTAATGCTTGTCACCACCATTACCTTTCTGATCTTTCTTCTTAGACTTGTCGACCTCCACTTTTACTTCTTTATCCATATTCTTCTTCGCAGCCATAGCCTCCTCGGCATTCATAATTTTGGCTGCTTTTGCCATCAACTCGGACATAGTTTTAGGTGGATCTTTGGCCAAGGTGTAGTACAGCTTATTAGGCAGCAAACCACTCATCAAAGCAGTGATTGCTGTCTTTTCTTCGTAATCTACGACTTCCAACTTCTCGTTATTAAAACGAGTTATGTAGTCTCTAGTACTTTCACCTGATTTTTGTCTAACACTTAACAAATGTGCTACTCGCTTTATCGGCTTCGCCCCAAAACAAAAATTCCCAATGAACAACTCGGCTAATTGAATAAAAGTTGAAATCTTACCCCGAGGAAGATTTTTATACCATATCTGTGCAGATACGGTAAGAGTTCCTGAGAATGCTCTACACCTCATCTCGTCGGGGACGGCATATATGTCGGCGGCAGCTTGGTATTGTTCTATATGAAGTACAGGATCTGTCTTTCCATCATACTTGGGGGTCACCACAGGTGCTTTGAATTTCGATGGTGTAGGAAAATCCACAATGGCTTACACAAAAGGTGTCCCTTGAACAAAAGTTCTCTGTAAGGGGTTTCTTGCCTTAGCCATTTCGCCCAGTCTATCCTCCAACCGCTGAATGGAACCTTTCCATGCTTCATTTCCTTCCTCAGGCCGCTTAGTCCGAGCAACTGATTGTTCTGACGTAGCTTCCTGAGATTTATCTCGACGAGTAGCTGGTCGTGATTGTGCTGATCCTTCTCTCAAACCTGATGGTGGCAGAAAACTTCTCGATGGAGCTCTAGGTGGACTCATATTCCTCCTTGGTCCTAATCGATTGAAAGGAGACGCCCTGCTTAATCTTTCCAAAGCACTGGTTCTCTCCGGAGAGAGAGATATAGGTTGATTTGTATCCGTAGCCCGTATCGATGAAGTTCGCCCAGGTTGATAAGAAGAATCATTAGACTCCCCATTGTGATATGACGCAGTACGTCTGGATCGTGATTGCCCATGATCACTCTGTTGTCCTGAATAGGTAGGTGCACCGCCTTGAAGAGTTTGAATGAGTTGCCTCATAGATTCTTGCATGGCGGTTTGTCCTTGAGCCAGATTTGTCATAATTCCAGCCAGATCTGGAGTTACAGATGGATTTGGAGGATTTCCAGCATTTCGATTACTGGATTCTGGATTATCTGCCATTGATAACAAATGATTTTTGCGAAAAACGATAGTAACAGTCGTTTCCCACAGACGGCGCCAATCTGTTGATGTAAAAAACTAGATTTCTCTAATTATTCAATCACAGATAAATAAATAAGACAAAGATTTTTAAAGTGGTTCGGCTAGGAATAAAGCCTACGTCCACTGTTATGTTATTGCTGAGTGTTTGCAGAATTCTTGATTACAAGTTCTCTCAAGAAATTCCGCTCCCCTTGAATGGGTTTGATACAAGGTATTTATAGCCTTGAGGCTGTACATGAAAGGTTCGATACATTAAATGATATACATGTGAAAGGGTAATACATTTAATGCAGCGTGCGCGTCAAGAATATAAGCATTTAAGGAATATCTGAACTGTTGATTATTTGGTAATTAATGATACGACCGAGGTGCAGCTCGGACCGCCATAGCTGTTCGCTGATCAGGAGTTCCTCGGAGAACTAGAGTACCTCGGTGCGCTAGAGTTCCTCTGTGTATCCTCGTTGCTCGGAAAGAAGCATGGTTGGTCGGGAAATGAACTTCCTCGCTGCTATCGTGCCACGTAGATTGACACGTGTCTTCGTATTATTCGTCCACATCAGCATATTAATTTTGGTATCAACAAGTATAGTTTATACTAAGTGGGAAAGATTCGTGAAAATTGAAGATTAGTGTATCAAGAGAGAGAGATACTAAACAATGATATAAAATCTATTGCGCCTAAGAGCGTGTAATGAAAATGAAAATGATGCGGCATGTATATCTTATATGATGGTATATCTTTATATGATGTGATGATGTATGTATACCTTATATGATGGTATATATATATATATATATATATAGTGAATCATACCCCCTCCTTGCTATCATTGGGAAGTTGCGTGCGTTGAGGGTGAGCATCCTGGCTCAAAGAGCAGGGTGTGGATAGTCCCCAGGTCATAGTCGTCCATTGTGATTATTTATGCGATATATATATATGCATTCTTTGGGGGTGAGAAGTCGGGGGTATGTGACATTCTCACTTGACGGTTAGTAACTATGACTGCTTCTCGAACGTTGTGTGCGTGAGTTGATCACGAGGTGGGTGTCGTTGAACCCCACCAGGTGGCCCCAGATTGCTACGTGTATGGGCAACTGGAAGATGATAGCATGTGAGCCTGCGTCCTTCGAGTTACATCTCGGTTGGATGGTTATTGTTGCTTGTGTTTTTACTCATGTATCAAGGGCATAATGGACCTCAACGACCTATATTGCCAGGATTAGTGTATCGGGTGGGGTTCCTTGTTTGGATTTCGCCTCGGCGAGACGTCCCACGCATAAACCGCAGTGTAATGTTGGAAATTGGGGAGAAGTTAGTCCTTAATGGTCATATTTATATACATATCACATATCCCGACTATCGACAGTGCTAGGAGTAGTGTAATGGGGGGTTCCTTGTTTGGATTTCTCTTCGGTGAGACGTCCCATGCATGAAACGCCGTGTATTGTTGAGATCGGGAATATTAATTAATTAAAATTGGATAATAATAATTTGGGTTCATGCATCATGCATTGAGGGTATAATTAGCCCCGAGGATCAATACGGTCCGGAGTAGTTTAACGGGGGGGTTCCTTGTTTGGATTTTGCTTCGGCGAGACGTCCCACGCACGAAACACAGTGTCGTGTTGAGAATCTGGAGGAGTTTCGTCCTTAACTCTTGATGCTAATAACTCATATATATATATATATATATATATATATATATATATATATATATATATATATATATATATATATGTTTACATGCCAAATAAGGGCATAACTAGAATATATGAAATTCTAGTAATTGAGAATGTTGATGTATTGTGATGATGTGGTTACGAGCATAATGATGCAACTTTATATGTTCAGCAAATGAACATTATAAAGATAACTATAATACCAATGATAAAGTATATAATTTGATGAAATAGATAAGTGTAGATTGGGGGATAATTAAATGATTCGATTGGGTTTAAGTTAGAATCCTTTTACCTAAATAGAAATTGGGCATCCATTTGGAGATCACGTGCATACGTTAAGTGCGCGCTGTAGTTAAGAGGTGAGTTGGAATTTTAGGGAGAGTTCGATTCCATTAAATCATGTAATAATGAATTTATAATTATTATACATTTTAATACACTTGTTATAAAATGTTTTTCAACTTGGGCTCTGACCCGTTTATATTTTCCTCTTCCATGTATATATATTGTATTACTTTAGGTGTTCCTGCGCATGGACGCCATTTATGTTCATCCATCTAGTGCATTCGTGGAGCTGTGGCAGTAGCGGACTGTTGCGGCACTTCGTTTTAGTCGATTCCTATCTTTGTATATCTATATTAGGATTCAGTTGTATATTGAGTTTATACTCAAGTGTTGTAAATTAACACTTTCATATTTCATTCTCGAATTATTGTATTGTCTGTTACCCGACAGCTTATTTGGGTATTTCATTGTAGATTTTGTTGTACATTGTATTGTACTCTTCATATTATTGGAGTTTGCACTTTCACTCGTCATAGTTAGATGTGTATTGCTGGGTATGTTTGCATTATTGGTTTTCTTATTATTGTTAAATAAAAGTTTTAAAATTTTTGACAATTCGCTTTTAATGATTTCGGATGGTTAGCCTTATATAATGGTGTATTGTCAGCTGGTTGAGACTGTGCCATCTGAGATACCTGATTTAATGTCGTATAGGGTTGGCCACCCGTTGTTATTTTAAGCTGGCTGACATAATATGGTAATGGGGAAGAATGTTACCTAATAGTAGAGTTGTGTGAAAGCACCCGTACCAATTTATAGTGGACAAGGTGCTTACAAATGTTTTATGTAAATAAACCTTACTATTCTTCCTCAGGATGTTTAGAGGTGAGAGGATTATCAAAGTGTTGAGATCAGTCATAAGATAAAGTCCGATAACTATATGGGATAATCACCAACCGTCTTATGTGCCTTTTTATTTTGTAAAAGTCACACCGACGGGAACAGAGATTTGAAGAACGGACAAGAGTAGTCAGATGTTCTATGGTTTCTCCGAGGATGAGTGTTCTATGTTTAGATAAAGGCAGGAGTTGATACAAAGTGAGGTGCGAAACTCACAATAATATTGAGATAATGCGTCCAATGATGTACGAGCTATTCTTATTCGAATGTTTTTTAGTAAGAGCACAACGTTAGGTGCATTTATTGAGGTGTAACACTATTACTCATAAAGTGTCAAGAGTGTTCAACAAGCTTGTTGTGAAGCGAGGGCTGTAGTGATTGAGCCTTTCTTTGCATTTTGTTTTGAGTACTGGAGGATACCTAATTTTTTCAGGTATGCCTACTTTTACGAATTTCGAGTCGAAGTATGTAATACCCCTTAATTTTATGGCTTTAATTATGAGATTAATTAAGTGATATTTCTTTTAATTGTGGGATTAATTAAATTAATTTGGGATAATTAATTGGAAATTAATTCGGATTTAAATAACTAGTGAGACAATAGTTAGTATTTAAATATGATGATAATGTTGAATATTACTGATTGATTATGGTAATACGTGATTATTAAATTTTTAAAATTATCGTGAATTGAAAATACGGCAGTTTCAGTAATTAAGTTGGGACGCGCATGTCAATCGTGTTAGGATCCAATTTAATGGATTTTAAAGTAATTTATTTTTATGTCATCCGTATGATCATTTTGATTGTGCCAACGTGTCTGGTAGAATCGAAATAGTCAGAAAACACTAGACGGGGATTTAGTTTGGGTCCCAGGGCATTTTTAGGCCTAACCGACAACCCCGGGAGGGTATTTTAGTCATTTTATTTTTTAATGAATAGTGACCCACAAAAATTAGGTGATATTTATCATCCAACCTTAGGGACACTAGGGACATTATCTGTCAAAATCAAAGAGTGGGCAACGTGAATAGAGAGGAGAAGTTCCAAGGGTTTCCAAGGCCATAACCACCACACACCACCACCATCACCAAATTTGTGACCAGAAATAGAGGGAGAACCAACCAATACCGCCATCAATGGATCAGAACTTCTAAACAAAGGCAAGTGATTTATCTTGCAAAGATTCAAATCATATATTTTACATGATAATGTATATTTGAAGATTCATCATGAACAATGAAATAAATTGTGAAATGGGAGAATTAAACATTGAATCTGGGTAGGGTTGCATGTAGCTAAAACTTTTGGCCATATATTGAGGATGATTTAATGATTCGAATAACGTTAGAAATTATGTAAACATGCTGGTATGATGATTATTATACTTGGTTGGGAGTTTGGGACGTTGTAATGAAGAATTAGAGGTGTAAAAAGAAGAAGCCCGTAACTGTTGAAGAGAATTCTGAGCAAATACCTACTTGATCGATCTATCGACTCAAGAATGTCGATCGATCGACCTGATTTTTGGTAATTATTCTCCCTAAAGGTTTAATAAAAATCCCAAAGCCGATAATGATTCTTAGAGTGATTAATTTAATATTGTGGGACTTAGTTAAGGTCAGTAGGGTCTTAGTTGATGCTCGAAAAAATGGTTTACCTTATGGATTTGAATGATATGGCTTACGAGGGTCTACCGAGTGAGGTGCGGTTAGAAATCGTTCGAATTGAAACTATAATGGGAATGAATGATGATGTAAGGATAAGAACAGAAATGGAGGGACTTTAATTTACTGAGATAACATTAGAATCTAATAGGAGACCTAGTAACCTTTTGGGATAGGTTTAAGTAATCAAATTGATACTACAAGAGAGTTATCAAGCTAATTATATATTATGTAGGATGTTGGGGATAAACTTACTATTTATGAGATTTAATAGATGGAATGTGTGAATACCTATATTGAAATATGATTACTTAGGTTGTGTGAATGCCTAGTTTATGGATTTCTAATGTGTATGGCGTACCTACCATACTTGCTACTACGGGAGGTTGGTTTTCGATAAAAGGGACATCTTATCTTTGTGTGCCTTTGGGGGGATTTAGATTGGTACCTTAAGGACATAGGACTGTGAATGACTTATTTACGAGTTGATAAGTAAGCTGACCATGTGAGCATAGGTATGTGCATGACCCATGGGTATGTGAACTATGTCCGCCTCCAATATGTGTGATTTGTATTGAGACGGTTCCTTAGGGATTCAGAACACTTGATCCTTACGTACGTGAGGTACATGGATTTGATAGCAGAGTATGCGTGCACTGCAGCTTAGCCTAGGGGTTCCTTATATGTATATATGTACTAAGAGTGATTTATATATGTACTTGTGACTAGTTCATTGTTTCTTAGTAGATGTGAATAACTAAGATATTTGAATGGTCTAAGAATGTGAGAATTTAATTAACACTTGAGATAAGTAATTTAATGAATGTGAATATGGGTTATGAATATGACTTGTTTGGGTGTTACGTGTAGATACCCTATGCCAGAATGCGAAAGCAAGAGTGGTACAGACTAGTTAGTTAGCGACATAACTGGGATGGGTTAAGGGTATACGTTAGGCGTGCACATTAGTTGAGAGCTGAGAAACTCATGTGAGAGTACGCAACTAATATGTTTATAATATGTGTTGTTTAATTGTAATTTAAACACATGCTATATTTTTAAATTGTTTTCACCTAGGGCCCTGACCCGTTTTCCTCCAAATCTATTTTGTTTTGTAAAAACATTTTAGGTGCCCAGCCACAGGGATGCCAAGCATAGGAGTTCCATTCTGATAACGTGATGTAGCTGCTGTGGAAGTCGCAGGATCTCGTTATTAGACGCATCCACACTTATCCTTGGTTCCTTTAGAGTCATTAATATTAGTTAGGGCATGGTGCCCATTCTTATCTAGAGATTGTAGATACAGACTTTCATTATTTCAGATGTTGGTTGATTTATTCAGACTCGTGTATTGGGATTTTATTTCTATGGTATTATTATCATTAGAGTGTTTACTCCAGACTCAGTTTATTTCATTTCGTTGGTTATTCATATGAGATTGTTTATGCGATTGATGGTTGTGTAATACCCCGTACTTTTGACTATATTTATTTTTGGGATTAATTAATTAAATGCGTATTAATTGGAAATTAATCCGGGTTATAAATACTGATGTGATGCGAATTGGTATTTGATTATGTGCATATATGATTATATATGTATTTGGTATTATAAAATTTGTCGTGGGATTTATATACGGAATTTTAGAAATTTTGTTGAGACGCGTGGGACCGCCGCGTCACGGTATAATATTTTGATATTAAAAGTAAATTTAAAATCGATAATCCATATGGTCATTTTGAGCGCGCCAACGCGTCCGGAAGGGTCGAGATAGTCAGAAAACACTAGCCGGGGGTATAGTTTGGATCCCGGGGTAATTTTAGACCGTACCGGTAACTTAAAGGGTATTTTAGTAATTTGGTATTTTTGGGTAATTAAAAGTGACGAAAATTGAGAGTTGTAATCTGATAAGGATTGACCCCAACCAACCCTTATTAACCCAACAAGCTACGGAGGTTTATTGAAATTAGGTTTCATAAGTTTCCCCAAAGCAAACCCTAGCCACCATAGCCTTTTGGAGAAGAAAGCTTGGAGAAGGAGAGAGAGAGAGAGAGATTCTGCAGAAATTCTACACCGAATCCACACCAAATTCAGAAATCAAACCAAGGCAAGTGACTTTATTTCCATTTAATTACTGAGAATGTCTTTTCCATGTTAGAAATTGAAGAATCTTAATTGTTCTTGAAAGATTAAAAGAAAACCCATGAATTTGAAGTTATTATTGAATGTTGGGATAGGTTTGCATGTAGAAACATTGTTGGGAGATTTAATTTCGGATATTTCATATCTAGGTGATGTATAAACGAATTAAAATTCTGGGAATTTATGATGAGAAAAAGTTAGGGTTTATGTTCTTGAAGAAAATTGGGAATTAATGTAGAAATTGTGATTTAATGATGTTTAGATGATGTCAAACCCTTTAATGATGTTAGTATAGCCCCTTAACATGTTTGAGGATGATGAGAGAACTCAATATATTGTTGGAACGAATTTTAGAAAAGGTTTGAGGAATAAAAATGGTGAAAAAACGAATTGGGGAGAAATCTGGGCCGAAACTGGCATCTCGTTAGAAGCAGCCCCAGGTCGTTCGAACGAGCTCGTTCGAACGAGCTTCTAACGAGTTGACCAGTCGTTATTAACGAGTAGGATTTTCGTTCGATATCTCGTTCGAACGAGATGTCGTTAGAAGGGTCAGTTCGTTCGAACGAACTGGGATCTCGTTCGAACAGCCTCGTTCGAACGAGACTTCTAACGACCTGACAGTCCAAACTCGTTCGAAGCCTCGTTCGAACGAGACTTCTAACGAGTTGACAGTTTGACCCTTTTTGGACTGTTTTGACTTTTGGAGTTCCGGGAGATGGTTCAAGGGTAGAGTTAGCATCCCTTTGATGATATAGTGATTGATTTGGGACTTTTGGGTTGCTGGGATGAGTAAAGCATATACGAGAATTATATTCAACGAATTATTTGGGTTGAGACGTGAGTGACCACTACGATGTGAGGATGAATTATAGCGCGTATAATTATGAACCGGAATAAAATAAGTTGTGATAATTAGTTAGTACGAGAATGCGATATGTACTACGATTATAATACGGTATTACTAAGATGTGTGTTTACTTAGTATTGATATATGGATTGTATGTATGACATACCTACCATACTTGCTATCACGGGAGGTTTACGTTCGCTTAGGACCCTCTAATCCTTGTGTGCCTACGGGGGGGATATAGACTGGTACCTTGATGAACATAGGTCATAGAAAGACTTATTGTGACATTAATAAGTCCGCTGACCATGGGAGCGTAGGTATGTGCGTGACCCATGTGATGGTGACTATGTTCGCCTCCACTATTTGTGACTTGTGTTATCTGAACTATTCCTGAGAGATTCGGAATATGTGATCCTTATGTACGTGATGTACCGGGATGGATAGCAGAGTATGTGTGCACTACAGCTTAGATTGCGGGGTGCTTGTATCGTATATTTATGTTGTGAATAATATACATTTAATTAATGGGAATCCTCATGTTAATGTTGTAAAAATATTACGGTATTGTTTCGAGATATATAATGAGTTAGCTGTTAGTTATATCAATGGCATATTTAGTAACTGAGTTTACGTTAAACCTCTATTTAATTACGAACATTGTTATGTTAATTGGAACCGAGTAATATGGGTAGAACCTTTGGCAGTCTAGCTAGTTATGTTGTCAGTTAGCTAGTAGTATGGGTCGATATAGATGGGTACTTACGTTAGGAGTGCACAGTTAGACGAGAGGTGAGAATATCATGCGAGTGTACGTCCTAACATGTACTTTGCATTTAATGTTTTAAATGTTTTTAAAGCACTTGCAGGTTTTAAAATGATTTCCACTTTCGGGCTCTGACCCATTTGCTTTCAAATATATTTTCTTGTAAAACCATTTTAGGTGCCCAGCCACAAGGACACCAAGCATAGGATTCTCATTCAGGTGACGTGCTGTAGCTGGATGTGGAAGCTACAGGGATTTGCTCATAGACGCTTCTATCTTTTGGATTCCAGAGTCACTATCTATCAGTTGTAGGGCATGTTGCCCATTCCTATTTAGAGCATTTTTACATTTCAGTTTTCAGACTCTAGCATGTATTGCTCAGTATTCAGTTTTAGTTATTTATTTCAGTTTACTTATCAGTTGTGGGATTTGTATTGAGGAGTTTTTCCTCCAAGTTTTATTTACTTATTGTGATGGTTATTCATTCTATTTCAGTATAGTGAATGGTGTTATTTAGTTATTCATTACTCTTGTTGCATGTTAATCAGATTTAATAAAATTTGGCACTTACTTTTTAAATACTAGGTGGTTAGTAATAATAAAACGTTTTCGACAGTGATGCTATTAACTGAGCCAACTTGGCATTTTGAATTAATTTTATAAAGGAGTAGCTACCCGGTGTTTAATTAGTCGGGGTGTCACAGGTGGTGTCAGAGCATCAGGTTCTAGTGTCCTTTAGGATCTGTACGGCTATTATGTTTCCGCTACGTTTCTTTGATATAGAGCCCTATATTTTAGGACTGTTGTACTCTTATTGTGTATGCTTCGTTCTTCAGCTATTTTAAGTTTATAAACCGTGAACTTATAAACTTTGTTCTTATTTCAGATGCCTCCACGACGTGCACGACGAGTTCCCAGGAATGCTACGCCCGAACCACAGCCCGCTCCAGTTCAGGGCATGTTGAACGCCGCTGAGGTTGCTGCTATAGTAGCCCAAGCGGTAAATGCCGCGATTGCCGTGATTCAGCAGGTACCACCGCAGGCGCCGGCTGCCGCGCCAGTACAGGTTAATGCATTCCCGTATGCTTGGGAGCGTGTACGTGACGCTTTTCAGAAAGCGCATCCACCAGAGTTTGCTGGAAGCTCAGATGTGGTTATCTCGAGCCAATGGAGGAAGGACATGCAGAGGTATTTGAGGATGCATGAGTGCACTGATGTTCAGAAACAGGTGCTAGCTACTTTCAAGATAGTGGGATCTGCACTGCAGTGGTGGGAGTCCATTACCACCGCGGAGGAGAGGGATACCCTCACGATTCAGGAGTTCTGGGTGCGGTTCGACCGCAAGTATTTTCCGTCCGCAGTTCATACAGAGATGAGGAGGAAACTGATGAGTTTGAAACAAGAGGGCAAGACAGTGGCCGAGTATGAGGCCGAGTTTACTAACCTGTTGCATATCGTTCCAGACGAGATTCCAACAGAGAAGAAGAAGATAGAGAAGTTCACTGATGGGTTGAATTGGAGGATCCGTCAGCATCTGCTAGGGAACCTATCGTTGGCCACGTATTCTGATGTGGTTAACGCTGCACTATTGCACTGCCAGGACCACCGTTTTCATATGGCCGAGGGCAAGCGGTCAGGGGAGTCTAGCCATCAGGGCAGGACTGGAGGACATGGTGCCAGCGGGGCACAATCGGGTCAGGGGCAGAGACAGACTGAGCAGGGCTCCCAGCAGGGGGACAATAAGAGGTTCCGATCAGGGAACTACAGGCAGGGACAGGGAGGTTCCCGCCAGGGCCATCAGGGTCCAAACGGCCAGTAGGGCCAACAGGGACAGAATGGGCAGCAGCTCCATCAGGGCCAGCAGGGCCAAGGGAGGAATGGTAACGGCCACCAGGGCCGGGGACAGCAGGGGCAGAGGGGAGGGAACTTCCCAGGGAAGTGCTTTACTTGTGGCAAGACTGGCCATAAGAAGCAGGATTGTCCTGATAGGGGTAGGGCCCCACAGCAGCAGCAGCAGGGTGCTCGCCAGGAGCCACAGAGACCTATGTTTCCCGCAGCTCTTCCTGCACCGCCACAGATGGCAGCATTGCCACCCATTCCAGCAGTCCCAGCTCAGCAGGGGCAGCTACAGTATGGACGTGTCTACAACGTTCACCAGGCTGCAGTTCCACAGGCACCGCCCGCGATCGAGGGTACGTTTCCTATCCATGGCACTATGGGTCGGGTGTTATTTGATACGGGTGCTACACATTGTTTTATAGCTACACACTTCGCGAAAGCTTTAGGATTGTTAGCTACGGCAGAGAGCACAGTGACGTGTGTCGACTCACCATTAGGGAGTGGGTCACTTATTTTCTTTATATGCCGGGGAGTCGGGGTAGAGGTTGGTGGTTTGGTATTGCCTGCGGACATGTTAGTGTTAGACATGCATGTTCACGATGTGATCATCGGGATGGATTGGCTCGTAGCATATAGGGCCATGATTGATTGCTTCAGCGGGAGCATTATTTTTGCCATTCCGGGGTAGGAGATGTTTATAGTGGCGATGCCTCGCCCAGAGGGAGGATCGACCGCTCATCTGTATTACATAGAGGAGGATACCTCTAAGGAGGTTGTTATTCCTTTGGATTCGATCCCGGTTGTCAGGGAGTATTCAGATGTGTTTCAGGAGATACCAGGCTTACCGCCCAGTCGAGAGATAGACTTCGTTATTGATCTGCTACCGGGTACGAGACCTATAGCACGTGCACCGTACCGTATGGCTCCAGCTGAGATGCGAGAGTTACGGGATCAGATAGAGCAGCTGTTAGGGCAGGGCTTTATTCGTAGGAGTACCTCACCTTGGGGCGCTCCAGTTTTGTTTGTTAAGAAGAGGGACGGTTCACTGAGATTGTGTGTGGACTACCGAGAGTTGAATAAGGTCACGATACGGAATAAGTATCCGTTGCCTCGAATCGATGACTTATTCGACCAGTTGAGAGGAGCTTCTTTCTTCTCGAAGATTGACTTGAGGTCGGGATACCATCAGTTGCGTATCAGGGAGGAGGATGTCTCGAAGACTGCGTTCTTGTCGAGATATGGTTCTTATGAGTTTCGGGTTATGCCTTTCGGCTTGACCAACGCTCCAGCAGTGTTTATGGACTTGATGAACAGAGTGTTCAGAGACTTCTTAGATCAGTTTGTCATTGTCTTCATTGATGACATTCTGGTTTACTCTCAGACAGAGGAGGAGCACGCCGAGCATTTGAGGATGGTTTTGCAGACACTTCGTCAGAACGAGCTGTATGCAAAATATGAGAAGTGCGGGTTTTGGCTGAAGGAAGTCCAGTTCTTGGGTCACATTATTTCCGACCAGGGAATATCTGTCGATCCGGGGAAGGTGTCAGCGGTGAGGGAGTGGGGACAGCCCACGACACCAACGGAGATTCGTAGTTTCTTGGGTTTAGCAGGATACTACAGGAGGTTTATTCGGGGTTTCTCAGAGATAGCAGGTCCTTTGACACATCTTACTCGTAAGGGTGTGCCATACATCTGGAGTGATGCATGTCAGTTGGCATTCGATGAGTTGAAGGACAAATTGACCTCAGCACCTGTGTTAGCATTGCCGAGACAGGGAGTTGAGTATTTGGTTTACACCGATGCGTCTTTGCAAGGACTTGGAGGTGTTTTGCAGCAGGAGAGACAGGCCATAGCTTATGCTTCCCGTAAGCTTAAGCCTCATGAGAAGAATTACCCCACGCATGATTTGGAATTGGCAGCAGTAGTATTTGCCTTACGGATTTGGAGGCACTATCTTTTGGGGGAGAAGTTTCAGCTGTTCACGGACCACAAGTCACTACAGTATCTGTTCACGCAGAAGGAATTAAATATGCGGCAGCGTAGGTGGCTTGAATTTGTGAAAGACTACCAGTTCGACATTCAGTACCACCCGGGTAAGGCTAACGTGGTAGCAGACGCGTTGAGCCGCAGGCCAGCAGATGAGGTGGCAGAGGTGTGGAAAGCGAAGTGGAAGGAATTGGGACACCAGGATGCAGTGGCCCGATCTTTCATGGCTGTGATGACCGTTACACCGCAGATTGTCACGAAGGTTGTACGGGCACAGGCAAATGATTCGTTCTGTCAGGAGCAGATAGTTCGATTACTCGCTGAGGGAGCTGAGTCCTATACCGTTAGCTCAGACGGGGGATTACGCTTCAATGGGAGATTGGTAGTTCCGGAAGGAGAGGAATTGCGGCACGAGGTGATGGCAGAGTCGCACGGCTCACGGTTCGCGGTACATCCCGGAGGGGACAAAATGTACCAAGATATGAGACGGCAGTATTGGTGGAGCGGTATGAAGAGAGATATCGCAGAGTTTGTCTCGAAATGCGCCACTTGTCAGCTTGTAAAAGTGGATCATCAGAGACCAACAGGATTGCTACAGCCATTGGAGGTTCCGGTGTGGATGTGGGAGAGCATATCCATGGACTTTATCACGGGGTTGCCTACGTCGCAGAGGGGTCACGACTCCGTTTGGGTAATTGTGGACAGATTGTCCAAGGTCGCTCACTTTTTACCCGTTAGGACTGATTACACTGCGGGTCAGTATGCCCAACTCTTCATTTCAGAGATTGTGAGACTTCACGGTGTGCCCCTAAATATCGTGTCTGACAGAGACAAGATATTTGTTTCGAGGTTTTGGGAGAGTTTCCAGGAGGCCATGGGCACGGAATTGCGGTTGAGTACGGCTTATCATCCGCAGACTGATGGGCAGACCGAGCGCACCAATCAGATGTTGGAAGACATGCTACGCATGTGTATTATTGACTTCGGAGGTGGATGGGAGCAGTACCTTCCACTGGTGGAGTTTGCTTACAACAACTCCTATCAGTTCACGATTGGCATGGCTCCGTTTGAGGCATTGTACGGTAGGCCTTGTCGTTCCCCAGCATGTTGGTTGGAAGTGGGGGACAACAAACTACTTGGGCCGGAAGTAATTCAGGATACTTCGGCAAGGATTGAGTTGATTCGGAGTCGCATTCGGGTAGCTCAAGACAGGCAGAAGAGTTATGCTGATGCAAAGAGATTTTTCAGGGAGTTCCAAGTGGGGGACCAAGTTTTGCTCAGGGTTTCTCCAATGAAGGGGATTATGCGATTCGGGAAGAAGGGGAAGTTGGCACCGAGGTATGTGGGGCCGTTTCCTATTATTGAGCGGATCGGACCGGTTGCGTATAGACTCGGGTTACCGGAGCATTTGCATCGGATTCACGACGTGTTCCATATTTCCTCGCTGAGGAAATACCTTAGGGATGATTTGGCTCATTCTCACATTGCTGTGGAGGACATCGATCTCCAGCCGGATAGCTCTTATGAGGAGGGGCCAATTGCTATTTTGGACCGAAGCGAGAGGAAACTGCGGTCAAAGATAGTCCCGTTAGTACGTGTTCAGTGGCGACATCACAATGTCGAGGAGTCCACATGGGAGCGCGAGGATGAGATGCGCGAACGTTATCCAGAGATGTTTCTAGCAGGTACTTTCTAGTTTCGAATTTCGGGACGAAATTCAGTTATTAGGGGGGGAGTATGTAATACCCCGTACTTTTGACTATATTTATTTTTGGGATTAATTAATTAAATGCGTATTAATTGGAAATTAATCCGGGTTATAAATACTGATGTGATGCGAATTGGTATTTGATTATGTGCATATATGATTATATATGTATTTGGTATTATAAAATTTGTCGTGGGATTTATATACGGCATTTTAGAAATTTTGTTGAGACGCGTGGGACCGCCGCGTCACGGTATAATATTTTGATATTAAAAGTAAATTTAAAATCGATAATCCATATGGTCATTTTGAGCGCGCCAACGCGTCCGGAAGGGTCGAGATAGTCAAAAAACACTAGCCGGGGGTATAGTTTGGATCCCGGGGTAATTTTAGACCGTACCGGTAACTTAAAGGGTATTTTAGTAATTTGGTATTTTTGGGTAATTAAAAGTGACGAAAATTGAGAGTTGTAATCTGATAAGGATTGACCCCAACCAACCCTTATTAACCCAACAAGCTACGGAGGTTTATTGAAATTAGGTTTCATAAGTTTCCCCAAAGCAAACCCTAGCCACCATAGCCTTTTGGAGAAGAAAGCTTGGAGAAGGAGAGAGAGAGAGAGATTCTGCAAAAATTCTACACCGAATCCACACCAAATTCAGAAATCAAACCAAGGCAAGTGACTTTATTTCCATTTAATTACTGAGAATGTCTTTTCCATGTTAGAAATTGAAGAATCTTAATTGTTCTTGAAAGATTAAAAGAAAACCCATGAATTTGAAGTTATTATTGAATGTTGGGATAGGTTTGCATGTAGAAACATTGTTGGGAGATTTAATTTCGGATATTTCATATCTAGGTGATGTATAAACGAATTAAAATTCTGGGAATTTATGATGAGAAAAAGTTAGGGTTTATGTTCTTGAAGAAAATTGGGAATTAATGTAGAAATTGTGATTTAATGATGTTTAGATGATGTCAAACCCTTTAATGATGTTAGTATAGCCCCTTAACATGTTTGAGGATGATGAGAGAACTCAATATATTGTTGGAACGAATTTTAGAAAAGGTTTGAGGAATAAAAATGGTGAAAAAACGAATTGGGGAGAAATCTGGGCCGAAACTGGCATCTCGTTAGAAGCAGCCCCAGGTCGTTCGAACGAGCTCGTTCGAACGAGCTTCTAACGAGTTGACCAGTCGTTATTAACGAGTAGGATTTTCGTTCGATATCTCGTTCGAACGAGATGTCGTTAGAAGGGTCAGTTCGTTCGAACGAACTGGGATCTCGTTCGAACAGCCTCGTTCGAACGAGACTTCTAACGACCTGACAGTCCAAACTCGTTCGAAGCCTCGTTCGAACGAGACTTCTAACGAGTTGACAGTTTGACCCTTTTTGGACTGTTTTGACTTTTGGAGTTCCGGGAGATGGTTCAAGGGTAGAGTTAGCATCCCTTTGATGATATAGTGATTGATTTGGGACTTTTGGGTTGCTGGGATGAGTAAAGCATATACGAGAATTATATTCAACGAATTATTTGGGTTGAGACGTGAGTGACCACTACGATGTGAGGATGAATTATAGCGCGTATAATTATGAACCGGAATAAAATAAGTTGTGATAATTAGTTAGTACGAGAATGCGATATGTACTACGATTATAATACGGTATTACTAAGATGTGTGTTTACTTAGTATTGATATATGGATTGTATGTATGACATACCTACCATACTTGCTATCACGGGAGGTTTACGTTCGCTTAGGACCCTCTAATCCTTGTGTGCCTACGGGGGGGATATAGACTGGTACCTTGATGAACATAGGTCATAGAAAGACTTATTGTGACATTAATAAGTCCGCTGACCATGGGAGCGTAGGTATGTGCGTGACCCATGTGATGGTGACTATGTTCGCCTCCACTATTTGTGACTTGTGTTATCTGAACTATTCCTGAGAGATTCGGAATATGTGATCCTTATGTACGTGATGTACCGGGATGGATAGCAGAGTATGTGTGCACTACAGCTTAGATTGCGGGGTGCTTGTATCGTATATTTATGTTGTGAATAATATACATTTAATTAATGGGAATCCTCATGTTAATGTTGTAAAAATATTACGGTATTGTTTCGAGATATATAATGAGTTAGCTGTTAGTTATATCAATGGCATATTTAGTAACTGAGTTTACGTTAAACCTCTATTTAATTACGAACATTGTTATGTTAATTGGAACCGAGTAATATGGGTAGAACCTTTGGCAGTCTAGCTAGTTATGTTGTCAGTTAGCTAGTAGTATGGGTCGATATAGATGGGTACTTACGTTAGGAGTGCACAGTTAGACGAGAGGTGAGAATATCATGCGAGTGTACGTCCTAACATGTACTTTGCATTTAATGTTTTAAATGTTTTTAAAGCACTTGCAGGTTTTAAAATGATTTCCACTTTCGGGCTCTGACCCATTTGCTTTCAAATATATTTTCTTGTAAAACCATTTTAGGTGCCCAGCCACAAGGACACCAAGCATAGGATTCTCATTCAGGTGACGTGCTGTAGCTGGATGTGGAAGCTACAGGGATTTGCTCATAGACGCTTCTATCTTTTGGATTCCAGAGTCACTATCTATCAGTTGTAGGGCATGTTGCCCATTCCTATTTAGAGCATTTTTACATTTCAGTTTTCAGACTCTAGCATGTATTGCTCAGTATTCAGTTTTAGTTATTTATTTCAGTTTACTTATCAGTTGTGGGATTTGTATTGAGGAGTTTTTCCTCCAGGTTTTATTTACTTATTGTGATGGTTATTCATTCTATTTCAGTATAGTGAATGGTGTTATTTAGTTATTCATTACTCTTGTTGCATGTTAATCAGATTTAATAAAATTTGGCACTTACTTTTTAAATACTAGGTGGTTAGTAATAATAAAACGTTTTCGACAGTGATGCTATTAACTGAGCCAACTTGGCATTTTGAATTAATTTTATAAAGGAGTAGCTACCCGGTGTTTAATTAGTCGGGGTGTCACAGGTTGATGATTTAATTACTTGGTTATTGTTAATTTAATTAATAAAATTTGGCATCTCTCTTTTTAAATATTAGGTTACTAGTAATAAATTAAATATTTTCGACAGTGATGCTAAGACTGAACCAACTTGATATTCTGTATTAATCTCATAAAGGAGTAGCTATTCGGTATTTAATTAGTCGGGGTGTCACGATGTGACAGTATGGTCGGAGTCATAAAATTGAGATATGATTGTTGATACCAAAATTAATCTGCTGACATGGACCAATCATATGAAGACACGTGGCTATCTATATGGCAACAACACACACTTCCGAGGAACCCATTCGCTCCGAGGAACAAGACTACAACGAGGAAGACTAGTTCCCCGAGGAACTCACAAGCTCTGAGGAACAATGCCTCTCCGAGGAACTCTTAAATACCGAGAAGCTTAGGCGGTCCGAGCAACTCGTGGTGGTCCGAGCTGCACCTCGAAGCAGGATACCAACAGTTTAACTGCTCATTAAATGCTTTTGGACGCGCACGCAAAGAGGGCATTAAATGTATTATCCTTTCATATGTATATCATTTAATGTATTACCCTTTCATATGACAGCCTCAGGGTTATAAATACATTGTACAATCCTCATTGTAAGGGGACCCGACCCCAGACCGGAATTTCTTGAGATAACTTGTAATCGAGAATTCCCATACAAGCAGCAATACCAAAACAGTGGACGTAGGCCATTCTTATAAGGCTGAACCACTTTAAAATTCTTTGTCTCATTTATTTATCTGTGATTGAATTATTAGAGTGATCTAATTTTTTACATCAACAGATTGGCGCCGTCTGTGGGAAACGACTGATAATATCGTTTTTCATCAAAAACAATCCATTACCAATGGTTGATATTTCTGAATCCAGCAATCAAAACATTGGAACCCCTCCAAATCCGTCTGCTCCACCAATTGTTCCAGATCTGACTGGAATAATGGTAAATTTGGCTCAGGGCCAGACCGTCATGCAAGAAACGATGCGACAACTCATCCAAACCCTCCATGGCGGTGCATCAGCCCATTCCGGACCACGAAGCATTCAAAGAAATATCCGTTCTCCTTCTTCGTGTACTAGGCGTACTAACTCACATCGCAATGAGGAATCTGATGATTTCTCTTATCAACCTGGGCGAACTTCGTCGGTGCGAGCCACGGATACTGAACAACGTGTCACCCTCTCCCTAGAAAGGACCAGCGCGTTGGAAAGATTAAGTAGGGTTTCTACTTTCGACCGATTAGGACCTAGGAGGAACAAAAGTCCTCTTAATGCAGCGTCGAGGAGCTTTCGACGACCATCAGATTTAAGGGAAGGATCTGCCCAGTCGCGACCAGCTGCTCGTCAAGATAGATCCTATGATCGACCAGTTTCTCGTTAGGATAAATCCCAGGAAGCTACTTCAACGCGATCAGTTGCTCGAACCAATAGGCCCGAGGAAGGAAATGATGCATGGAAAGGATATATTCAAAGGCTGGAGGATAGATTAGAGGAAATGGCTAAGGCCAAGAATCCTCTACAACGAACCTTTGTTCGAGGAACACCTTTTGTCCAGGATATTGTTGATTTTCCAACACCATCAAAGTTCAAAGCACCTGTTGTGACTCCCAATTATGATGGAAAGACTGACCCTTTCCTTTATATAGAACAATACCAAGCTGCAGCTGACATCTATGTTGTCCCAGATGAGATGAGATGTAGAGCATTCTCGGGAACACTTACTGGATCTGCTCAAATATGGTATAATAGTCTTCCTCGGGGTAAGATTTCAACTTTTCTTCAATTGGCCGAGCTATTCATTGGGAATTTCTGCTTTGGATCAAAGCCAGTGAAATGAGTAGCTCATTTGTTAAGTGTTAGACAAAAAGCTGGTGAGAGTACCATAGATTATATAACTCGGTTTAATAACGAGAAACTTAAAGTCATTGATTATGAGGAGAAGACATCGATTACCGCTTTGATGAGTGGACTACTACCGAACAAGTTGTACTACACTTTGGCCAAAGATCCACCTCGAACCATGTCAGACATGATGGGAAAAGCGTCTAAGATTATGAATGTCGAGGAGGCTATGTCTGGGAAGAAGAATATGGACACCAAAGAAACCAAGGTGGAAGGTGATAAGGCTAAGAAGAAAGAACACGAGAACAATGGTGGTGACAAATAATCCAAAAATAGGTCGTCATGCGAGGTATTGAGGAAATTTGATAATTACACACCTTTGAAGACAAATATCAACCACGTCCTAGAAGAAATTAAGAACAACGAGGAGTTAAACTGGCCAAAGAAAATGAAGGCAGACCCTGACACGAGAAATAGGGAAAAATATTGCGAATTCCACAAGGATCGTGGCCATATGACCAAAAACTGCATAGCTCTTCAGAATGAGATTGAAACACTCATCCGACGAGGAAAATTAGCAAAGTATGTTGATCGGGGAGGCGAAATAAGAAACAAAGACTGAACTAGAGAGAGGTCTAGATCTCCTCATCGAGCAGAGGAGAAAAAGAAAAGAAACCATAAAGATGATCCCGAGGACGACCCCGATCTTCCCAAGAAACCAAAACAGCCAGAACGACAGGTATTTTCAATACGCTTTGGATCATTTGACTGTAATGTTATTACAGGTGGAGATGCAGGAGGAGGAGACCTTACTGCAGAAAGAAAGGCTTACCTTGGCGAGGCACAAGCTTGCTCGTCCATTCAGTGAATAAATCTAGCCGAAGAGGATCGCCCGAGAAAGGTGAACAAAGAGAAATTGGTTATCGGTTTTTCAAAAAATGACCTTGCAGGTGTTTTATATCCTCATGACGACCCACTGGTGATCAAAATGAGAATGAAGGAAGTCATGATTTCAAGAGTACTGGTCGACAATGGTAGCTCGGCAGACATCATCTTCTACTCGTGCTTTGATAGTTTAAATCTAAAGCTATCTCAACTAGAGCCTTACCACAGACCCCTCATTGGTTTTGCTGGCGAGAAAGTATTTCCACATGGGACGATCAAGTTGGATATATTCATTGGTACGTGGCCTGCTTGTCGGACAGAAAGAATACGTTTCTTAGTGATGGATAAGAATGTCCAATCATCATACAATATCATTATGGGAAGAGTAGGATTGAAGAAGTTCGAGGTTGTGCCATCTACAGTACATCAGTGCCTAAAATTTCCAACAAACTTTGGAGTAGGAGTTGTGAAAGGTGATCAGAAAGTAGCTCAGGAATGCTATTATTCATCCGTTGAGCAAGAAGAACTGGAAGAATCAAAGAAAAAGACCACTACTTATCAAGTGGATGAAGGTGCAGAAATTGAAACATTGGATCCCCGAGATGAGTCGTAACTCGTAAAGGGTCAAGTGGTGGAAGCTACTGAAAATATCATTCTGGACGACGAGCACCCTGAGCGAACTACTCAAATAGGTTCATCGTTGGAGGCCTCATTAAAACAGGAATTGATAACTTTCCTTAGAAGCAGAAGACAAACTTTTGCATGGAGTCATGAAGATATGCCTGGGACAGACCCAAACTTCTTATGTCAAGAGCTCAATGTGAATAAAGAGATCAAGCCTGTGAATTAGAGAAAAAGAGTATTCAGTCCCGAGAAGAATCAAGCCATACAGGATGAAGTCAAGAAGCTCCAGAAATCTTATTTCATTAAAGATGTTAAATATCCAGATTAGTTAGTCAATGTGGTAATGGTAAAGAAGAAGAACAACAAGTGGAGGATGTGTGTGGACTTCACCAACCTCAACAAAGCATGCCCAAAGGATCATTTTCCATTGCCCCGAATTGATCAACTGGTGGATGCTACATCAGGACACGAGTTGCTGAGCTTCATGGATGCTTATTCTGGCTACAATCAAATTAAAATGAAACCTGAAGACTGGGAAAGTACTTCTTTCATTACCCCTCGGGGAACTTATTATTATAATGTTATGCCTTTTGGTTTGAAAAATGCAGGCGCGACATATCAGAGGATGATGAACAAGGACTTCGCTGAACAAATCAGTGACAACATGGAAGTCTATGTTGACGATATGCTGACAAAAAGCAAGAAAGCTGCCGATCATTTAGTTGACTTAAGCCAGACTTTTGATCAACTAGATAAATATCAAATGAAGCTGAACCCAACAAAGTGAATCTTTGGAGTGCGAGAAGGCATGTTTCTCGGGTACATTGTCAATCAACGAGGCATTGAAGCAAATCTTGAAAACATCAAAGCTCTATTAGGGATGAAATCTCCAACGACGAAGAAGGAAGTACAGAGTCTCACAGGACGAGTAGCGGCACTCAACAGATTTGTGTCACGAGCAACTGATAGATGTCTCCCATTCTTCAAGACACTCAGAAATACTTTTGAGTGGAATGATGAATGTGATAAGGCTTTTCAAGACTTGAAGAGATACTTGGGAACACCTCCACTGTTGTCCAGGCCAGTGATGGGAGAAAAATTGTACTTGTACCTTGCAGTGTCCGAGAATGCAGTTAGCTCGGCGTTGATCTGAGTGGAGAATGGAGTACAAAAGCCAATTTACTACATAAGTAAGGCCTTCCAAGGAGCAGAGATCAGATATCCAAGGCTGGAGAAATTGGCACTGGCGCTGATTGAGGCGAGTAGGAGAATGAGGCCATATTTCCAGGCTCATACCATAGTAGTATATACTGATATGCCATTTAGGCAAGCCCTGCATAAGGCAAAAAAATTAGGAAGATTGATGTACTGGGCAATAGAGCTCGGTGAATATGATATAATCTATGAACCCAGATAATCGCTTAAAGCGCAGGCTGTAGCAGATTTTATAGCGAAGTTCACCTATCCTGACAGTTTCGAGGAATAAAAGTTGCTCGCTGATCAACCTGTGGATGTTACAGGATCAACAAACACAGGCTCAGACGAATTCCGATTGTTAAAAAGGCGTGTGGATGTTATAGGATGTAACGCAGAGATAGTTGAGAGGACTCCGGACGAGAAACAAGAGTTGCTCGCCGATCAACCTGTGGATGTTACAGGATCAACAAACACTAGCTCAGACCAACTCCGGTTGGTAAAAGGGCTAGTGGATGTTACAAGATCATTGACTTCGGGCTCAGACCAACTCCGGTTGGTAAAAGGGCAAGGAGAACTAATCGATGAAGAGCAAGAAAAACACGAGGAGGAAAGGAAGGAATAAATATTTCACCGAGGAACTCTAACTGATCAAAAATTTGAAGAGGAGTTACCTATATGGAGACTATATGTAGATGGCTCATCTTGCACTGCAGGATGCGGCGCGGGGATAGTTTTGAGCACTCCGAATGAGGTCGATATGGAATACGCCTTGCATTTACAATTCAAAGCTTCCAACAATGAGGCTGGATATGAGGCGATGATTGCAGGACTTGATTTAGCAAAAATTATGGAGGCGCAACAGGTCATTGTTTTCAGTGATTCTCAATTGATCATAAACCAAATGATGGGAGTATCTGCAGTTAGAGAAGAATTAATGATCAGATATCATTCAAAGGCAAAGGAGTTGGTGTCAGAATTTGCCGCTATTCAGCTGGTCAGAATACCAAGAATGGAGAATGCGAGAGCAGACGCCCTAACTCGACTAGCATCAGCTACTCGCACCGAGCTACGACGAACAATCCCAATTGAAGTGTTAGCTGGTCAGAGCATAGATGAAGATTTGACGATGAACTTTATCACCCTTGATTTAGGACCATATTGGATGGATTCCATCAGGGCGTATATTGAGGAGGGAGAATTGCCAATTGATAAGCTCGCTGCCAAAAAGTTGAAGTTTAAAGTTTCTCGGTATGTACTAACTAATGGTGTTTTATATAGACAAGGAATTATGGCAGGTTTGCAGAGATGCGTACATCCCTTCGAGGTGAAAGAATTAATTGAAGAGATCCACGAAGGGTCTTGTGGAGCACATGTAGCAGGTCGGACGCTTTTACAAAGGGTGATGACGCAGGGATACTACTGGCCGATAATGAGGGCTGATTGTATAGCTTATGCCAAGAAGTGTGACAAGTGCCAGCACTTTTCCTCAATCCGAATAACTCCACAAGCATTGTTGACACCCATAACTTCTCCTTGGCCATTTGCCATGTGGGGAATAGATTTGGTTGGACCACTGCCAACGACCCGAGGAAGGTTCAAGTACCTCGTCGTCGTAGTGGATTATTTTACTAAATGGGTAAAAGCTGAGCCACTCATTGACATGACGTACGAGAAGGTGTACCGATTTGTTTGGAAGAATATCATTTATTGATATGGTCTACCTCATGCCTTCATCACAGACCATGGAACACAATTTGATAATGAGGAGTTTGCCGCATATTGTCATCAGTCAAACATTTTGAAGGTTCATTCAGCACTAGGCCATCCTAAAAGCAATGGACAAACTGAAGTGACAAACAGAACGCTGCTGAACGGTTTGAAGAAAAGATTGGATGATGCAAAAGCAAACTGGATCAACGTGCTACAATCAGTACTTTGGGCTTACCGAACTACTGCCCGAGTAGCAACTGGAGAATCACCATACATGCTGGCATTTGGAAGAGAAGCTGTCATACCTGCCGAGTTGGGCCTCCCAACACACAGGGTACTAAATTTTAATTCCCCTGTCAGCGACTTAATGAGAAGACTGGATTTAGATATTCTCGAGGAAGTTAGAGAAGAAGTAGTTATTAGAAATGTTGCTTACCAGCAGCGAACAACTCTATTCTATAATAAAAGGGTGAAGAAGTGCGACCTGAAAGAAGGAGACTATGTGCTGAAGAAAGTAATCCAAAATCACAATAAACTGGAGGCAAACTGGCATGGACCATACCGAGTTACAGAAGTTGTTCGACCAGGAACTTATCGAATAGCAACTTTAGAAGGCGAGGAGTTTAAGAATGCATGGAACGTAGAGCATCTGCGCAATTATTATCAGTGATGTATATCTAACACAGTTCCATCAGTATGAATAAAATGAAAATATTCTGCAAGTCTCTCTGTTTATTGAAAAAATTTTGGGGAATACTAGTGCTACGCACTACTCGGCGAAGCTCGGCAGACTACTCAACGAAATATTCCAAACTGTACCAAGTATGGTTAGTCGGGGATAAAAACCCATTAACTGTAGTTGGTCGACGAGGAGAAATATTCCTAAAAATGTTAACCTGTTTGGCTAGGAAACGAAATATTCCAAACTGTACCAAGTATGGTTGGTCGGGGATAAAAACCCACTAACTGTAGTTGGTCGACGAGGAGACATATTCCTAAAAATGCCAACCTGTTTGGCTAGGAAACGAAATATTCCAAACATTACCAAGTATGGTTGGTCGGGGATAAAAACCCACTAACTGTAGTTGGTCGATGAGGAAAAATATTCCTAAAAATGCCAACCTATTTGGCTAGAAAATGAAATATTCCAAACTGTACCAAGTATGGTTGGTCGAGGATAAAAACCCACTAACAGTAGTTGGTTGATGAGGAGAATTTATCGACCTTGGTTGGTCGGACACATTTTATGAAAAAGATAAAAATTTGCCAAGTATGATTAGTCGGGCATAAACTCTCACTAACCGTAGTTGGTCGACAAGCATAATTTAACAACCTTGATTGGTTGATACTCATTACTTTATTATTAAGTGATCGAGCAACATTATTGATACTTATAACTTTTTAATTGTTAATGAGTTGGTCGACAAACAACACAATATTACTATCTTTTTAACAAATATGCATAAATATAAAGTGTTTGATAACTACAAGATAATAGTAATTGATATTTGCAAACAAAAATGAAAGTCTTTCATTGAATTCAAAATAAATTACATTGATAATGAAATTACAGTTACATTGACATGTATACTAACTATTAAATCAAAAAATTCCTATTCTAGTGGTCTCTTCCCCTCTGCTTTTGACACAGGTTCCTCGCCAGCAGGCGGATCATTTAAAGACAGAGGAGAATTGATGAAGTTGATGTCCTTCAACATCCTGACATTCATCAAGGATGGTCGGTCTAAGAGATGCTCTGGACGAGATAACTCGATTTGAGAATGTAAATTGTAGTCACCGAGATACTTTAAAATTAAGCTCCGAGGAATGGCCCGAGCAGGGATCCATTTCATGTCCAAATTGTATGGCAGCACAGGCAAGTCGAACAACCCGGGATCATGGTATTCCCACAGATAATGACCTTATTCGAGCTTCAACACACCTAAGGCATTCAGCCATCCTTGCTTATAGCCCTCATTGTTGGCATTCTGGATACGATCGTCCAAGTGGTATAGCGCTTCATTGTATCCAGCCATCCAGAACTCCCTGGGCTGTTTGTGGAATTGATATGTTAGCCTTTCTAGCTGCTCGTGGAGATTCTTGATAAAAAGCTCCTTACTCTTCAAGTCTGAATTATGCGCAGAGAGCTATTTTTCCAAGTCCCTAATCTTCTTTGACATGTCAGACAAAGCCTGGTTCTTCGCCATTAATTGGAAAGCTTGGTTCTCTAACGCATATTGAGTTCTCTGTTCTTCAACAAGAACCCGAGCTGCTCTTCCTCATCCCCGAGGAGCTCTTGCTCGACCGCAAGAAGATGTGGAAGGGACCGACCTCTTCAAGGTGTCCAATTCTTCCCTCAACTTGGCATTCTCAACTTCTAAGAATGAAAATCCCTCGTCAGTCACTGGGATTAGGGTTATTGAAGAAGAGGCTGCAGACTTCAACTGTGATAGCTCTTTATGCAAATTGTTGTTTTCCTTTTCCAGCAACTCAGCAATCTGTCTGCATTCCTTGACCTCACCCTTCAAAGTTCTCTCCCTCAGATCATGCCCAGCAAAAAACTTCTTGTAGCCCTTGTCAGCCATGATCAGCTTGTACTTCTTTTCGTACCCCTCATGCAACAGGGCAGTTGATTCCTTGTACTGATTCTGAAGGTCATCGAGGGTACACTGGAGATCCTCGATCATTTCATAATAAGACACATTATTGGCCACAGCTCGGTCAAGTAGACACTTCAGGTACTGATATGCTTCAATTGCCTGTTCTGAAGCATCATGACCAAGGACGTCGACAACTTGTGCAGTACTCAAGTCTGTGTGACCATCCTTAAAGTACTCATTGCATTGTTGCAAAAACTTTGTATCATGGGCAGATAGCAGTTCCATCCTGGCCAGAAACTAGCAGAGAAAGAAAGAGCAATCATCAATAAGAAGAATAAGCAGAGTATGAATGAAAGATAAACAACAATATGCAAGAAAATTCAAGTTTTATTAGATCATACAATTCAGAGTTACAAGTTCTGGATTACATTTGACAAAAGAAGAAAAATATAAAGATAAGATCGAATAACACTACACCTTTTCCTTATCTCCCAAAACATTCTCGGGAGGTTGGGAAGAGGAAGCAGGTTGCTCGGAGGGAACTGTGGGTTGTTCGGAGAGCACCAGCTGTTGCTCGGAAGAGGAAACGACTTGCTTGGCAGCATATTGGATGGCTGGGGGGTGATCTCCCATCATCATTGAAGACTCATCAGAGGTAGCTTCGTCCTCTTCTAATTCTTCTGGAGTAGGAGGGGGACCAGGGATATGTCGCTGGAAGAGCTCGGATGATTCGTCGACCTTCATTTCCTGAAGGGCAGCAACCCATCCATCCCTGAAGTACTTCAGACTGCCATAGTCCACTTGAGATACCATGGCAGAACACCCCTTGTTCCACCCCTTGTCCCAACCAGAGTTAAAGGACTTCTTTACAGCAGCTTTCCTCTTGGTCTTCTCCAAGGCAAGCTTCTCGGACAGCAGGTTCTCAGCAGCCTTCAATTTATTTTCTGCCTCCTCCTTTGGCCGACCTACTTCCTGGAGCTGGTTCAACCTCTCCTCAGCAACTTTGAGCTTATTCTCAAGCTCCCCTTCAGCTCTGAGCTTCTCTTCAAGCTCTTTATTTGCCTTCTCCAAGGCAGTCTTTTTCTTCTCCAACTCCTTGGAGGCATCAACCGCTCGAGCTTTTTCTTGCTCGGAGGAGGCAAGATTTTTCTCTCAGATAGCCTTATCAGTGGCATACTTCTGGCGAGAGTCTTCCAAAGACTTGATAGCCTCTTCCATAGCTCCCTCCACACTGGACGAGGAGCAAGAAGCCTTAATCGCTTCATCCTTCTTCAGGATTATATTAAAGCAGCTCGTCAACTGTGAACAGAAAAAGAAAGCAAGTTAGAAACATAAATGACAAAGGAAAATATAAAAATTTCAAAGTAAAGAGACTTACTGAAGCAAGATGACGAGCAGCCAAAGAAGTAACCATGTACCGAGTAAGATTATCTTTATTACCTTGGACCTAGGGAATGGTCCGGGACTTCACCTAGCTCATGGCAAAGATCGGAGGAACAAAAGTGGGAACTACAATCCCAGCAGCTGGGGGCTGAGTAGTGGTGTCAGCCAAATTGACCGAGGATTTTTTCTTCAGCCTCCTCGGGGGAACAGGTACAGATTCAACCAAGGAAGAACCCTTGGTCAGTGATATCACAATCACCTCTCCAGGAGCAGCAGACCTGCTCGGAGCCACTGCGGGCTTATCAGCAACCTTATCGGTGACTTTAGCAGGAGCAATTGGAGGAGCTGCATCAGTCTTCTTTGTCCCCTCCCTTGGGACATCAATCTTAATCCTTTTTACCTCCCCAGAACCGGAGGCAGTTTTCTTAAACAGAGCAGGAGTTCTTCTTTTTTTCATCCTTTCACTTAAAGGAATATGGGATTCAGGCGATGAGCTTGTGGAAGCTGGAACTGGCTCTGATTCACTTATCACTGGACGAGCAGTGAAGGAAGTGGTGTAGCTCTTGTACTGGAGCAGATACGAAGCCGACCTAATATGCTCGTCTGCAACACTTTGATGCAGACTCCAGATAAGTTTCAAATGCCTTATGTTGATATCTGTTTCTTTTGGGCACTTTCTTTTGTTATCAACTGCAAATAATCAAACATTGTTATCAGTAGCACATCTTATCAAACACAAAAGAAGCATAATTTCAAAATAAAGTAAAATAAAAATAACCTATCCCATTGCCATAAGGAGGGCATCTAGGACCCTGGTAAACTTCATCTCTAGCTAATGGAGGGTGTTGCCAGTTTTTTATGACAACCCCATGTTCAAAATAATCCCTATTATCATCAGGGAGATTAACTACTAAGGCTCTGTTTAAAAATCTAGTTTTTAAATAATAAATGTTTTCATTGACTGCCCATCTATAGCAGTACATGATTTATGGGATTCTTATACGAGTTCCATGCACTTGATTTAATCTAAGCACCCCATTAACTATTCTCCATGTGTTGGGGGCTATTCGTGCAGGAACAACATCGAAATACTGACAGAATTCCAGACACAAGGAATTGGGTGGAAAAGAAAATCCACATTCAGCAAAAAAAGAGACTGGGGAACCAATTTCCCTCAGCCAAATTGAAATAATCAAAAGGCTCAGAAAGTTTTTCCAAGACAACCCAAGAGGGGATGGAGAAATCAGAACGAAACTTCTCAAGAGACTCAACAAGGTAAACCATGGTGAATAAAGAAATAAAGAAGAAGGAAGAAGATCTTACAGGAAAATAATAGATATGTTGACAACGAACGACGGAAAAGATGAATGCACAAGAGAGTAGGAAGAGACGACGTAAAACTCGAAGATAAAAATTTGAAAAGGTAGAAGACGATCGGAGCGTCTGTGAAGTTCAAATACCTTGCATTGGGAAATGGTGAAGTAATGATTATAAAAAAGGATGATTACGTTACCGGCGGCTAGAAAGATGAAAAGTAGCGCGGGAATCAAGGCAGACAACAGCGGCTAAAAAGAGAAAAAGTGGCGCGGGAATCGAAGGAGGCAAAAAAGTCCAAAAAATCATGATTCTACGAATTGGGAAGGAGAAATAAATACAAGGGAAAACGCTCCTAAAAATCAGGAAGACTATTTAAAGCTACCATAATCCGAGAAAGAATGTTCCATACTCCTCAAATTTCGTACTATGAAACATTGGGGGCTTCTGTTGATACCAAAATTAATCTGCTGACATGGACCAATCATATGAAGATACGTGGCTATCTATATGGCAACAACAAACACTTCCAAGGAACCCACTCGCTCCGAGGAACAAGACTACAACGAGGAAGACTAGTTCCCCGAGGAACTCTTAAATACCGAGAAGCTTAGGCGGTCCGAGCAACTCGTGGCGGTCCGAGCTGCACCTCGAAGCAGGATACCAACAGTTTAACTGCTCATTAAATGCTTATCATTTGGACGTGCACGCAAAGAGGGCATTAAATGTATTACCCTTTCATATGTATATCATTTAATGTATTACCCTTTCACATGACAGCCTCAGGGCTATAAATACATTGTACAATCCTCATTGTAAGGGGACCCGACCCCAGACCGGAATTTCTTGAGATAACTTTTAATAGAGAATTCCCATACAAGAAGAAATACCAAAACAGTGGACGTAGACCATTCTTATAAGGCTGAACCACTTTAAAATTATTTGTCTCATTTATTTATCTGTGATTGAATTATTAGAGTGATCTAATTTTTTACATCAACAATGATCAATAAATTAGCTTTAAGACTTTTTACTAATAGGACATCTTTAAGAATGGAGATTCCCCATTCTTGTAGTGTCCTGTTGCCTATGATTTGTAAGTTGATGCTCCGTCTCCAAACAAAACATTCCCTCTTAAGAAGTTAGTCTTGTAGTATAATTTGGTATCATCTCCAGTTATATGCTTGGAGCATCTAGAGTCTAAGTACAAACTAGATGCAGTTCTTTCAGCTTTTAAAGAACTAACCACAATGTGCACTTCAACCGGAGTATTAGATCGTCCTTTATAACCCAAATACCTCTAGTTTTAAAATGTTTATGAGATTTTGGGTTAGAAATAGATCTAAGACTCTTTCTCTTGGATTTATTCTTAGCACTAGATCTTTTCTTCCTACCTCTATAGTTAGAGTTTTTATTGAGATGTTTAGGTAGTACATAATTATTCTTGCTCTGCGTAGAATAGTTAAAGTTTTATAAATAGGTGAATTATAGACAGGTTTATACAGTCATTTTTTAAAACATTCAGTGAGACAGTGTCCATAACATCGCAATAAGAATAGTATTGGTGGCTAGACATTTTTTTCACTTTTTGAAAATCTGTTAAAAGGAGGTTTATCCATTTGCCGGACATTAGCCTTAGGCCTAACTGCAAAAGTTTTAAATGTGGGATAACATTGTCTAACATGGGAAAACATAGATCATTTGGTCTTTTTATAGAAGAAACAAATTGCACATGTCTAAAAGTTTTAGTATATCCTTTAGTTTTCTGATCAAAACCTAAACCAGTTTTATCTTCAGTATGTGCCAAATTCACCTTATATTTCTTTTCCAAAATCTCAGTTGATTCAGAAAGTTCTTTAATTTTTTTCAACAAAAGATTTGGTTTTGATTTCATAGGCCAGACACTGATTTGTATAGTTCTCTATGTTTTGTTTCACCAATAGGCTTAAAGATTCTACTTTTTAGTTAAGTCCTTGACTATTTTCTCTAGTTTAGTGCTCTTCCTAAGAGTCTTAGGTTAGAGTGTGTGAATGTCAGGGAGATCATCGTTATCGAACTCATTACGTGCAGTGTATGAGTTGTCCCCTAGTGTTTCATTTATCGAACTCATGAACACATTCAATTTGTCATCAATATGAATACTTTGACTCACACACGTTATCAAAGACCTGTAACTAGCAATATCTACAATATGTTTTTATATAAGCAAGGAGTGGATAAACTATAAGTAGCTAAAACATTATCAAACATAACTCTAATAGGCATGATAACATCAGGTTCAGCATTATTCACAGACATATCATCAGAATAGACAATATTTGCAAAGAAATACATGAAGGGATCAAAAGAGTTGGAATACTCAGGATCATCTTCTTCAGTCACTTGAGTCCTCCCAAGTCTTACTGATATTGTCTTTAGCATAGTTATTCAGTTTAACCCTACAATTAGTAGCTATGTGACCCTTCTTTACCACGCCTATAGCATTGGGTGTTTCTAAATACTCTTTGAGGTTTTTTATTGTTCCCAGCATTTTATTTATCACGGTTTATCTCATGAGGCCTCTTATTAGAGTTGTTTTGATATCCATTTTTCCCTTGATTAGAAGCAACATTATTTCTAAACTTTATAATTTTCTTGAACTGTTTTGAAATAATGGCTATCTAATTATCTAGACTCTCTGAATCACAGTCCTCATCAGAGTCTCAGTCTATATTAGGCATGACAAATTAGAGACTAAGTCTATATTTGGCATGACTAACTAAGGTGAGGTCATTTTAGACTAAAAAACTACATTGGAACTGGACTATCTTTTCTAATTATTGAAAAGGTGCTTCTTAAACTCAAGTTCCATTTCTGCAGTCCTAAGTTTGCTACTGAGGAGTTCAAGGGTTAATTATGAATCATCTATCTCCTCAATTTCATACTTTTGTTATCAAACTTAGGGGGAAGGGACCTAAGAAATTTTAAAACTATTTCTTTCCTATCATATATGACTCTATTCGCATGCAATTTTGTAACTATGTCAATCAACCTAATATAGAATTAGTCAAAGGTCTCAGTCTCATTTATAAGTAGGGTGTTATACTGTTGTATTAACATCTGAGTTTCGGTTGCCTTAACATGCTCATCACCTTCGTTAGCAATGACTAACGTGTCCTAGTCATCCTTAGATGTAATGCAAATAGATATGCGTTTGAATTAATGCTTATTATCAATCATGAATATAGCATCTTTGCCTATGTTATTACTTAAGGAGGCAAGTTTTTCTTCCTTATTAAACTCATTGAGGAGTTTTTTAATCCTTAAAGTACTACCCTCTGCAGCAGGCTTAGTTGGATGGGAATATCCATTTTTAATTGCTTCTTAGACATCATCTCCCAATGTCCTTTGGATGAAATCTATCATTCTTACTTTCCAGTAAGGAAAATTGGTTCCATCAAAGAGGGGAGGTCTCGACAAATTTCCAATACACTCAAACCTTTTGTCCATAAGGGTTCGTTTGGTTCGGGGTGAATATTTTTTTCACAGGGTGAAAAGTAAAATGGTGAAATATACTTTCACCTATGTGAATAATTTCAAAGTACATAATCTTTAAAGGTTCTAAAAGTACAAAGCTCTGATACAAATTGAAAAACCTCATTATGTTGTTATAACAAAAGTTAAAAAGTTTCATAGTTTTAAAAATACATTTTGAGGAAACTATTACCAAAATCTTTATAAGATCACAAGTTGTGTAAAACAGTTGAATGAACAAGTTATTTAAGTCTCTTGGTAATAGGTTTTAGAATAAACCTAAGTCTAATTTGCAGAATGTAGTAATGAAGAACTAAAAATCACACACAAGAGAATTTTTTACGTGGTAAAACCCCACCTGAACTCTATGCACAAAAACAAAATCCACTATAAATGGTTTTAGGTTACGATCATATAACAAATCATATAATCACTTCCTATTCTAAGTCCATAAATATACCTAACTGAGATTCCACTCATTCTAGGTGTCCTTTCTAACTTCTTTAAGAAACTGGATTGTCCTTTCTTTGTTCCATGCTCTGCTCCATTTCTCCTTTTTATGCAATGCCGACTCAATAGTCAAAATATCTTAACCAAAAACACACTTTAGTGTTTATAGGTGATTATGTAGTAAGTGATGTGCCTAATATTCTATGCATGTACTCACACACACTTAATTACAGACAGATCCTATGAATTACAAATAGGGGTGTGCAAAAAAATCGCCCGACCCGAAAACCGAACCAAACCGGCTCGAACCGAACCAAAACCGGCTTTTTTTTAGCCCGGTTCAGCCTGCGGTTTACGGATATAAAAAACCAACCATGTCGGTTCGGTTGTCGATTTATACATGGGAAAAATCGATTCAAACCGAACCGACCCAAAACCAATATATATATTCAAAAAAACTAAATAACTTATATTTTATATCCAAAAACCATTAACCACCTTCAAAAACCGACCCAAACCGAAAATCGCCCTTAAAAACTGGCCCAAACATGAAATCGCCGAAAACCGACCCGAAACCGAACCGAACCGAAACCGCTGTGAACCGAAACTGACGATTTTTTTCATAGTCGGTTCGGTTTCGGCTTGACCTTTTCCAAACCGAACCGATAGGTTCGGTTT
Organism: Sambucus nigra; assembly: GCA_949130495.1. Lineage (NCBI taxonomy): Eukaryota > Viridiplantae > Streptophyta > Magnoliopsida > Dipsacales > Adoxaceae > Sambucus > Sambucus nigra. Next base: position 63,765,313 of record OX422224.1, on the reverse strand, counting down.
GAATTAGGGTCTAAAACCGACCCGAATAGACTCGTGAACACCCCTAATTACAAACAATCTAACTATGAGATTCTCTTTTACACTTCTGAAATTTAGACTAGTCTTTTTCTGTAAAATATTTCAAGATTTGATTGCCTATTGGATCTTTAAAACTCAGATCCTTATAACTTATTTATAAACACAACTCATATCTAAACCATTCCGACCCGAGTTTCTTCCCAATCAACCCGTGGCGACCCAAAACCCCATCAATCGAACCAACATAATACCTGCTTCCATAACCCGTTATAATCCCAATCAAACCTCAAAGTTATTTCATCCAAACCCAAGATCCACTTTACCTCCTTATTACTTTACCCGATTTCCTCTTCTATTATAACTCTAAAGATGCTAAACCAAACAAAGAATCCCCACATGTCTAATGAGTGACTTATCCTTATTACTAAAATACCCACATGAGCAAATTAGATTTTTTTTCTCACCCATTGCAAATGCACTCTTATCTCTCCCTAAATTACCCCCACTCACACCTTTCATTCTCATGCACCTTTCCAATGTCCAAAATACCCCTTGATCCATTGTGCCTGCTATTTAGGAAGATCAATACCCATTTTGAAGAAAAAAGAAAAGAGAATTCTAGATACATGAGAGAGAAATACTTTTTTAGTTTAGTTTTTTTTAGTGTAGTTTTTATTTTCCTTTTTTAGAGATTAGTGAGAAATAAAATTGTTGAGAGATTCAATTGAGTGATGTATTGAATTATAAAACTGTTTGGATGCTCAAATTGGATGGATAATACTCAAGTTCAATAATAATTAGAGTTCAATTTTACAAATCAATGAGACTTATTTGAAGATTTGTTCTCTCATCTCTTCTATTTTATTTCAATGCCTTTGATTGCTTGGTTATTGCGTTTATTCACCATATTAGGCTAAAACCCCTTTCAAGGGGTCGGTTGAACCCTTTTAATGTTATTTTAATTAATTAGCTTGTTTATTTAAAATTCTCTTTGAATGTTAATTTTGATCCTTCACCCTTCAATTTATGCCTCGGGAGAGGGTAAATAACTTTTTTAGAGAAAATCATAATTCGAGATATAATACTCATTTTAGAATCGAACTAGAGATAGGGGTTTCTCAAGTGTGATATTACTCCTTGAATTTCTATTCTAAATTTTATTTTTAAAGATTTATATGAATTTTGATGAATCGATCCTAGCAGCTGATTTCTTAAAAGGAGTGTAAATCTATTTTCCAGAGTTGTGGGGGTTTAAACTTAATTTTCTAAAAGTTAATGTTACAATTGCATTTCTGAAGAGAGCTGACTTAAAATTTTAACACTAATTTGGGAAATTTCAAATGAACTAATTAATTTATTAATATTAATTAGTTTTATGTGGTGTAGTCTCATTCCTTGAATGTTCTCACATTTATTTCCTCACTTTATCTCTTATTTTTGTGTTAGATTTTATTCATCATTTTTCACCAAACTTTTTAGTTATTTCATTAGACTTTCCTCTTAGTTTAGTATATTTCTTCCTTTAGTTTAGTCTTCATTCACCCTTGAAAATGTTTTTAATATAAAAAAAATCTAAAAAAAAATCTAAAAAAAAATTAGAAAAAGTAAGAAAATCTAAAAAGAAATTAAATAAAAAATGAATTTCAATACTTTTCAATTGTTTCACTCCTTAAATTAGGATTGACATCCGTACTTACCTCTATGAAAGATTGTTATATTTTTGCGTAGGTAATTGAAGGAAATTATTTATTAGCTTGGCTTGACAACGACATATACAAAAGCAACTATCACTATGGGTGAGATATTCTTAGACATTTGACAAGGAATATAATAAATTCGAATTTCAAGGATGAAATTTCTTATTTGAGGAGGGAAGAATGTAATAACTCATATTTTCTCTGAATTATTAAATTGAATAAAAATTAATTACATGTGGTTGTTATGACTAGATATGTCACGATTTATATTTTTATCTGTCATTTATATTGGATTTGAAATTAGATTTACGACGCGATGAATAATTAATTAATTAAATTAATTAATATTTGGACTCATACAAAGTAATTATTAAATAACTAAGTTATTAGTTATTTATTTTATGTATATTTGGTAACTGGATTGTGGGACGCATGGAATGTCCATTTTTAGTTTAAAACTCTGGTTTAAAGGGATATTGGGTTAGTATAAGGCTCGAACAATGTTTTAAGTCATTTGGATTTGCTTTCAGGCTCTTTTAAGTGAGGATCGAACCTAATTTTGGGATTAAAGGAGTTTGAAGGGTTATTATGGATCTCATTTATCACAAAACACATTTGGAAAACACTTTGAGGAGCTAGAAAGATAAAGCATGGAGATAAAAGAATAAATGGGGATATGTGGCTTGGTTTTCCCCATAAATCATAGGGAAAGTTTATATAGAATATGATTATGATTGTATGCGTGCTAAAATTATATCAATTCATTGTAAATCTAAATCATAATATATTATAAATATGATTTTAGATATTTAAATAATTAATTTTTCATAATTAAATTAACCTAGTTAGTAATTAGGCTGATTTGCCCTTTATTTTCGTTGATTCCTTCATGAACTTGAATTAAACTAATAGAGAACGATTTGGATCTAATTTATAATGTAAATCATCTAAGATTCCTATGTTTAATTAAATCAATTCATGAAAATACTAGGTTTCTATAGAAATGATAGACCTAAGGTTATTGAGTTAATTTAGGGTGTTTAATTTGAATCTTGGTGTATATTTGAGATTTGATATTAAAAATAGGTTATAATTGGTTATATGATGTGGTTTTATTGATTTGATGTTGGTTGGGGGCTTTGATGAAGGTTTACGGTTCATTAATGGAGTATGGAGAGAAAAAATTTGAGTTTGAAGATGGTGAATTCCATAATAAAGGGAAATTTTAGAGTTTTGTGCTGATTGATCGAACTATCCCAGGCCATTGATCGATCAGTGGTATCAGATATGGCCTAGTTCAAGATTTTGTGTATTTTGTTAGGATTTTTGATTTTGGGGCATAGGTCTAGGATTTGTTGGCCTATAATTTTCATGTCCTTATATAGTAGAGATGTCTTCTTACTGTTTGAATTGTTGGAGATTGATGTTTGCAATATTTGGATATTTGGGAGAATTATTGATTCAAGAGGGGTTAATTTGAGGATGAGGCCTTTTGGTATAAACCCAAGAGTAGAATGGAATGTTATTAGGAATTAGGAAGTTATAAATGTGTAGTTTGTTGATTAAGATTTATGAGAGTCTTTTCTATGGTCATTATTATACTATTAATCCATAATGTAACATGGACCAATGGTATTATGACACTTGTCATCATGAAATGTGTATCGAACATAGTCGACACACCATTTCCCTGGTTAGCCCAGTGTTTCACTTGGTTGGCTAAGTGATCGACCACCAGTAATTAATGTTATCAAACAAGTGTCAACCACACATGGGAATATTCGGTCTTATTATGCACACATGTGGGTTCATCCTTTCAATTGACTATAATTAGCTCATCATTAGTTGTTACCTAGAATGTAGAAAGGTGTAACTGCCTCATTTAAAAAGGCATTACACATCTTCCTCTATAAATGGGACCCCGTAACACATGACAATTTCATGAAGAAAACGGCCATACACAAATACCTAGAGATATTCTTAATAGCTTGTACCCATTCCTAATATAACACAATATTGCACTTGTGAACGTAGGCACCTCATTAGACCAAACCAAATTAACCTCCTGTCTCATTGTCTATCTTTCATCTCTCTCAAATCCAAACCATTAAATTATTTATTTGTTATAGTTTATCATTGATATTTACCATCTAAAACTTAGAAAAATCCTTATACTAGTTTTAGACAATAACAGACTAGCGCCATCTGTAGGAACGACTAGCTAAGACCTTTGTTGTTTCCTATTCAAGTTCATTCAAAATGCCTATTAACTTTCGAAAATGGGGATAATCCAGAAAGTAGATCACCTATTGAAATTATTCCTCCCTCCTCCCCTATAGGGATGGGGGATCTATAAGGAATTTTGATGAGCATACCCAAAGCCCTAGAGGCAATGCAAGAGACAGTGAAGAACTTTACGTAGACACTCTAAGCCGATTTAAAAAGACTTGGAGAATAATTTATCATCCAATATAGAAGAGAAACCTCTGATAGGAGGGGTGAAATGTTATCTCCTTCATTCTATAGGGATAGGAACCCAACCCTTCGTGAACGAGTATTATAGAACCCTAAAAGGATAAATTTTGGATCACAAAATAAAGGAAGTAGATTAGGATAATCTAGATCATGAGATGACATGTCATATTACCCAGGAGATACCTCATCCCTTATGGAGACTGGTCAATATGACGAGCGATCATTCTCGGAGGAGAGACCAAGTGTATTGGAGAGGTTGAGGAGAGGCTCCATATCTGATAGGCTAAGTACTTGAGCAGTGAGAGGAAGTTGTCACAGAGAGCCTATAGGGTCCAGATAATTCCAAGAAGGCTCCATCAGATCAAGGACAAGTGTGCGAGGGTTTGCATAAACTAGTGATTGAGTAGCCACAATCGTCTCGGCCAAAGCAAATTCAGATGAACACCCTTAGAAGGGCTCGATCAAATGATTGGAGGACTATTCGGGGGAAATAACTAAATCAAAACTTACACATAAGTTTTATGAAAGGATATCCATTCACACCTTCTATTATGGATTACCCCACACTTGTTGAGTTCAAACCACCTATGGTAACTCTGAAGTGTGATGGGAAAACTGATTCAGTGTTTCATATGGAATAATACCAATCTACTGTCGACATTTACTCAAGCCCTGATGAGATGCATTACTGAGCATTCTCTAGTATGATCAGTGGGTTAGATTTGATCTATTATGACAATATACCATAAGGGCAAATATCTAACTTTTAATAACCAACTGACCTATCCATTAATAATTCTTCTCTAGAGCCAAACTTGGAAAAATGGTAGCCGATCTACTAATTGTTCTCTAAAAAGTGGTGAAACTACCTATGAATACATTATGATCATTAATAGTGAGAAGCTAAAAGTCATTGACTATGAAGAGAAGATGACGATCACCACATTAATGAGTGGCTTATTACCCAAGAAGTTACATTATGCAATGGCTAAGGAGCCACCAATGACTATGATCGAATTGCTATTCAGAGCAGGCAAAATTATTAACACGTAAGAAGTTATGGCCCTTAGAGTTTAATGACTCCATGACTGATGTCAACATGATCTCAGAGAATAAAAAGTAAAAGGATAGAAAGGTGGAGAAGCTAAAAAGATATGATAAATATACTTCGTCGGCCACTGGCATACACAATTCTCTAAAATAGATCCATGGAAGTAGAGGCTTGAAATGGCCTGGAAAGATGAAATCTCCTCCAAATTGAAGATATAAGAGTAAGTGGGGCGAGTTACAGAAATATCATTATCACAACACTAACAACTTCACATCCTTGAAGAATAAGATAGATAACCATCAAAGTTCATGGAAAAGAGAGACCAAGTAGATCAAAGAGACATGTAAGAACCTAGAAAATAATCATGATCCCCTTGTAGAAAATGAGATAACAAGAATCGAGGTAGAAATGATAAGAAAACTCAGACCTGTCGAGGAGGCCTAAGGAGCCTGTGCATGAGGTAAATATGATCTCTTTTGGATGTAATTTATTAAAGGAGGTGACGCTAGAGAAGGAGATGAAATAACAGAGAAGAAAGCCAACCTAAATGAAGCAAAGGCATGTGCCTATATTAGGTAGATCAACCTAATCATATATGTATATACTCATTCGAAGAAAGTAAATATAGATTATTTGGTTATCGATTTCTCTAAAGATGATCGATCTGGAGTGATTCATGATGACCGCCATTTATCACGATGATGGTATGCAAGGTTTACAATGGGCTTCTCATTTATTTCTACACAAAGAAGGTTTACCCTTGAGAATAATTAGTCTGGAAGTAGTGGTTTGTGTCTTGCCGACCTGCAGAACAGAGAAGATACATTTCTTCATCCTAGATAAGAAAGTCAACTCAGTATATCATATTATCTTTGAAAGAGTAGGATTGAAGAAATTAAAGTAGTACCCTCTACCATGCATCAACGTTGAAAGTTTTCCACTCATTATACGGTTAGCATCGTTAGAGGGAACCAAGATGAAGCTAGATAGTGCTACTATACTTTAGCAGATTATGACGAACATAAGAAACTGACCATGGCCCACAAGTTTAAAACATTGGATCCATATGAGAAGGCAGATTTGATCAAAGTACAAGTCATAAAAGCAGTAGAATCGATAATCTTGGTTGATGAACACTCGGAGAAAATAACCTAGATGGGCTCATTACTAGACCTTGTTGTTAGGAAGGATTTGGTTAACTTTCTTAGGCAACGGAAGAACGTATTCGTTTGGAGTCATAAGGACATACCAGGGATTGATGCAGAATTTATATGTCATGAACTTAACATAGTATTCGATCAAGAAAAAATGGCATGTCGTCCAGGAAAAGAACATGGTTATACAAGAATAAATAAAGAAATTACGAAAAAAGAATTTTATTAAGGACGTCAAGTGCCCATATTGGCTTTATAATGTAGTGGTGGTCTGAAAAAGAATGGCAAATGGCTTATGGGAGTTGACTTTACTAATCTGAACGAATCTTACCCAAAGGACAACTATCCTTTACTAACGATTGATCAATTGGTCGACACCACTACTGGACATGAGCTGCTCAATTTTATGGATACGTACTCAAGCTATAATCAAATCAAGATGAACCCATAGGATATGGAAAAGACTTTATTTATAACAATTTGAGGTACCTATTGTTACAATGTTATTCCCTTCGGGCTCAATAACACTAGGGTGACTACCTGAGGTTGGAAAATAAAGTGCTGGAATAATAGATCGGCAAAAATATGGAGGTGTACATTGATGACATCCTCACTAAGAGAAAGATGGTCGCATATCATATCAGAGACTTGGTTAAGATGTTAGACCAGTTAGAAAAAAATATAATGAAGCTTAACCTAGTAAAATGTTTCTTCGGAGTACAAGAAGGAATGTTCCTCGTAGTAAACCAAAGAGACATTAAAGCTAATCAAAATAAAATCTAAGCGTTGATCAATATGTAGTCTTTAATGAATAAAAAAGAAGTACAAAAGTTAACAAAAATGGTGGCGGCGCTAAATTGATTCATTTCCTGAGCTACCGACCAATGCCTTCCCTTCTTTAAAGTATTCTAAAAACAATTTGAGTCGAATGATGAATGTGAAATAGCTTTATTGGAATTAAAGAAGTAACTAGGATCTCCACCCTTGCCTTTAAGGCATGTTATAGGAGAAAAACTTTACTTATACTTGGCCATATCTAAATCAACAGTTTGCTCGTCATTGGTCCGAATAGAAAATGGAGTGCAAACCCCCGTTTACTATACAAGCAAGGCGTATCTAAAAGCGAAGATTTGGTATCCAAGGCTAGAGAGACTAACAATATCCCTAATTAAGGCTTCTCCGAGGATAAATCCATATTTTCAATCCCATATCATTGTAGTCTATACAAACCTCCCACAATAACAATCCATTCATAAACTGAATAAATCAGGTAGAATTATGGATTAGGCGATAGAATTAGGAGAATATGACATACAATAGAACTAATAACGGTAATAAAAGGTCAAGTTGTATAAGATTTCATTGGATGAGTTCACATACAAGAAAAAACCTACCGATCAGACTTCTAAGAAAGAGAGCTTAATAACGAAAGCGATAAAGTAGAATTTTATGGAAGAGAACTCATCTTCATTTACCGAGCATACTTCTTTGGAAGAGAGCTCACCCGTTCAATCAAATGAACAAACTCCTATGGCCAACAACTCATACAGTAAACCGAACGACCAAAGTATTGAGAACCTAAAGCCCAGCAATAATAAATTTCTCACAACCTATAGCAGCTGAAAAAGATGTTCAACTATGGGACCTTGGTCGAAGGAGATTTCAAAGGAGACGCCTATAATACCCCATAATTTTTAGTGACATAATAATTAATGGGGATTAATTTAGGGTGAAATTAATTAATCAAGGTTGTGAGTAATCAGACTCAGTATTATTTATTAATTTAAGAGTTGCACTTTACTGATTTCGAATAAATAAAAAGGGATTTTACTTTAAATAAAAAAGTATTTACATGTATCACGTCACAATTAAAATATATTTTTGGATAAAAATATTCGAGACACACTTTGAGAGGTATTATGGGCTCATTCGGGCATTTTAAACCCTTAAGAATGGTCTCTGGGTCAATATGTATGTGTTGGATAATTGTCGGGCAAATTAAATAATGTATTCGGGCTCATTTGGGGGTCCAAAGTTGTGGCCTAAGGCCTAACTCGGGAAATGAAGACTAATTGTATTATTTAAGAGTTAACTCCGTCATTTGGGAGTTACATCCAAGAACCTTAGACAACCCCACCCAAGAGGAGGAAGGAAAGAGGAGGTTTTTCGCTACTTTCAGGTAAGGATTCTCTTGTCATTCTTATTCAAATTGTATTAATTTTATATTAATTCCAAATCCATGTTTAAACTTAAAGTTAATCATGAGTTTGGACTGCATACTTAGAAACCTTTTGAATTGTGTAGACATTGATGATAATTGTGTAATCTATGTTTAGATCCATAACCCCTGGCAATAACTATGTACTCGCGTGGTTTAAATGGAAGAGTAATTGTAGAAAGTATGTTGTAGAACCCTTAAACAAATTAGGGACACCATCGGAGTAGTGTAAGATAAAATTAGGAGTTTATATGTTTATGAGCACTAAATGGCATCTAGATAATTTAAGTTTAATCAAGGGTTGAATTTGATGTTAAAACGTGCGAATAATGACCCTGTAATGTTTTTCAGACTAGATCCATGCCAATCTTTAAGTTATTGAACCCTTAAAACGATTTTGGTTGAGAGAAGTTTATAGTATGGAAATCATATTACGAAATCTCATAGTAGATCTGGGCTTCTGCCCAAGTCCGAATCGATACGGCTGTCGGGCAAATCGATTCGGCTGCTTAGCGAATCGCGATTTGACTGAAAAGCGAATCGATTCAATTTTTCCCAAGAATCCAGTTTTGCTTGTTTTGATGGTTTAAGCTCTGGGCATTTATCCATGTGAGGGGCAATGGTTATTAAAAATTTATGAGGAGTTTTATTGGGGACCTAAATATGTATTTAACCAGAATTGGTTCGTAATATATAAGTGCGTGCGTGGTAGCTTAGGAAGTAAGTTATCTATATAAATATAATGATTTACACAAAGTTCTTACATAAAGCCATTTTAAATTACTAGGTTAGGTGGCAAAGCTCTACCTAGTTGATTTGGGTAATTTTGGTAGGGGTGCATGGAGGGTGAGACCCTATGAGATACGATAATAACATTATGATTAATTAGAGTTGAATTAAAAAAAAACAATTATTTGAGGTAAGTTGAATGTATGGGGTTTAAATTAATAATTAATTTTCTCAAATGATTACCATATAATGATATTAAGTAGGGATGTATTCTAAGCCTAGGGGCAAGTGTAAATGGTTAACGTCGGTTGTGATAGTAGGTTGAGTGAGACTACTTATCCATATTGGAGGATTCCTTATATATGTATATATAACCCTTATTCACCGTAGTTGACTCCTTGTATATGTAGATATGAGCCTTATTGGAAAGGTAACAAAAAGTTAATAACCAGGTAAAATTGAGAATGATTTAAGTCTAAGTCAAGAGGATAATATGCTAAAATCAGTAATTATATTGGTAAGGTTAGTTGGGAATAATTATACCTATAATTGGTGCTGGTAAGGGTAGTTTGGGAGTAACTATACCTTTAATTGTGTTGATAAGGTTAGTTTAGGAGTAACTATACCTATAATTGTATTGATAAGGTTAGTTTGAGAATAACTTTACCTATGATTTTATTGATAAGGTTAGTTTGGGAATGATTGTACCTATATATTTTAAGGGAAATAAATGATGAAGTAAATGTGATTTAAGTCCAAAAAGAATTATATGAGACTCAACATTTAATTGGGAAGTAGTCGTAGGATAACAAGTTAAAAATGAGTTATGTAATAATTGACTAAAATGTTATAGTTAAGCCAAGAAGGTTGTATTTTATATGGATTGAGATTTCTTTGGATTAAAGTAATTATAGAGTAACTACTCATACATATTGGATGATAAAATGTACTTAGATATATTTGTGTGGACATACTAATGTTAGTGGAGTGTCTTATCGGCATGCGTTTGGATCGGGTACCATACGCCGCGCAGGTGGTCTTGGTGATTGTGTAGGTCATATAGGTACTGCGTAGAGGTTCCATGTACGAGGAGGTAGGTGTTGATGCTGATCCAACCCGTGTCACCGCTGGGTATGGACCGTGAACGGTTATCTTGCGTAGGGACCACCCCCAACTTATGTGTGTTTTGTGATGTCCGCTTAGGATAAGAGATTTCTTCGGACTTGCTAATAGATAACGAACAAGACACCAACGGTAGATGCCTATATATATACGGACATATATATATATTTATCTATTTACACATTATGGTGTGCCTTATATGGGAATGTGCCCTCTTAGTCTAAAGATATAGACAATGCTTAATGATAATAAAGTCGGATTAATAAAATGATGTGGATAATTAAGGATGAAGATGAGTCCTAACGAATAATGTGGTAGATAATTATTAATGAGAATAATAATTGAGTAGTCTAAGAAAGTAGACAACAATTAAAGATAATAAATAATGGCATAAGAGAATGAAACTTATAATCTAATGCTGTAGACGACGAGGAATATAAATTAAATCATTAAATGGTCTGAAGAGATAGACAAGGGTTACGGAATATTATGACGTAAGAATATGCACCAAGTTTATGTAAATTGTGTAATCAATATTATAAAATCTATTCAGGGATTGGGGTGTCAGGAATGAGTACCCACTTTTAGTTATCGCATAGCTAGATGGATTTTTTTCTTTACATGACAGATTAAATAGTGGAAGTTACAATTGGCATTTTGATTGAGGATACGAGTAGGATTGCTTCTAGATGAGAGGTGAGGTATTCGTTATATGTGAATGTCGATGGAGAGACATGAAGTACGAGTTAGTAAAAATTTGCATATTTATTGGTAAAGAATCCTTGCAACTCTTGGGCTCTAACTCAAATTATAAATGTCCCCCCCCCCCCCCGGTATTATTAATGATTGGGATAGCAGGACTAACGATAGATCAGACTTGAAGTTGCATTGGATGTAATGGATTTTACTCCATTGGTTCTTGTATAGCTTGTACTTGAGTATTTTATCATTTTATTTCATACTAGTATTTGTACTGGCATAAGCCCAGGTGTTTAATGATAGCATTTGTACTTAGCTTTACATTATGGACATTGTGTGATGATTCAGTTTCTATTATTCCTGTGTTAAATCAATTTGATTGAAATGTTTTATTCATTATGGATTTTGATACATAATAAAGAATTTTTATTCCTTCAGTTCTTAGAATTATATAAATTGTTGATGAGCCCCCATCTTCGGCGTATTGGTCAGAATTTACGTGAGAAAATGGGAGTTGTTACAATTGGTATCAGAGCATGGTTCTAGTGTCGTTAGGATCTATGTTCAAGTTTGTTACCTTCTGTATTGTGTCCCTTGATGTAGATACCTATGATTAGTAATCATTGTATTCTTTTTCGATTAGTTATGATCTGTTCAGTTAAAGGGTTAGTTTTGGAGAAAGAGCCATAGAGACCTTCGTGTGGGTCACTTTCTAGAATTGCGAGAAGTTGGGCAATCTGGTGCCTAATAATTTAAGAAATACATTTAGAAAATTTGAGTATAGGTAATGTACAATAATGCATCAACATAGGCTAGTTAGTGTAAACCATGACCCACAGCGAGATGGGCATCGAATTATAGATAAAATTATTTGGGAAAAAGAGACTAGGGATATCGGTGGTATGATGTGTTTTTCCCTACTTTGGAGTATATAGGATATATTTTATTTGATTTCAGGACTTAGTGTTTACTTGGGTCTTGTTAAAACCTTTGAAAGGATAGACTTTGTATTTGGGAGAGTATTGTACATGGACCGTCGTGGGTGAGAAGGAACATGTTTTCATTGGTGCATGGATACATAGAAATGTATACTGCGAGTCTTATGTTTATTTTAGGCCTATTTGTTAGCTATGTTAGAGTATGATATTTACCTGGGAATGAATTCATAATTACTTGGAATATTTTTATTTTGCGTGGACTGCTATGAGTTGCAGTCATGTCTCAGAGGCAAGATTGCTTAAAAAAATTGGTGTCCACCATAGTCGTGAGGATTGTTATGAGAAATTTTTATATGTGAGCCTAGTTTTTGAAACAATGAAGTTCAATGGGAACTTAGGTCATGAAATGATATTTAGGAATTTGAGTATTCTTAGGGAAGCAACACGTGAGTGTGATTTAAAAATTTTGAATAACTCAAGGAGGTAAACGCGTGTGAATAAACTCAAAATTTTAGGATAAATCGGGTTATGCTCAGGTTAAAGAAAGGGAATTTTATGTGGAGGTTAAGGTTTGTGGGATAACTTAATAGTATAATTTGGGAAAATGTTTCCTTAGAGAGTATAGGAAATAAAGTATAAGTAAGACTAGATACCTCTTTGATTATTGAGATTGAGCATGATCATGTGTAATGTTTATATAGAGACATTATTACTGAAGTGGTGATGGTAAACTTTATTTGCATGGATATGCCTTTGAAGATTTATAAATGGCTAAGTGCTCTATAGAGTAAATACAGGCAAAAAATGTCCCACCTAGGTCATGGTGAATTAAGTGTTAGGCATGGTAGAGTCGGTCGTCTCTAAAGGAGTTTGGTATAACTCTTATAAAGGATATGGGTTTGGTTAAGAAAATGACAAATATTGAAATTTACATGACTACCATAAATGGTTATCTTATTTCCCTTTTTGTATTGAGACGATGTATCTCAGTTTCTGACTAAGTAGTGCAGTTTTGTATTGGGAGGGTTCCTTATTAGGATTTCACTTATGAGACATCCCACGCACAAAATTGGCAAAACTCACGAGTTGAAGGAAACTGAATACTAAGATAGTTATTTTCTTATTACATATACATATGTGGTGGTATACTTGATGTATGGTTATGCTGAGTATGTATAGTACAAATTAGATGTATATGTATCATTGATATTTGTTAATAATACGTGTGTTTATGCGTGCAATGTGAAATATATGGGTGCCCCAGTTACATTAGGATAGGAATAGACGAGCCTTTTCATTTATCTCATAGGATATGAGTATGGACTAATTGGGTATAAACATAAGTTAACGATGCGAAATAAAATGTGACTTTATGCTACTTTGAATTTCGAGGACGGAATTCCATTATAAGGCGGAAGAATGTAATACCCCGTAATTTTTGAGTAAAAAAAAATTAATGGGAATTAATTTAATTCAGTGAAATTAATCAATCAAGGTAGTGAGTAATTAGACTTATTATTATTTATAAATTTTTGAGTTGGACTATAATGATTTGGAATAAATAAAAAACGATTTTATTTTAAATAAAAAAAATATTTACATGTGTCACGTCACAATTAAAATATATTTTTGGATAAAAAAATTTGGGACACACTTTGAGAGGTATTACGGGCTCGTTCAGGCATTTTAGCCCTTAGGAATGGTCCCGAGGTATATATATATGCGTTGGGTAATTGTTAGCCTAATTAAATAATGTATTCGAGCTCATTTGGGGGTCCAAAGTTGTGACCTAAGGGCTAACTCATGAATTGAAGACTAATTGTATTATTTAAGAGTTAACCTGCTCATTTAGGAGTTACATCCAAGAACCTTAAACACCCCCACCCTAGAGGAAGAAGAAGGACCACCATAGGAGGAAGGAAAGAGGAGGTTCTCCGCTATTTTCGGCAAGGATTATCTTTCCATTCTGTTTCAAATTGTACTAATTTTATATTAATGCCAAATCTATGTTTAGACTAAAGGATAATCATGAGTTTGGACGACATATTTAGAAACCTTTTGAATTTTGTAGACATGGATGATAATTGTGTAATCTATGTTTAGGTCCATAACCCTTGGCATCAACTATGTACTCTCATGGTTTAAATGGAAGAGTAATTATAGAAAATATGTTGTAGAACCCTTAAACAAATCTGGGACACCATTGGAGTAGTGTAAGATAAAATTGGGAGTTTATATGTCCATGAGTACTTAACACAATCTTGATAGTTTAAGTTTAATCTAGGGTTTAATTTGATGTTAAAACATGTGAATAATGACCCTATAATGTTTCCTAGACTAGATATATGCCAATCTTTAAGTTATTGAACCATTAAAATGATTTTGGTTGAGAGAAGATTTTAGTATGGAAATCTTGTAAAGAAATTTCATAGCAGATCTGGACTTATGCCCAGGTTCAAATCGGTTTGGCTGTCAGGAAAATTGATTCAGATACTTAGCGAATCGTGATTCGATTGAAAAGTGAATGGATTGGATTTTGCCCAGGAATCCAATTTTACTTGTTTTGATGGTTTAGGCTTTAGGATTTTATCCAAGTGAGGGGCAATGGTTATTAAAAATTTATGAGGAGTTTTATTGGGGACCTAAATACGTCTTTAACCAGAATTGGTTCATACTATATATGTGCATACGTGGTAACTTAGGATGCAAGTTATCTATATGGATATAATGATTTACACAAAATTATTGCATAAAGCCATATGAAATTACTGGGTTAGATGGCAGAGATATACCTATTTGATTTGGGTAATTTCGGTAGGGGTACATGGAGGGTGAGAAGTTAAGAGATACGATAATAATATTATGATTAATTCGAGGTGAATAAAAAAAACATTTATTTGAGGTAAGTTGAATATATGGTGAAAAACGCAGAGAGATGGATCCCCGGTGATTTTAATGATTTCAAATTAAAATAATAATTTCCCTTTGAAATAGATGCGGAAGCGTTGAGATGGTTCCACAAAATAAACAAGGCCGGGTTTTAATATCTTAAGAAACAAATTAAAACAACATAATTCAAGTCCTAGAATTTGCCTAAGTCATCATTAACAATTATTCAAAGTTAGGCGAAACCATATTAATGCAAGTGACTTGAATAAACCAAATTAACCCAATAATTAATTTAAGTCCCAAATTAAATGCGTGTGATTGTAAAACCAAATTTTATCTTGAAATTAATCTAGCATGCGTTCTAAGTGATATAGAGCAAGATAAAATAAACAGTCACACTACACCGCGATGTACGAGGAAAAACCCACTAACGGGAAAAAACCTCGGGACAGCCCTAGACTCAAATCCACTAAAAATGGTATTACAAAATACAAGACAAAAGACTTACTTCCTAAACTCGAACCCTCTCAAGCCGTGATGCTCTTTCTTGTATCAACCTCCAATTAGCGGATAACCAACGGAGCTCCACCGTGGTCTCGGAATACACCGATAGGACTTTAAACGGTCACCGTCACCCGAACATGGAGCCTTTCTCCAAACGGGTAGAATCTCAACAAAGGTCTTCTTTGTGATAGGGTGTAGAAGCAAACCCGAAACGTCTCTTGAATTCGGTAGAGAAAACCGGTGCCAAAAACTCCAAGTAAGGATATGTATATATAGAACTTGGAATAACCAACAATGGGTGTAAACTAGAGTGTGTATGAATTTTCCATTAAAATTAACACTCAAAACTTGAACATTTTCCCTAAATAAATTTGCTCTCAAACTCTCTCTAAGATATGGATATGGATTGGAAAAGTTCTCTTGGAAAATGTGTTTTCCGCACATAATTAAGCATGAAAAAGTTGGTTGAAAACCAAGTGGAGAAGTGGGGAAAAAACTGTCAAAAACTGCTCAAAACCGTTCCCGCCTGACGTCTCGTTCGAACGAACTTGACTCTCGTTCGAACGAGACTTCTAACGAGCGACCAACCTGGGCTCGTTAGAATCTCGTTAGATATCTCGTTAGAACGAAAACTCGTTCGAACGACATATCGAACGACTGACCAAATTAGGGTCGTTGGCAAACTCGTTCGAACGAACCTGGTTCGAATGACAAAACTCGTTCGAACGAAATCTGGTTCGAACGAAAAAACTCGTTCGAACGACATTTCTAACGAACGTCCAGAAAGTTTGTAAAAATCGATTTTGGCCCAGAAACTTTTATAAACTTTTATATACTTATTTTTAAGTTTCTAATTGATACTTTCTGAAAAATAAAATGCAGTTTTTATTAACCTAACACCCAATACAAATTGTTCCAAGCTCCTATATACATATAATTACATTCATACCTTGGGAACATGGAACCTTAATTGATGACGTAGAAACGAGGCACACAAACCGGCATTTTGATGAAGCTTTAAGTTCTTTGCCGCTACGTCTTCAATATACACTTCATAGGCTTGAGAATATTACAATAAATACTATCCTATGAATAAATGTTTTTGTCCGGAATTGAGCCAAAACTATATATGGACTCAATTGGAAATTTGTGTCCTTACAAATCTCCCCCTTTGGCTATACCGGGACAAAAACCAAAACAAAAATCCTAAAGGGCCGTCAAGATCTACTAGACTCAAAACATAACCCGCCCAATCTTGACTCAACCCAAGGATCAAATGCTTTGCCATAGAAAGATGCCGCTTTAGAATAATTCCTGCACACTTAAGCAAACTCATCAAATGCATAGGGAATATCAAAATATTAAATGCAATTAATTAATTACTCCCCCTAAATTAATTCTCCCTTGAAACACATGACCTACTTAGAAAGACGTCTCCCCCTAAGATAAATCTCCCCCAAACGAAAATACGATAATAATAGGATTAGATACCATTTCTCCCCCTATCATCCCTATCATCATTCTCCCCCTTTTTTGTTCGGGAATAGGCAAAGGATAAAGAACTAATAAACAGCAAGTGAAAGCTTAAAGTGATAAGACATGAAAGCATATGGGCAATTAAAAGCAAGGCAAAGACAAACAAATATCATATATATATATATACTAGAAATATATCAATGAAGCACTTGCATATATATATAGATATAAACACACACGTGACACAAAATACAATAAGTTTGCACACTCGTATGGCAAAAATGTGTCATATGGAAACGAAAGTGTAGGGGTGTGAACTAGCAACAATTAAATTTAGACCCAAACACTTAAGAAACGTTCACGGAGTTCTCATTTGATTACAAACTTCATCACAGTTAAATATAACCTCATGTGACAATATAAAGATTGAACTCAATGAACAAACATACACAATGCATACAAGCCTAGCATGATGATGATTCTACAAACCAAATAGAGTCATGACATTTAAAGACAACTAGGATAAACGGACATTGTGCAAACCGTTGATATACCATCCAATTATCCCTCAATGAGCATATATATTCTTTTGATTTTTGAATGAATATATCATACAAACATAGGCCTTGGCAATTTCTTTTTGATTAATGCCAAATTTTCTGTTTTTAGGCCTTTGGATCACGTATTTCTTTTAGATCCAATCAACGGTGGCTTACTATCGCAAAGGATTTAATTCATCCTTTCGGAGCCCTTCCCCGTGCATATATTAATTTATCATGTTTTCATTTTTTCACACAAATCTCACATGCAACGGATTTTGACATGCACTAGTCCTCCTAGGTCATAGATATGTAGATGACTAGACTGATAGGAGAACACCTCAAAAAGCTCAAATATAACATGTGACATTAAGATTTCAAAAGAGCTCGTGCATGTGTGAATAGAGGCATATAGAGATAGAATCCATTTAAACAATACAAAATCCAACTCCTCCATATAAAACATGGTAAAGAACATTTTAAGGATTGAAAATCTAAACCAAAAGTTCTAGCCACATGGAAGCGTAAATGAGAGGATTCAAACACAAATATATGCCACATAAAGTGTGTCAAACGAAAATACACACAAAAAAATCTTTTTGAGTTTTTAACATTTTTAATCAAAAATAGATATTTACTCAAAAGGGCAAACAAAAATCATTTGTATTTTTTTTTTTTATTAAGCTTAAATGAAATAAATAAAATACAAATGATAAACAAAAATCCTTCTATATTATGCAGTCGATTTAAACACAAAATATAATACAAAAAGATAAACAAGTCATAATTTCTAGCATGTGATATGAAATAAGGCAATGACTAGAAAATGACTGAACAAGCATACATTTAGCATATGAATATAGCATGAAGTACAAACGCTACAGTATGCAAACACTAACACATTTATCCTTTAGATTTAGCAAGGGAGGAAGCATGTGTAAGTAAATGAGAATCAAAATCCATATTTTGTGAGGCAACCAAGTCGGATTTCCTAACCCAAATTAATGAAGAATTACTATCTTGGGGTGTAGGAACGTCAGCTATCGTGGTTACTTTACTATGGGATTTTCTAGGAATTCGTTTAAGATCTAAGCAAAATTTCCTAAGATGACCTTGTCGACCACAATGTGTACATGTGAGAACATGTCGAAAAGATTTATCTAAGGAGTGATCATTAAATGCATTCCTAGAAGATTCTCCTAAAACATTGGTTTTGACTTTAGGGGTAAAATCATTACAAGAATTGAAGCCTAAACCAAAAGTGTCATTTTTAATTTGGACCGTTCCTAACATTTTATCTAGTTTTTCTGAACGACATTCCAAATCAAATTTGACATTACTAGAATCTTTTAATTTATTTTCCAAATCTAAAATTTTAGATTCTAGCAAAACATTTCGCTCTTCAAAAGTAAGAAGCTCCTTTTTCAAGGATTCCATTAAACCCCTAAGGCTATCTCTCTCGCCTTCTACATAGTTAAGCTTCTCTTGAAGAGTCCTCTCATGTGTCTTAAGGTCTTCTATTAAGTCACTTTCATCAATGACCTTGACACTCTCTCTTAAACTCGCTTCTAACTTCGAATTAGCTCTTTTCAATTTAATAGATTCTTTATATAATTCATGAAAAGCATTTTGAAGTTCACTCATATCAACCTCTTCTTCATTTTCACTCTCTCTTTCTTCTTCACTCTCACTATCATCAAAAATAAGAGAATCATGTACAATGACCTTGGAAGTGGCATGTGCTATAATTTCATCATCCGATGAGTTCTCATTATCACTCACATGTGCCATAAAAGCCACAAAATTTTTCTTAGTGGGGGATTCGGGCTTCTCTTCCTTATCACTATCACTAAGGGTCGCATTATATGAAATGGGTCGTTTACCCTCTTTCCTTAGTTTAGTGGGGCACTCAAAAGCCCTATGGCCATAACCTTCACAACCAAAACATTTATTAGACTCGTCCCTATTAATATTTTCATTACTAGGTTTAGGGATCTTATCGGCTTTAGAAATCTTCTCGTTTTTATCATGTTTAGAAGATTCAAATTTCTTAAAATCATTTTTAACTTTATCTTTGTTAAATTTAAGAAATTTTCTAAATTTATGAGCAAACAAAGCCATATCTTCCGAGTCACTATCACTATCGCTCTCTACAACTTGTTTAACCTCTTTGCGGGCTTTTAAAGCAACGCCCTTTTCGATTTTCTTTTCATTTTTAGAGGGAAACATATCTAGTTCATAGGTTTGTAAATCACCTACAAGCTCTTCTAATTTAGTAGAGGCTAAAGTGGGTAAAGAATTTAAAACGGTCACCTTTGGAATAAATCTATCGGGTAGGGACCTTAAAATTTTCTTTACAACACGGTCGTCAGGTATTTTCTCTCCCAAGTTAAAGGATGAATTGACAATATCAGAAAGTCTAGCATAAAATTTATCAAAAGTTTCTTTTTCATCCATTTTGATAGTTTCAAATTGAGTGGTGAGGTTTTGGAGTTTAGAAGCTTTAACGACACTCGTTCCTTCATGAGTTAATTGTAAAATATCCCAAGCTTCTTTAGCGGTTTCACACGTCATAATACGTCGGAATTCATCCGGTGCGACAGCGCTAAACAAGGCATTTAAACCTCGGGAATTAAAGTTTGCTAGCTTAAACTCATTTTCAGTCCATCTATCAACGGGTTTGGGAACATGTACATTTTCAATTAAATGTGTTGGTGGGGTCCAACCGTTAACAACACACATCCAAACACGTTCATCGATAGATTTAAGTGCCGATTTCATTCGCGCTTTCCAATACGCGTAGTTAGAACCATCAAAAATAGGAAATTTTGAAAATGGGGAAAAATCCATATTTAGCCAAAAAGTAAAGGATCTTTAACGAAATAATTTATCATTTTTGGCTCTGATACCAATTTGAAAAACGCAGAGAGATGGATCCCCGGTGATTTTAATGATTTCAAATTAAAATAATAATTTCCTTTTGAAATAGATGCGGAAGCGTTGAGATGGTTCCACAAAATAAACAAGGCCGGGTTTTAATATCTTAAGAAACAAATTAAAACAACATAATTCAAGTCCTAGAATTTGCCTAAGTCATCATTAACAATTATTCAAAGTTAGGCGAAATCATATTAATGCAAGTGACTTGAATAAACCAAATTAACCCAATAATTAATTTAAGTCCCACATTAAATGCGTGTGATTGTAAAACCAAATTTTATCTTGAAATTAATCTAGCATGCGTTCTAAGTGATATAGAGCAAGATAAAATAAACAGTCACACTACACCGCGATGTACGAGGAAAAACCCACTAACGGGAAAAAACCTCGGGACGGCCCTAGACTCAAATCCACTAAAAATGGTATTACAAAATACAAGACAAAAGACTTACTTCCTAAACTCGAACCCTCTCAAGTCGTGATGCTCCTTCTTGTATCAACCTCCAATTAGCGGATAACCAACGGAGCTCCACCGTGGTCTCGGAATACACCGATAGGATTTTAAACGGTCACCGTCACCCGAACATGGAGCCTTTCTCCAAACGGGTAGAATCTCAACAAAGGTCTTCTTTGTGATGGGGTGTAGAAGCAAACCCGAAACGTCTCTTGAATTCGGTAGAGAAAACCGGTGCCAAAAACTCCAAGTAAGGATATGTATATATAGAACTTGGAATAACCAACAATGGGTGTAAACTAGAGTGTGTATGAATTTTCCATTAAAATTAACACTCAAAACTTGAACATTTTCCCTAAATAAATTTGCTCTCAAACTCTCTCTAAGAGATGGATATGGATTGGAAAAGTTCTCTTGGAAAATGTGTTTCCCGCACATAATTAAGCATGAAAAAGTTGGTTGAAAACCAAGTGGAGAAGTGGGGAAAAAACTGTCAAAAACTGCTCAAAACCGTTCCCGCCTGACGTCTCGTTCGAACGAACTTGACTCTCGTTCGAACGAGACTTCTAACGAGCGACCAGCCTGGGCTCGTTAGATATCTCGTTAGAACGAAAACTCGTTCGAACGACATATCGAACGACTGACCAGATTAGGGTCGTTGGCAAACTCGTTCGAACGAACCTGGTTCGAACGACAAAACTCGTTCGAACGAAATCTGGTTCGAACGAAAAAACTCGTTCGAACGACATTTCTAACGAACGTCCAGAAAGTTTGTAAAAATCGATTTTGGCCCAGAAACTTTTATAAACTTTTATATACTTATTTTTAAGTTTCTAATTGATACTTTCTGAAAAATAAAATGCAGTTTTTATTAACCTAACACCCAATACAAATTGTTCCAAGCTCCTATATACATATAATTACATTCATACCTTGGGAGCATGGAACCTTAATTGATGACGTAGAAATGAGGCACACAAACCGGCATTTTGATGAAGCTTTAAGTTCTTTGCCGCTACGTCTTCAATATACACTTCATAGGCTTGAGAATATTACAATAAATACTATCCTATGAATAAATGTTTTTGTCCGAAATTGAGCCAAAACTATATATGGACTCAATTGGAAATTTGTGTCCTTACATATGGGGTTAAAATTAATAATTAATTTCCTGAAATGATTATCGTATAATGATTTTAAGTATGGATTTATTCTAAGCCTAGGGGGCCAAGTCTAAATGGTTAACACTGATTGTGATAGTAGGTTGAGTGATACTACTTATCCATATTGGAGGATTCCTTATATATGTAAATATAACCCTTATTCACCGTACTTTACTCCTTATATATGTATATATAAGCCTTAAAGTAACAAGAAACGAATAACTAAGGATAATTGAGAATGATTTAAGAGTAAGTCAACAGGACAATATGCTAAAATTAGTAATTATATTAGTAAGGTTAGTTGGGAATAACTATACCTATAATTAATGCTCGTAAGGGTAGTTTGGGAGTAGCTATATCTATAATTGTGTTAATAAGGTCAGTTTTGGAGTAATTATACCTATAATTGTATTGATAGGTTAGTTTGAGAATAACTATACCTATTATTTTATTGATAAGGTTAGTTTGGTAATGACTGTACCTATATATTTTATGGGAAATAAATGATGAAGTAAATGTGATTTGACTAAAAAAAAGAATTGTATGAGACTTAACATAAAATCGGAAAGTAGTCGTAGGATAACGACTTAAAAATGAGTTATGTAATAATTGACTAAAATATTATAGTTAAGCCAAGAAGACTGTATTTTATATGGATTGAGATTTTCTTGGATTAAAGTAGTTATAGAGTAACTACTCATACATATTGGATGATAATATGTACTTAGATATATTTTTGTGGACATACCAATGTTCGTGGACTGTCTTATCAGTTTGGGAGTCTATGCGTTTGGACCGGGTATCACACGCCGGCACAGGTGGAATTGGTGATTGTGTAGGTCATATAGGTACTACGTGGAGGTACTATCTATGAGGAGATAGGGGTTGACGCTGACCAAGACCATGTCACCGCAGGATATGGGTCGTGAATGGGTATCCTACGTAGGGACCTCCCCAACTTATGTGTATTTTTTGATGTCCGCTTAGGATAAGATATTCCTCCTAACTTGCCAATAGAGTACGAACGAGACACCAACGATAGATGACTTTGTGTGTCGTATATATATATATATATACACACACACATTGTGGTGTTCCTTATATGGGAATGTGCCCGCTTAGTCTAAAGATGTAGACAATGCTTAATGATAATAAAGTTGGGTTAATAAAAATATGTGGATAATTAAGGACGAAGATGGGTCCTAATGAATAATGTGGTAGACAATCATTAATGAGAATAATAATTGAGTAGTATAAGAAGTAGATGACAATTAAAGAGAATGAATAATGGGGGAGCCAATTATTAATGAGAATAATAATTTGGTAATCCAAGAGAATGAAACTTATAGTCTAACGGGGTATACGACAAGGAATATGAATTAAATTATTAAATGGTCTGAAGAGATAGACATGGGTTACGGAATATTATGACATAAGAATATGCACCGAGTTTATGCAAATTATGTAATCAATATTATGAAATCTATTCAGTGATTGGGGTTATCAGACATGAGTACCCACTTTTAGTTATCACATAGATATATTGCTTTTTTTTCTTTACATGATAGATTAAATAATTGAAGTTATAATTGGCATTTTTATTGAGGATATGAGTAGGACTGCTTCTAGATGAGAGGTGAGGTACTCGTTACATGTGAACGTCGATGGAGATACGTGAAGTATAAGTTAGTAACAATTTGTATATTTACTGGTGAAGAATTCTTGCAACTCTAGAGCTCTGACCCAAATTATAAATGTCCCCCCCCCCCCCCCCCCAGGTTTTCTTAATGACAAGGATAGCAAGACTGGCGATGGATTAGACTTGCGGTTGTATCTGACATAGTGGATTTCGCTCCATTGATTCTACTATAGGTTGTACTTCAGTATTTTGTTATTTTATTTCATAGTGGGATTTGTACGTGCATAAGCCCAAGTGTTTAATTATAGCAGTTCTACTTAGCTTTACATTATGTAAATTTTATGATGATTCAGGTTTTATTATACATGTGTTAAATCAATTTGATTCAGATGTTTTATTTATTGTTGATTTTGATACAATATAAAGATTTTATTCCTTTAGTGCAGAGAATGGTATAAATTATAGATTATCCCCATCTTCGGCATATTGAGTTTGGCCAGCCTTTAAGTGAGAAAATGGGGGTTTTATAACCTCCTGTTTGATAAATGTTGGTAGACGGTTTATCATGTGCCTCTGGTAGCGGAGAAAGTTTGATTATCACCACATCGGTTGACATTGATGTGGAATACACTCCTAGGTTACAATGTGATGCCTCTACTAATGAGGCAGAGTATAAAGCGCTCATATAAGGGTTTGGCCTAGCTTCCTCTCTGGGCGCCGAGCAGATACATGCGCATAGTGATTCTCAACTAATACTAAACCATGTACTGGGAGTTTATGAGGCAAGAGAGGAGTCCATGTCGAATTACCTAGCCAAAACACAAAGATTGATAGCAATTTCCTAGCAATTAAGCTAGTCAGGATCCCTAAGGTAGAGAATACCAGAGAAAACGCACTTTCTCGGCTTATTTAAACAACAAGAACAGAGCTAAGAAGAATAATTCTAGTAAAGTTATTCATGCACCAGAGTACTAATGAATAAAATTAAAATATAATTGAATTGGACTTGGGTCCATCCTGGATGGATCCAATACAAGCTTACCAAGAAAAAGGTTTTATCCCAATAGAGCCTAAAAGGCGAGGAGACTTTGGTACGAAGCAGTGAGGTATATCTTAAAAGGAGGACTCTTATTTAGGAGAGGGTTCATCATTTTATTACTCATATATGTCCATCCAATAGAGGTCAATGACTTAACAAAGGAGATAAATGAAGGTTCCTGGGGAGCACACTCCGTAAGGAGATCATTGGTTAAGCGAGTAGCCACATAAGTCTATTACTAGATAACCATGAAAGCAGATTGTACAAATTGTGCAAAGCGAAGTGATAAGTGCCAGAAATACGCCATAATTAACAAAATATTAGGGTCTTAATTCACACCGATCATATCCCCTTGGACATTTACCATGTTGGGTACTGACTTGGTCAGATCTCTACCAAAAACAAGAGGAAGGTTTAATAATCTAGTCGTTACAGTTGACTATTTCACCAAACTGGTAGAGGTTGAACCCCTGGTGAAAATACATTATGAAAAGGTCTTCTATTTCATTTGGAAGAACATTATTTATCGTTATGGAATGCTATATGCCTTCATCACCAAACACGACGTCCAGGTTAATGACCAGAAATTTGAAGACTATTTTATTCGTTCTAAAGTCCAGAAACTACATTCTGCACCCGGTCATCCACAATGCAATGGGCAAATAGAAGTAATAAATAAAAATATTCTCGATAGATTGAAGAAGAAATTATATAATTCTAAAGGAAACTAGATCAATGAGCTCAAAAATGTACTCTAGGCGTACAGGACAATGCTGAGAATAGCTACTGGTGGGACTCCTTATATGTTAGGCTTTGGAACTGAGGTAGTGATCCTAACATAAATTGGTCTGCCAAGTCATCGTGCCCTTAATTTTAACTTAACGAAGAGTGACCTCATGAGAAGGTAAGATCTACACCTAGTTGAAGAGGTCAGAGAGCATGCAACACTTAGGTTGGAAGCATACCAACAAAGAACCTCCCAGTTTTACAACAAAATTGTGAAGCAGATCACTTTGAAGGAAAGAGAATACGTTTTGAAAAAATTGAAACACTTGAAGGGGAATAGTTCAATAACCCTTAGAATTTCGAACACCTAAGGAAGTACTACCAATAATCACAAAAATGTGAAGTCTTTTCATTTAAATTCTTTTCATTTCCCTATAACTCATTTTTAGGGATCAATAAAACTATTCACTCCACGTGAATGTTATTGCACTTTTTTATGTTTTTTCGTTGGTATAAGAGATGTGATAAAAATTCAACTTAATTCAAAGCCGAACATATCTCTTCCATACAAACAAATATAATAAAAAAAACATCATATATGACCCACAAGGTTAAGAATAAGAAGTTCTGAACTTCATATCTCACCCTAGGGCCGACTAAAAACAAGAAGTTTACCAAACTAAATTAAGGAAATTAGTTGCAGTCGGTCATATGGGCGACAAGGTCCAACCATAATTGGATAAACACAAGGATAAATGGTAACACATTTTGTTGTCTCTAATAACTAATGCTAGCACTTGGTTAAGAATATAAGATCCGTATGTCCGACCAGTAAGCTAGACTACACATTAGTAAAACCTAAGGCAGGACAACCCAGGTTCGTCCAACATCGATAACTAGTAAGGCATATTAGTCGGGAAACATCTAACTATATAATCATAAGACTAAACTACTAGTACACGCCTTTTAAATAACTAATCCTCAATAAGTTGATGCAAAAGAAAGAAAGTTGTATATTTTAATTATAAGTCATGGAAAGTTATTACGAAGGAAAAAAATAAAAATATAACAAGTTATCAAAGAGAACAAGGTTTCTATTTTGATGCATTCTCAAAACTAGTTGGAGGTACATCCAATACATGAGGAGTGGCAGTCATCCTCAGTTCTCTAAACCTTTGTTTGACTGCTAGAACTTGCTATATTAATTAAATGCATTGATCGATAAAGCTCATCATCACCATGTAGGCCATAGTCCCCAAGGTATTTCATAATTAGGATCATGAGAATAGCATCTGAAGGACTCTATAAAACATCGAGTTTGAAAGAAGTATTGGGAAGTTCCAAGCATCTTAGATCATGCTAATACCATAGTTCATTTTTCATGGGAACCTTCATTAAAGTAAGGGCAATTATACAACCTTATTTATAGCCAATCTTGCGAGCATGATAAAGTTATATTCCCATATGTGTAAGAGCCTCATCGTAACCATCCATCTATACAATACGAGGTTGCTTATGGAATTGATAGGTAAGATGATCTACCTTCTCGATCAGCCTCTTAATAATAGATGATTTCCTTTTGAATCTCGATTAGTATTTCTCTACACACACACACACGCTCATAGCCCCTCACTCTACCTACCCTCGCCCCTCTCCCTCCCACTCGTCGTCTCCTTCCGCCCTATCCCTTCTCCCACCCTCTACCTCCCTCGATTTCCTCATAATAAAGAGACAAAGAGGGATAAATTTAGGTTTTTATAGGATTTGATTTTATAATACTTTGATGTTGGTTAAATCTAGAATTTTTTTTACTTCGATTTATAATGGGCTCTGATGGATATGAGTGATAATCCAATTTGTAGAACTATTGGATTTAAGTTTATACCATTGATACTTCATACTCTATATGTTTAATACCATTGATAATGTACACTAAATGGGTTTATACATGTGGGAGCCCATTTAATATGGTCCATGAAAGTAGCCGACCAACTTAGATAAACTTATACGCTGCCCGACCAAAATTATGACTTAATTTCCACATGAGTATTTTAGTTTTACAGGGACACTTGCGGATATGGTCAAATCAAATACCAAGAATCTCAAATGAGATATTCAGGTACCTTTTGGCATATCCACGTGTTACTTTGAGTTCCCTAAACGACTCGAACTCTATCATGATGTATCTATAAATTTTACTCCCTTATCCGAGGCAAAGGGATTGAAACTTGAGATTTTTAGAGAAACTTAATAAGAATAATTAAACTCTCCGTGGAAGTAAGAAAGTTGTTGAACCACGTAAATTTTTGTTATGCGAGTGATTTTATTTACTTTCTGCCATTTTTTATTGTTTTCGTAGAATTTTTTATTGGGATATTTTTTACACTCATAATTGGCACCGTCTATGGGAGTCGACTTGTATTCCTATGCAAAAATTTATTACCATAAAGCCTGTAATGTCTCACCATAATAGAAATATCCCCCAAGCGAGGAACATTCAAGAAGACCCAATTCCTCCTACGGTTAGATCCGTGATGCGCTAGCATACAAATCCTAGGTTTCGCCAAGATAGGAAACCATTTTAAGAGATCTAGGGGCCACCTAGGTCCACTCAAAATTCTAGGTTGGTCGATGACTATAAATCCAGACATCATAAATAAGAGGAGGCTGCGTGCCTCTAAACAAAAGAAAATGCTCGCTTATATAGGTGACTTGAAAGGATGGAGAGAGATCATCGAAGGGCCACTGGAAAATGTCATACTAGGACTCCTGGTACTTAGGCGAGCAATACACACAGCCAAGGGAGGAACTCCCAGCTTGACCAGGAGAGAACTGAACCTGACAGCTCAGAGCGTGGTCAGAAAGAAAAATGCCACAAAAGCAATGATCGACAAATAAGGAGATATGGATTATGGCCCATAGGGAAATGGACCAACATCTAGCTCATCGAGGAGCCATATCCACCAGAGAGCTAGCTAGGAGAGATATTAACACTCAGATGAAGTCTCCTTTATCAAGGTCAATTGAGTAAGAGGAGCCTTTGAAGAAATTCACTGCCCCTAGGTTTAAGGTCTACGAAGGGAAAACAGATCCTATAGACCATGTCAGGAAATATTGATAAACAATGACCTAATAAAGCCATAATGATGCACTTATGTATAGAATCCTCCCTTCTAGCCTACATGATGTAGCACAGAAGTGGTTTGAAAGGCTCCCTCACAGGTCGATCGGGAATTTTATGGCTCTGGCAGAGGCTTTCACGACACGATTCATCACCAATAACTTCCATCCCAAGCGGATGGATGCACTGCTCCTAATGAAAAAAAATCCACATGGGAATCTCCGAGACTACGCCAAAAGATATTGGGAAATTTTCATTGAGATTGAGGATTACTCAGAGGAGGTTACCATAGCATTCGTCAAAATGATCTTGCTAACCACCTCTTTGTTGCACCAATCCCTCACTAAGAAGGAGGCCAGCACCATCGATGATCTTATGTCTCGTATCGAGAAGTATGATAAGGTGGAGGACATGGTTCATCCTAGTGGAGGGGATAACGGTCGAGCAAAGGCAAACAAAGGGAGGGAGAAGAACGATACCCAAAAGAAGAAAAGTAAGAATGGGGCAAGAATGGCTCCAAGAATGGAAACAAGGTTGACCCTTCCAATGTGTTCCAGGCTGTTAACACAGTCTTTAAGGAGCCTATATACAAAATTCTCAGCAAGATCAAGGACGAGCCTTTTATCAAATGGCCCAAGAAGATGGGCGGCGACCCAATTAAAAGAAACAACGCATTGAGATGCGCATGCTATAAGGAGGGCGATCACCGAAGCGAGAATTACAAAGCTCTAAAGTCACATTTAGAAGAACTAGTTTAAGTAGGACACCTCAGGGAGTATGTCAAAAAGAAAACAAAGAAGGTCGCAGGCAAAGGATACTAAAAGCCAGACAACATCCTTAATGATGACACGGGACACGAGTTTGCAGTAATCCATGGCGCATCAGACCTAAAGCAGATCCAGGGCAATGCCGTTAGGATGGAAATCAAGAACGTGACTACTGTGATAGAAACTTTTTAAATTGACCCTGCAAAATCCCAAAAAGGTTAGCGTCGATGACCAGAAGATGTAAACTACATCAAGAGCATCATGTTCATCGAAGAAGAGTTAGTTAGGGTAAGGACCCCACATTATGACGCATTGGTGATCACACTCAGAGTTATTAGTTGGGATGTTGACAAGCTACTTGTGGACCAGGGGAGTTCATCTGAAGTAATGTACCTGGAACTATTCCATAAACTGAAGTTAAATGTCGCTGACCTCAGAAAAGCCATTGTTCCACTGGTTGTCTTTGCAGGAAGGATCACAATGTCATTAGGAAATATAATCTTTCCAGTCAGGGTAGGAACATCTCAAAGATAATTGAGTTCTTAGTGGTGAACATTGAGTCTCCATACCATGTTATTTTAGGCAGAGGTTAGGTCCACGCCAAGAAGGTCGTGACATCCAACTATCATTAAAAGCTAAAGTGCAATACAGATCGAGAAGTTGTCGAGATCCATGGTGACCAGACTTTAACCAGTAAGTACTTTATTAATTCTATCCACCCAAAGAAAGAAAAGAAAAAGTATCCTGAGAATACCCAGAAGAAAGCCCTGGAGGGGTTGTTCTCTCCAAATAGCAATTATGGTATGGTCTACTAGGGGTGGAAAAGACCAGGGTCCACCTCGCAGATAGGGTCGTAAAAATCCAGGAAGAAGTTATAGTCGATGACAACTTGACCAAGAGGAAATTTCTGATCGGAGTTGCTCTCATCGATTAAGAGAAAACAAAGTTAGTTACACTTCTCAAAATCAACATAGATGTTTTTGCTTGGGAGCCATTCGAATTTCCAGGGATTGATTCAAGTGTGGCCTGACACCGCCTGCACGTCAATCTAACCTTTAAGATGATTACTCAAAAGGCTAGCCGAACATCTCTCGAAATGGCTAAAGCAGTGGAGAAAGAACTAGTGAAGTTACTAGATGCAGGAACAATCAAGGAGATTCAGTTACATGCATGGTTATCCAACCCAGTAGTGGTACCCAATAGTAATGGTAGATAGAGGGTCTATATCAATTTCATCGGCCTCAACAGGGCATGACCCAAGGATAACTTCCATCTCCCAAAGATAGATCTGTTGGTTGACGCCATAGAAACACACAAGAGAATGATCTTTCAAGATGCTTACTCAGGATATCACCATATCCCCCTATACGGACCCGACCAGGATAACACCTCCTTTATAACCTCAATTGGGTTGTATTATTACAAGCTCATGAAGTTTGGCCTCAAGAATGCAGGGGTAACTTACCAAAGATTGGTCACCAGGATGTTCAACAAACAGATGGGAGAAATGATGGGAGTATACATCGACGATATGCTTATAAAAAGTAAGGACAAGGCCAACCACCTCTCACATTTAGAAATAGCCTTTGAGGTCCTCGGGATGTATCAAATGAAGCTTAATTCAAACAAGTGTTCATTCAGTGTCCGGTCAGGAAAATTCTTAAGTTATCTAGTAAGTAAGAGGGGAATCCAGGCTAACCCTGATCAAATCGATGCCATCACTGGAGTCCAGCCTCCTCGAGCGTTAAGAGATGTTCAGAATCTTACTAGAATGCTCGTGTCTCTCAACCGCTTCATCTTCAAGTCTTCAGAATGTTTTCGACCATCTTTTAAGATTATAAAAAAGGGCAAAGTCCTTATATGGGACGATGATTGTTCGCTAACTCTAGAAGAAATCAAGTCCTACATTATCAAGCCTCCACTACTGGTAATTTCAAATGATGGAGATTAAGTGTATCTCTACCTGATAGTATTAGGCCATGATGTGAGCTTTGCCTTAGTATATGAAAAGGAGGGGGGATAACACCTGATTTACTATGCCAATAAGACACTCCTAGATGCTGAACAATGGTACTTGCCTCTAGAAAAGCTCTCATATGCATTGGTGGTCGCTTTAAGGAAGTTGAAGCAATACTTTAAAGTATACTCCATAACTGTAATCACCTCCTACCCACTTATTGAAGTTCTGTAAAAAGTCGACCTCTCTAGACGACTTTCAAAGTGGCTAGTCAAGCTCAAGAGATTTGATATACACTTCCAGCCTAGAACAGTAATCAATGGACAGATCCTAGCAGATTTCATTACTGAGTTCACAGGAGATCAATCATTAGACCAACTGGATAATGAGCAGTTGATAACATAAGAAGCACAGACCAAAGATTGGACCTTGTACGTTGATGGATCCTCTAATTTCAAAGGGGCAGGAGTAGGGATTATTCTCATCACCCCCGAAGACACTATACTTAAGTAAAGAATTATATTGGGATTTGATGCCTCCAACAACGAAGTTAATTACAAAGCACAGATCGCCCATTTATGAAAATCCAAGCTACTGGGGGCAAAGCGCCTCCATGTATTCAAAGATTCCAAATTGGTCTCCACGCAGTTAAACAAGGACTTCAACGCTAAAGATGATCGGATGGAAGCATACCTCGATATAGTAAGAAGTCTCATGGAAGACTTTAAAAATTTGGAAATTCAGTAGTTCCCTCGAGGATGGAACAACCACACTGACGCTTTAGTGGCACTAAGCTCAGTAATTGACTCTGACTTAAGAGAAAAAATTAGATAGAGTTCCTCGCACAACCTACTATCGACTAGGAACTCATAGACGAGCAAGTCCTCCTCACAGATTAGGCCTAAATTTGGATAGATACCATCCTCAATTATCTACAGAGTGACATAGTGCCAGATAATAGGAGGTCGGCCCATTAAGTTAGGGTTAAGGCTTTCGCCATTTCTACGTCAACCCCGAAAGGAATATTTACAAGAAATCATTCACAGGCCCTTACCTCTAGTTCATCCACCCACAAGATGCCGAATAAGTACTTAATGAGCTCCATGAGGGTATCTGTGGGAGTTATGCAGGTGGAAGATCATTAGCCTTTCATGCGATCACATGCAAAAGGGCATGGGTGTTGGCGCCTATAGTGGCAAATGCAAAATGTGTCAGAAGCACTCACCTATGGTTCACCAGCCCGCTAGTGACCTAAAATCACTCACTAGACCATTACCTTTCACTCAATAAGGATTAGACATCGTGGGATCACTACCTACCGCACCTGGAAATAGCAAGTATCTACTGATCATCACATATTACTTCTCTAAATGGGTAAAGGCAAAACCATTGTAAATTATTCAATACTCTAACATGACAAGGTTCATATGGAGGAACATCATAACTCGCTTTAGGATACTAAGGTCTATCATCACAGATAATGATACACAATTTGAAAATGGTTTTTTTAACCTTTTTGTGATGAGCATGACATCAAGCACCACTTCAACTCTGTGGCGTATCCCAAAGCAATGGGTAAGCAGAAACTTCTAACAAAACCATGATTGATGGACTGAAGAATGATTGGAAAGAGAGAAAGGTGCCTGAGTGGATGAACTCCCCCATATTTTATAGACATATCATACCACATCTAGTAAACCAATTGGGGAAACACCCTTCGCACTAACTTATGGGATGGAGGTTGTCATTCCTTTAGAAGCAAGTCTCCCTACCATGAGAACCACTATGGTCGAATAAGGACTCAATAATGGAGCACTACACACTGAGCATGACCTAGAAGATGAGCGACAAGAGTTGACTTTGATCAAGTTAGCTTCCTACCAATAGCAACTAGTCAAGCAGTACAACAATAGGGCTAATCCGAGGAAGTTTCTAATAGGGGACTATGTCCAAAGGAAAGTCCTTGGCACTACTATAAAACAATTAGATGACAAACTGGGACCAAATTGGGAAGGACACTTTAGGGTAATCAGAGACAATCTTTAAGGAGCATATCACCTGAAAACGCTATAGGGCAGGGAGATACCAAAAGCATAAAATGCAGCCAATCTCATATGTTTTACTTTTAAATCTTTTTTTTTAACTTTACTAGCATATTTAGTTTATGCAAATTTTCATTTTTAAACATTATGTTGCTCAGATAGTATTCAATAAATAAAGGTTGGATTGGCCCTTTTCCTTTCATATATCTACATTGGCTGCTTAACACTTATCGATAACATCTCATTAGAATGTACCTTTTCTAAGCGATATCTCCATCATGCATGGCTAAACTTCTGAGATTATGGCAAGTTGTTCAACTTATTTTTAAAATAGAAAACTTAACAGGTTGAGTAAGGTTTCTAGCAATTATAGAAAGTGAGTAGATTCATTTCAATTATTACATGCCTCAGGTTCTTGTTGTAAACAAAAGAGACCTCGTGGGTTTCCTCGATAACCACAAAAGCCCTACAGGGGATCCTTAGGCAATAAAATCTAACTCATGTTGGTCGCCAACATTGTTGGTGGCAAAATACCTGCTCAGGTGGATGGCCCATTAACCAGCTGCATTTTCGCCATCATCCTACTTAGGCCTAAGGAAGTGTCATAACACGACCTAAAAGGTAAAGTGGATGGAATGACATTAGCAATGCATGTTGGACTGGGAGAATGTTTAAACACTAAAAAACATATAACCAACACTATCTTTTAATACCATTTAGTCAGTTGGGAAACTTAAAATGATAAAACCATAAATAAAAAGGTGTTTGATTAAGTGTAACACAGTGAACCAATATGAATGTTTAGTCATCACAAGATCAAAACATCAAAAAATACTAAATGACACTTTTTCATTAACTTAAATGGAAGTTTACATTTACATCAAAACCAGAATATACAAAATATTTACGACAACTCGAGATGGAGAGCAAGGTAGTTTGTAACATGCGCTCTCCGACCATCATCTGGGTGGGGCATAAGCTCCTCTTCTATTTCTTCTAAGGGATGTTCTAGAAGTTGATCAGGAATGGAATCTATCGGGATCCACCGGTCATCCCTTGAAAAAGGATTTTGGCAATAAGCCAGGCAATCAACTTGATATTTATACCGCAGGTGAGACTCCTTAGGCATTTTTAGTTCCTTGAGGGCACTGCGCCACCCCCTGGCAATGACAAGGTCCTTTACCTCATTTAGACTCGCCTAGGAATCAGTCCAACCTTGGTCATAACCATCCACCCAGACCTATCGATGACCCCTTCGGAATAAGTGCCTCGGTCTTCTCATATTTCTCTGAAGTCCGACAGCAATTACGTATGCCCACCGAACATCTTATTTCAGCTCAGCGACCTCCCTTTCCAAAGCTTGGGTCTCATCTCGAACTACCCCTAGACGACAAAGAGGATTCTCGCAGTACTAAAGAAGGCCCTAATGAGGCATTCTCTTTCAGTCGAGCGATATCCTTCTTCAGATTGTTGTTCTCCTTCGAGATCAGACTTCTCACTTGATTCACCTCACTAGCATCCGAAATATCGGCCTTCAAGGAATTTACTTCCTCTTGGACTGAAACCCCAACCTCTTCCATCTCTTGGAGATTGTCTTTCAGCTTAGCAACTAATTTTAACTCGTCCTTGTATTACTGATTTCTGGCCCTCAATGATTTTCATATCTTCATAAAGGCCTTGCGAACCTTTAAATTGACATTTAACCTAAGTATTTGCTCCAGTGGGGGCTTTACAGGGTTATATTCATCTTAATGAATGGTCTACAATCATCAAAATAAGTAAAAATCATTAAGTATAAACAAAGACACAAGTGGATACAGAACAAGAACATTTCTTCATTTATTTCCAAAAAAGGAGGTGGCCTAGGCCAATACAATAGATTCTAAGGGAAAGTTACAATTCGTCGAAAGTGAAAACAAAAAAGGAAAACCTTGTACAAGAAAGGAAGCCAAACCCCTAGTCTACAAGTCTTGTCCTATCATTTGTTGTTCTTCCACCACAACCTTTCCCTTATCAACAGCTCTAGAGCTCTGGCCAGCTTCAACCTCATTATCAATAGGGATAATCTCTGTGCCAATAGTCTGACCACCTTCTCCTTCTCCTTCTCCTTCTTCTTCATAAGGATCAAGGATAGGGAAGTAAAGGTTAAAGAGATCGGATTTAGCAGAGGTTTTAGTTGCCATCAGGGCTTGGTTCCAACCATTTTAAAGGAAACCTTGCATTCATAAACGAGTTTCCCCTCTACATCATTGTATTTAGAATCCTTCTCTTAAGTAAGATCACCCTTCAACTTGGTGACCTTAGCTGAAAAGCTCTGATTCTCCTCGACGAGCTTGTCCTTCTCAGCAACCACCTTCTTCTGGGAACCATTGAGCTCATAAAAAACCTGGGATATCTTGACCTTCTCTTGCTGCCAGGCCTGTCGAGCTTTAGCAAAGGCTTCCTTCTCAGCCTTCAGAGCATCTTTTAGCTCCTGCTCCTTCCTAGACTTATCAGTATGATCGCCCAGAAAACTGTATAATCAGACAACAACTACATAAAGAGAAATAAATTACAGAGTTAGCTCGAGGAAAGAAAAAATAGAAGAAAAAAGAAAGGATTAAATGTAAAGTCTCACTAGGGCCATCCCTAAGCTATCTTTAGGGTAAGTTGGGATGACCCCAACCTTAAAGAGCGCTCGTAGTTAGCTATGAGCACTGCCCTCTTCAGTAATTTAGGGCCAAGGTGGGGGCATATCCCACGCTAACCCCCTCAGTAGCAGCAGCGAGAGATAACCTTCTCTTGACCTCACTTCTCTCTTCTTCTCTCTTTCTCCCTTCTTCCTTCTCTCTTTTTATCTTCCATCTTTTTCCTCTTCTCCTCATCTTTATACCCTTTGTTCCCTTGGAAAATGGTCTAGAACTAGTAGCCCTCGGGGATCCAGAACCAGATGTCTTTAAAGACTTCAACTTGTCATACAGGACGGTTTGATCATCATCATCAGTCGCGGGAATCTTTAACTTCTTCCTTTTTAACAATGGGGACATATCTTCTTCTTCTTCTTCTTCTTCTTCTTCTTCTTCTTCTTCTTCTTCTTCTTCTTCTTCTTCTTCTTCTTCGTCGTCGTCGTCGTCTTTTTCTTCTTCCTCCTTTCCTTCCTCTTCTTCCCCTGTTCCCATTCTCTTTATTCCTACTCTTCAGAACTTTCTTCCTCCTCCTCTATCTCTATAGGATTAGAGGGGCCTACCTCAAAAGCTTTTAAAGTTAGGACCCTATCAACCGGGCAAGCAATAAAGCTAGTACATTTATTCTTGTACTCCAACAAAAAGGTTGCCAACCTCGGATACTCATTGTTTGCCAACCTTTTTATAATGTTCCAAGCCTTTACAATCTCGTCAGCATCAACCTCACTAACATCAGGTTCCTGATTTTTGTCACGAACTGCAAAAACAAGGGAAGAAGATCAGGCGTCAAAGAATAAGAAGTCAAAAGGTAAAAATGAAAAGAAAAGAAAAAGCGACCTATCTCGAACTCTCTATAATAACAAATCACAGGGCCTCTCTCACCCCTAGAAGCAGGAGGGCACTTCCAGTTCCTAGTAATGAACTCATGTTCCCAATAATCTTTATGAGAGTCTGGAAGATTCACCTCCAG
The DNA here is from genome assembly GCA_949130495.1 of Sambucus nigra. NCBI lineage: Eukaryota > Viridiplantae > Streptophyta > Magnoliopsida > Dipsacales > Adoxaceae > Sambucus > Sambucus nigra. The sequence goes on along the minus strand of OX422224.1, from coordinate 63,728,323 downwards.
AACTAGCTCAACCTTTCTGGTTTTTAAATACAACAAAACATCCTTGGTCTGCGACCTCACATAGGAGTAGCATATCTCAGCAAGACCTAGTTTTGTTCCATAGAAGGTATTTATCCTATGGTCTTTATTTACTATTTTCTAAACATTGGGTTCACATTGTGCGGGTACAATTTCAAAATATCTAAAGAATCTAAGAAACAACTTCTTTGGGGGGAACATTAAATCCCCCTCAGTTATCAAGAGGGTGTGAATCCAGTGCCCCCTTCAATATCATGAATATTTTGAGGAAGAGGGGCACAGTCTATGATCACCCCCAATTAGGGATATTATACTGACGCCTAAATTCATCTACTAACTTATTATCTAATGTCGCTATGATTGCATAAATAAGATATATAAATCGTAGCTACAGCTTCAAGATAATACCAAGAACAAGAACTGAAAAGACGAAGAATAAAACTTATAAGTAATGGCAAATCTTTGGGCAAACACGTAAGAAAAAAGCTTATGACGTTTGAAGCAGGAAACGAGAAGAGAAATTTAGAGATGAAAAACGCGTAGAAATGACCAAGATCAGTGAACTAGAGGTTGAGTGTGCACATAACCTAGTCTCCAGAACCTCTAATTATGGGTCATGTTTTCCCAAAAAGATTTTGGCGGTTCAATCACCCTTGGGGACAAGCGTACCCCCTCTTTAATGCCAATAATTACAAATATGCCATGCCGATTTTTGATACTATTTCAGGCCTCAGACCTTCGACTTAATTAAAATCTATTGGCCCATAACTATTAAGCCCAAAGATTTCAGGGAAAATTGTGGGAGTCCATTTAATACGGTCCATGCAAGTAGCCGGCCAGCCTAGATTAACTTATAAACTGCCCGGCCCAAATCATGACTTAATTTCTACACGAGTATTTAGTTTTACAGGGACACTTGCGAATATGGTCAAATCAAATACCAAGAATCTCAGATGAGATATTCAGGTACCTCTTCGCATATCCACCTGTTACTTTGAGTTCTCTAAATAACTCAAACTCTATCATGATGTATCTATAAATTGTATGCCCTAACCCGGGGCAAAAGGATTAAAACTTGAGATTTTGAGAGACACTTAATAAGAACAAGTAACATCTCCGTAAACGTAGGCAAAATTGCCAAATCACGTCAATTGCCATCGTGTGTGTGATTTCATTTACCTTCGGCCATTTCTGATTGTTTTTGTAGAATATTTTATTGTGATTTTTTCTACACTCATAATACTATTGATGATTTTGGCTGGAACTAGATTTAAACCTCTTCAAAATTAAATTAATTTTTTTTATCAAGCTTCAACTTACTAGATTTTTCAAAACAATTATCAAGCTTCGAATTGAATTTTTGATTTGGATCCAAATTCCTAGTCTTATTGGAGATTATTGGTTTGATATTCTCAGTATTATTTTTGGGAGATTGTTGGTTTGAATCCATATTTTGGGTTTTGTATTTTTAATTATATATTTTTTTTTAATTCTAAATTTTTAAAAGTATCTTTTTATTTTTCAAATTTTTAATATATATATATATATATCAGGGCAGGCTTTTGTGCACACTAAGTTTGCACATCATTTTTTCAAATAGTAAAAAAAATATTTTTGAGCTGATTTTGTTTATGTGATATTTAAATATTTCAAGGAACCCATATAAAAAAACTCAGCTCCAAAAAACTTTTTTTGTTATTTTTAAAAAATCGGTCAAACTTTCACTCCTTTTAAGCACTTTAAAAGCTGTAAAAGTTTGACCGATTTTTTAAAAATAGAAAAATTTGAGAAATCAATTCAAAAATATTATTTTTAATATTATAAAAAAATTGGTGTGCGCCAGCACGTGTGTAAACTTAGTGTGCACATGAGCCTCTCTCTTCTCTCTCTCTCTCTCTCTCTCTCTCTCTCTCTCTCTCTCTCTATATATATATATATATATATATATAGTTGTTCCATATTTTTAAAATATTTTTCTATAATACTTTGAGTTTTTAAATATATTTTTTATCATTTCCCGATTTTAAAGTATTTTTAGTATTTTTTTAATTTTTAATAGTTATTTAGTAGTTTTTATTTTTTTTTTAATTATTTTCAGTTATTTTTGAATATTTAAATATATTTTGTCATTTCTTGATTGTTTTTTAATTTTGCAAATTTGAAAAATTATTTTTTGTAGATACTAGAATTTTTAAATATATATAAAAATTTCCAAATATTATAAATATTTTTCCATGTCAGATTTTGTAAAAAAATCATATTTTCGTAATTTTTTTGTAATTTATATAATATAAAAAATTTAAAATTCCGTTTATATAGAAATTGACAAAAATATCCTCATGTCTATGACACATACTTTTCGTCCAAAATTATAACACCGTTGGGATTATAGTGTATTATGAAGTGTTTTAATAATTTGAGTGGGTTAAGTACATAACAAAAATATATTGTGTTGTGTTTATCATATATCATGATATGATGTTAAAATATAGGATGCATTGTTGTTAAATTAGAGTATTTTTTTCAAATTAATTATAAATTAAAATGCTATTTTTTAAATAACTTATTTTTTAACCCAAAAGTAAATCTTTATGAAAAACCTTAACATTTTAATGCATCCACATTTCATTAATTATAAAATTTTGTATATTCCACAAATATCAATTGTCATAATAATAAATGGTGTTTTTTGGCTTAATTCACTGATCGTTTTTTTTTTTTTGGGGGGGGGGGGGGGGGGGGGGGGGGGGGTATAGACACCATTAGTGTATACGTATTTGGGTAATGTATACATTAAATTAGATAATGTATAAATGATTTTTTTTTAATTTTCTTTACAAAAATTATAATTTGTACATGAAATTTTATAATATATAAATTTTTTTTATAATATACATGTGTTAAGTTTGTGTATACTTTAATTATAAAGTGTACATGAAGGGTGTCGAAAATATGTGTAAGTGGACAATAGTAAAAAAAATATTAATTGTGGCCTAAAGGGGAAAGCTTCCTATAAAAACTCATGTCTAATTGTACGTATCATAAAAATATCTCCATGACCCCCAATAACTTAGGCCACAATTAATATTTTTTTCGTGGCCTAATATGGGCCGTGAAGATCCAAACAATACGGTTTTATATCTTATTATGGGCCCTCTATTAACTTAGCCCATTTGACATCTCACATATCTCCATGACCCCCAATAAAAAAAAATGAATGTTAGAATGCAAGTCCAAAATAACTCACAAAAACCACTTTCTGTGTTGATATTTTATTAATATTCCGTTAAAAAAAACACAAAAGAATAAAAGTTTAGAATTTTATACCTTCACATTATTATCTAGGAAAATGTTAAAGCATCCATTCTGTTATTCAGCCCACATTACGTGTGAGTGTTGTTGCAAATAATGAAACATTTAAACAAATATAAGTGTTCATAATTTTATTTGCGAAATTTGTAACATTTAAGCGGTGAATATTGAAAACTATATGTGATGTGTTTTCAGGGCCAGTCTCGAGATTTTAGGGGCCCGAGGCTAACTCTTGAATTGGGGACTCCATATTTAACAAGAGATTTTTTTTATTAATTTATAAATTGTAGGATTTTTTTAGCTAAAAAGATGTCGACGTATTTTTCGGGAGTTGCCGAAAATTGAAGTGTTTGTCCATTTAGTTTTTATAAATTATTTTTGGAAATTGAAAAATGATGCTAAAAATATATATACACGTTTATAATTTTGTAGCCCCTAAAATGCGTCGAAAATTGGGGTGCCGAGGCGGCCGCCTCCTTGGCCTCCCCTCAAAATTGGCCCGTGTATTTGCTATGTAAGCGATAAAATTTTATATATTGCGGAAAAAAAAGAACATAAACGTATGTCGATAAGTTCATATGTTAAATGTCATTAATATCTTTCAAAATAGCTATGTTAATGTGCATAATATCATATTATATATTTGATTCCATAACACTTTCTACTCAGTATATATTAATTATTCCTCAACCAAGATGTGTTGAAAATAAAAAGAATAAAAAAAAGAATAATTAAGTTATTAATCACTAGACGAAACCAAAAAATAACATTTCATGTGCAAAATTATAGAAAATCTCCTTTCAAATCAAATAATTCCATTGAATTGAGTATGTACTATACCACGAACATCAATGAACCCGAATATTACAATTGCTCAAAATACCTCTTTTTAGCTTCTAGCGTCTATTTCTTAGTGCATTTCAATGTGTAAGTTAAATCGATAATCCTTAAGATTAATCCTAACATCAACCCTAAATTTAGCATCAATATAAATATAGAGGGAGTGAACAAAACATACTTTTTTAAAATACTTCTCCATAATTTAATTGCTTTAAGAAGAAAAATAATTTCATCAATCTCAAATTTAAACTAACATATCAGTCCCAAATTTAAATCAACAATATCCGTAAAGTGAATCAAATTTAACCTAGAATTTAAGCCAACAATAACACTAAACTAAAAAAAACAATGAGCATTTAACCTTAAACAAAAAAAATTAACAATTTAACCCTAAACTAAAAACGAAAAGATATCAAAAATTTAAACCAAATTATATATATATATATATATATATATATATATATATATATATATATATATATATATATATATATACTCTAAAACGGACGTCCGTTTTAGAGGTTAAAAAGGGATTGATTTTTTAAAAATAGTAAAGTACATTTCTTTTTAGTTGATTTTTTTTCTGAGATATATAGACATCAATAGGTACTCCTAAAAAACAAATCAGCTCAAAAAGAATTTTTTTGCTATTTTAAAAATATCGATCAATATATGTTAATATATGTTTGGGTTTGCGCAAGCAAAAAACTAACATATACTGATCGATTTTTTTAAAATAGCAAAAAAATTTACTTGGACCTGATTTTTTTAGGGGTACCCATGCATTTTACTGTAAATCTCAAAGATTTTAAACGTATTTTGAGTTGATTTTTTTAGTACACTTAAAATCTCTCTCTCTCTCTCTCTCTCTCTCTCTCTCTCTCTATATATATATATATATATATATATATATATATATATGAGAAGGTTCACCGACATCATGCTTTATACATCACACCTATTTGTAGGGCCTAAAAAACGTTGTTTTCTATTTTTTTTTTAAATTAACCTTCCAATATGGGTTTACGCTATTTATAAGGGTTTACGCTTACAATTTTTTGCGATTTTTTTTAAAAAAAGTTACAAAATATATTTTGCCATAATTTTTTCAATATGAGTTGATTAGGAGGTTAATTTCAAAAGAAAAATAAAAAAATTGAAAAAAAAGTTTCTTAGGACCTAGAGTTAGATGTGATGTATGGTGTAATATATACATCATGATATTGGTGAGTCCATCTCTCTCTCTCTCTCTCTCTCTCTCTCTCTCTCTCTCTCTCTCTCTCTCTCTCTCTCTATATATATATATATATATATATATATATATATATATATATATAATAATGCTCTTGTGCATATTAGTCCGCATTTTAAGAATGCGGACCAGACATGTGTCACCTAATGGTGTGCCTACAAATTATCGCCTAAATTACAGGCACTCTCCCTCTCTTTTCTGGGCTCACCGTCAGGTGATACATGACCGCTCCGCATTCTTAAAATGCGAACTAATCCGCACAAAAACAAGACTGTGTGTGTGTATATATATATATATATATATATATATTAAAAAAGATGTTGTGGGCGGCCCCAAATGAGCCTCACATAGCTCCATCCCTTGCTATAGTTGTATTTAGTTCTTATTTTTTCCCGAGTTTAAGAATCTACCTGTGTAAATATTATATATATACAAAAGACTTAAGAACATTAATGACATAAATGATACTCCCTTGCACCTTAATCATATGACAAATGAATATAGCAAGATTATCACGTATCTAAAAAGGATAAAATCCAATATAAAACAAACTACACAAGTGGATCGTATTAGTTATATTAAATCAGGTTTGGAGAAGGATTGCTTTCATATGTCAAGAAAATTAAATACATATTAAATGGAAAACACTAACAGTAGAACTTCCAGGGACGAAGCGAAAAATATAGGTTGAGGGGGGCAAATATAATATTTTATTTTATTAGATTAAAAAATAATTAGTTCAATTAATAAAGTTGTTATTAAAAAAATTTAGAACACAAAATAATTATAATTTCAATGTTATTATGATTTTATGTATTGGGGTCTCCATTGTATATTAAATTATATTCTAAATAATATCTTGTGTTGGTAAAAATTGTTTAAGAAATCTTAATTTTATACTATACAAAATTTAAAGGGTATCATTTTAAAAATTCAAAGTTGGAGGGGGCCATGATCCTCCTTAAGGATGAAGAACTTCGTCCCTGACCGTTATCATACGAAAATGTCTTCCTTTTCCATCTTTTAGAAGACGGTGGATCAACGCCCCAATCGTTTTTCCAACAATCTTTCCACTGCATCATCACCAATGATGTGGCGGGTTGTTGATGGGGGGGAGGGTTGTCGGGGTGAGGGGAGGGGGGCGAAGGATTTTTCGTCATGTCGGTTTCTTTTTTTATAGCTTTTTTTTGGTGTGTGTTTTTAGAGGTTTTTGGAATTTTATATTAATTTAGATTATTTTATTTGACAAGATGACACGTGGCATTTAATATTAACACTGAAATGATAAATTAGTATTCAATTAAACTTAAAAAAACAAAAAAAAAAATTACTAGAACATGCCCGTATAACATTATGTAGTTAGGTGACTTGCTTACGTACATGAGAATGAGGTGTTTCTCTCTTACTGATTTATCGAGTGTGCATAAATTAAGATAAAATCACAATTTTATGAAATTTATAAATACTTAAGTGTCTCCCCACCGAGTATTGCCATTTTGACTCGGTGATGATCGTCCAAGTATAGTCTTTTGGACGCATTATTCAGTGCCAAGTATTGCAATTGTTTTCAGTGGTTAGGCACCAAATGACCTGAATCTTGTTGAAAAATGCTTTTAATATTAGTCATTTAACAAAAGAAGATAAGTTTTCTTGAAAATTCTTTTAGCTTGTGTTGAAAAGCATATGTTTTCAGTTTTTAGTACATATTAAAGATATCTCATTAAGCTTCTCATTACATAAGACATGTACATTTTTTTACAATAATGTACATAAAGGTTTATTTATATAGAAAATTAAGGTAAATGTCAAATTCCTTTCCATATTTAGATTTTTAGGATAACGTTTTTCAAGTTTATAAATCTAATCTCTGTGGTACAATAGCATTTATTTGTGTGGTCCCTTTAGAGTTAAGAGTTCATTTTTTTTGTCGGCATCAGCGACACCATTTTTCATGGTGTTTTTATACAGATGGACTAAATTTATAAAATTATTTGGCGTGTCCTATTTTTATACACTTTGAGAATTACGAGGACCTTTCCCCAAAATCCCCTTATTTATAATTTTTTTATGAAATCTTCTAAATCTTAAGACCGGCCATGTACATCAAATAATTGATAAACATTCACGTCTAATGACAAAATCTCTTAATTTCTTGTCCCTCTCCAAACCTAAACTTCAACCACACAAGACAACCAAAAAATCAAACTTGTTATCAAGAATGTGTGATCCTCCACAATCCATCCATTACACCCTTTCATTAACCAAACATTATTTTAATCTTATTTCCAACAAAATAAATTGATTTATATTGTCATCATACCATTTTATGCAATGGCTTGTAAATAATGCTAAACGGCCGAAAGATTCATTGTATTTGACACAAAATATATAAGTTTTTTATTTAATTTTGGTTCATCATTATTTGCATTATTAAACTTTAATATATTAGTTAATCGTTTTAAGACTTTAGAACCTTAATCAAAGTCTAAATTTCTCATATAAATATACAAAAGTCTAATCATGCAAATTAGTGAGATACCAAATAAATGAAACAAATTAATAATGATGCTAGAATTATATAATAATTAAACTCTATTCAGTTATAAAATGACATTAGTAACTTTTTAATCGTTTCACAAGTTTAGCATTATGTCCTTACTATACTAGAAAAAACTACAAAGTTGGTACCTATATATATATATATATATATATAGGGTGAGGCTCACCTAAGGGAGCCTCAATTAAGGGCACTTTATGAAATTTTTTTATTAAAAAAAATTTACTCCTAAAAAGTCATTTCAAAATAATTTATTTTGATGTTTTAAAAAATGAGTCAATACTTGATGGTTTTTAACCACTTTAAGCCAACTGCTTGAGTGTCAGATATTGATCCATTTTTTTTTAAATATCAAAACAAATTATTTTGAGATGTCTAACATATTTAATTTAGCATGTTTAACGTCAATAACATCAATGTTTATTTTGTGATAAACATTAATTTTATTCATGCATTCACACTGGTAGTGTCTATAATGATCAAGATTTCTACTAATCACGCAACATGCAATCCTACAGCAAGAGTGCAAGTTCAATTCCACAATCAAAAGTTACCACCACCTCCAATTTTAACAACAACCTCCCACAACCGTTGGATCTCGCCGGAAACATCATCAGACGGCAACCGGTGCCGGCAACAAGGACAAGTATTCCTCTTTCTCAACCAAGGCAATATACAAATCCAATGAAATTGATGACCACAAGGCAATTCACACACATCTCTCCCTTTCCTAACCTCCTCCGCACAAATCACACACTCCCTTTCACCACCACTCACCATCGACGGTAGCGCCACCACCACCGCTGCTGAGGCTGCCACCTCACCACCCTCACAACAACCCATTACTCTCACGAACCTCCGGCACTTGGCCACCATCTCAATAAACTCGACCAAGACATCCCCGTTCGAAACCCCAATCCCGCCCGAGAGTTTTAGCATGGTGTCGGCGAGGTAGTTGGCAAGAACCGGTCGCCAGTTGGCCGGGGAAGTTTGGAGAGACAATGGATTTTGTTGGTGGACTTCGCAAAGCAAAAGGAGAATCAATGCGGCGTCCAAGTGGCGCCGGCTAGTCAGGGCCGGTCCTGAAATTTATAAAAATTTATAAGATCCCGTGCATAAAGTATAAAATATTATAATCATAACGCTTTATATTAGCCTATAAATAAATATAAGTATAGGTTATAGGGTTTTTGTGCAGTCGCTCACCTTGCACTTGTTCAGGACCGCCCCTGTTGGTGAAAAACGTGGTGAGGAGAGAGAGAGTGGAGAGAAGGTGGCGGGAGACGAGGAGAGTTTTGTGGTGGAGAGAGGTGGAGTGGAGGTGGTGGAGGGTGAGAGTGAAAAGGGTGGGGGAGGATATAATGGTGGCGAGGCGACGGCGGTGTTGACGGAAGAGGGTGGAGATGGTGGTGGTGAGATGAGAGAGTTGGGGAGGGGTTAAGGTTGAGAGTGCAGCTAATATTATGGATTGGGTGGAGTTTTTTGGGTCTTCCATTATGGGATCATGTGAAGGGTGGGACTATAGTATTTAAGTGTAGGGAAGATAGATGGGGACATGTTGGAGGTTTATGTAGGAGAGTAACTTTTGTCGACTATATTTGCTATGATTGGTTTTCCTATTTGAGACTGTGTAGAGATAACATGGCTTTAGATGCGAATACTAGTGGAAGAGAGTGAAAAGTGTACCTTCTAAGACCTAATTGACATTATGCAAAAACTCAAGGGCTTGAAATTAACAAATCTTTGTAGTAGATATGGATTATAGACAAAAATTAACGGCCTATTTCGTCGAAAAGATTAAAAAGATAAAGAATGAATCATAATTTGGTTAAATTAATTTTTTGTGGAATTATTATCCAAGATAATTTTGTGTCTGTTGAATTGTAGTTGTGGGGAAAAAGGGGGAATGTAACAGCTGGAAATGTAACTTTTTGTGGTTATATATGTGTAGGCAAATGTGCACAATGAAACGTACCAAAATTGAAAAATAGGATGCTTCTTATTCATCAAGTGAAACACAGTCAGTTAAAGACCTCCAAATACAATTAAATTTTAGGCTTTAGTCCCATTTCATTAGATACATTGGCCATTGGTTTCGCGTTTATTTTTTCCAAATAATCACTCTAGTAACCGTCTTTTCGGGGTTTTTTGGGAATGAAAGTTGGCTTTAATCCCATTTCAGTAGTTATGTTGGATATTAATTTCATTTTTTTTCATATAATCAGTCCAATAACTGTTTTTTTAATTTTAAAGAATGACATTTGTTCCACGTTTTAATTACAACAGGACCAACAACCTGAAAAGCAAAAAGAAACTCGGGATCTCATGTATGTTAAGCCTAACAAATGAGACGAAATATTCCCAATAAATACCAAATGTACATCAAAAGTTAAAAATGATTGTTTTGACTTAATTTGCTTTGGAAACACTTAATTCTGAAAGATGTAAAACACCGTCACAACGATAGTTTTTGTTTTTGAGATGTACTTTTAATATTTGTTTTTACGACAAGTATCACTAGGCTATTTAATCTATGAAGCACGAACCATTCATCAGAAGCTCCATACAACTGTTGGACACTCTAGGGACATGGACACGCATACGATACACCTTGAACACGTGTCCGACACGCCACATATTTTGTATTAAAAAAAGCCCAACACGAAGGGGACACGGTGAGGACACGTGGGGAACACGGAGAGGACACACGGGGGTCACGGTGGAGCTAAATGTTTTTTATAAATAAATAATGGGAGCCATTTTAAGAAATATTTTTAATTGTTTACTAAACTAGGTCGTCAATCCCTCAAAATAAACAAAATTTACTTTTCAGAACAAATTTATTATTAGTTTGAAGATATTTAATTAACTTCTTAGACATAATTTATTCTTTGTTTGAACAAATTTTATCTTGTTATTTTTAGTTCCAACGTTTAAAATCGATTTAAGACTTACGATTTGTATGTAATACATGATCGTGTCAGTTTAGAACTTTAGATAAGTTCGTCCTAGTGTTTAAATTGCAAAACATATGGAATTATATTTATAAATTATTAAATAATATTCCTTGGTTGTCGTGTCTTAATTTTTTTAGATTTGCTATGTCGGTGTGTCCATGTCGAGTCCGAAACAACGTGTCCGTATCCATGTCCGTGTCTGTATCCGTGTACGTGAAATAGTATATAATTATGCATGGGGAGAATGATGTGATGGAGTAGAATGGAAGCGAGTGGCTGGGAATGTTGGGATTTTGTCCACAAATGTGTGTCCAGTTCTTTATCCACGTTTAGGCCTTGTTTTCTTTTCATTATCTTTGTTACTAATAATAAGGCAAGAAGAAGAGTAAACAACAATTTGGCCCATTCATGGACACTAGCTTCTTTTTGTCCCTACAAAACTGAATTAATAATGTGGATGGTGAAAATTTGTCCCCCACACCATTCTGCGATAATTAAGGGCTCGTGTCACACTTCTTCATTACATTCCTCACTTTTATATTTGGTATCATTTTGGGGCTTTGGGCTTTAGGCAAAGTGGTTATTGTAAATGATAAATTGAATGGTGGAGGGAGAAAGAAAAGTAAAGGAAATGATGAGATTTGTTGCATTTGATGTAGAAAAATTAAGTTAAAAATGTTGTCTTATGGCACATACACCAAATTGTAGAGGTGGCAATGCGAACTAACGAGGCGTGTTTTTGGCCTAGCATGACACGATGCGATTTCATTTTACCCAATACGAACATGATACTATACGATGTTGTGTTTTTTTCTTAACACGACATGATATGAATAGCACGATAAATCAATTTTGTGCCAATTTGTACGAATCAACACGACCCAATACGATAACCCGCTAATTTTTATATATAAATGTCATTTATAATTTTATATTGCGTATAATATATTAATTATTAAGCGATGCTAATTGGGCCAAATCGGTTTGCTTAATCAGGTTGTAATTGGGCCAAAACCGGCTAATTTCATGTCAAACATATGACACGAACACGACACGACCCACTATTGGGCCAGAATATCCAGGTCCGAACGCGACTCGAAAACGACAGACCATGTTAATTTTTGTGTCAATTTCATTTTGGGTTGTGTCTTGTTTTCCTGTCGGGTCGAGTCGTGCTGCCACCCCTATTAAATTGCACCAAATCCAATAAATGGGTAAAAGGAGAGAAATAAACATAAATAGTGGGGTAACATGATTCGTACCTCGCATGGTAGGGTTATTTATGGAGGTGTAATATATTCGTATGCGGAGTGAATATCAGACGAATCTTTATACGTATCAGTTTAAAAATGCACTATTTGTATTTGTATCCGCCCAAACTGTGATATCCCGCCCCGATAAATTAATAAAATTATATATGGATTTTATATGAGGAGGAACAAATAATAATTATGGGAATTTGTGGGATACAAATTGGACCGTATAAAAAAACTTTGGGATTTTTCATTTACTAAAGGATTATATGAAATTATTGGTTATATGATAATGAAATTGCATATACCTTTCTTAGGTTGGAAATGGTTGGGGCATAATATGCCGACCTAGAAGGACATCATAATAAAAGAAAGAGGGTTAAGTTCCTATTCCCTCAATTGTATTACTGCCTTCCGTTTTAATAAAAAGAAAAATATGTTGAGAGAATTAATAAAGACACACACACACACACACACACACACATATATATATATATATATATATATATATATATATATATATATATATATATATATATATATATATCGATTAAAAGGAATCACATATACACTGGTTGCGAGAATGGAAGTGAAACGTTGACCCTCCTCTTATCTCGTTCGAGCGACAGACATAGTCGTTCTAACGACAATTGTTGTCGTTCAAACGACGTATTGAGTCGTAGAACGATGCTGTATGGATCAGTTGTCTCTCCCTACCATAAGCTCTCGTTCGTGGGTTTTAAAGACTGCATTAGATTGGGTCAAAGTCTTAAGTGGTCAATTTAATACCAGAGAGAGACGTGAGTTGAAAATAAATTACAATTAACCTGCTTTTGTGTTGTTACTAATAGGATCATTGGATGATGTGCGTTGTCGATTGGTGGAATGATCAATACCTTATATGGGATGGTTTCTGTGATTTTGAAGGTTTCGTTTAAAGTAAAGAACCCATTTGCTTGGGTTATAAGTGCAGAAAATCGTGTAGAATTGTGGAAAGACCTATTAGACTTCTAAGTCTCTTCTCTCTAAGTTTAGAGCTCCCTTGGAGCAAACCCTTGTGACACCCCGCCTAATTAAATACCGGTTAATTCATTCTTAGCATCACTATCGAAAAATAATTTTCTTTATTAATCACCTAATAAATAATTAAGCTAAGTGTCAAAACATTTAATTTTATAAATTAAGTCCGATTGTTATTATTAACTATGAAACCATTTCATGAATATAAATGATAGTATTAAAACCAAACCTTCCAAATGAAAGAACATGCTAGATAAATCAATCCAAATAAAATATCCCAAATCACAAGACAATGTAATAATCACAAGTAATCCCAAATAAGACAGAATACTGAAATAAATCAAGAGTACAAATCTCTCTGAACTAGATAAAACTGAAAATGGCTGACACATGCCCTATCTAATGATGACTAAATGAAGGACTGAGCAGACAAGGATGAAGTCGTCTAATGCAAGGACCCGCAACTCCCACACTAACTACAGCACGTCAACAGTCCAAAGATCAAAGCCTAATGCCCCTGTGGATGGCCACTTGTAATACATATATATATACAAGAAAAGGAAGAGATATCAAGAAACGGGTCAGATCTCGAGTGTAAAAAATCTTTAAAAATAGTTTAGCAAGTATTTAAAATGCTTATCGGTTGATATTACATACATATTAATACCACGACACTCATTTGAGAATTATTACCCCTCGACTTGTGTGCACACCAAACTATTTTAATACCACGACATACATATTAATACCACGACACCAAACTAGTGTGCACACCAAACGTACTAACGAACTAATCTTGATAAAGCTAACCCAATTCACTAATCTAATTCAATTTCCCCTCACCAAATTTTGTTTCAAGTAATCGCGTGATTATAGTTATATTAGCTAACCTTTTCTTATTAATATATTATGTTAGTTATATTTGTCTCAATATAGACTTAAGCTAGCAACCACTTATTTCATTTACTATGAATTATATAATACGCATCAACTTATAAGAACAGTAGATTAATCACAGGTATATGTATTTATCACTTTTAATATATATACTAAAAAGGCACCCCACATAAATCTATGGTGCTGGCATAGTCTGCTATCAAGTCCTCGTATCTCTCGTATAAAGGGAAATACTAGTTCGTAATCACTCTTGAACTGTATTAACACAAAACACACATATTGGAGGTGAAGCATAGTTCCAAGTCACTAAGAGGTCAGCACATACCCTCACGTTTCTTAGGACCGTCTGACTATCATTCTCAGATAGCCTGTACCCAGGATCTTATGTTCTTGGGTACAAGTCAATATCCCCCATAAAGGTCCCATCGAGATTAGACTGTCCCAGCGCGGAAACCTCCGTGATAGCAAGTAGCGAGGGTATGATTACACACATATATTCACATACTATATATATATATATATTCACATTATTCAGCTAGGTACACCCATGACCCATAATATTTTAACCATATGTGGCACACATAATGCCCGAATCCTACGTATAATTAAATCAATCTTTGATTTTCTCAATTACCGTCAGTTCTTAAGTACTTCTCGCCTCTCAAAGTGTTTCATATTGATAAGCATAAGATCAGTAGGTGTACACTATCTACCCTACTGTTCTAAGTCCTTAATTCTCACAAGGTCTAATTCAACGTACGCACGATTTCCCACTCAATTCATATCCCAAAATCCCACGATTAAATCTCACAATAAGTTGTCTTACCCGGACCCTATTTATACCCTACTGGTCATTCTCAAGTCCCATTATGATATTTCAATTAAGCCCAAGGGTTCTTACACATTGGAATTGAATTAACATTAAAAGGAGAAAAATGATCAGTTTCCCGAAGGGGTCGATCGATCGATGAAAGAGGTCGATCGATAAAAAGGGTCGATCGATCGATCAAGCAGGTGTTGGCCCAGTTTTCTGCAATTTTAACCTATGGGTTTCCTTAACATAAATCCTCAAAACCTCCATTAATTAGTCCCAAAATCCCAAACAATTAATCTAACAGTTGCATCATACTACATATATGATTTCTAACGTAAAACATATACGAATTCATCAAAGGCCATCAATTAAAGGGTTAATTCAAATTAATACATCCAGAACCCTATTTTTATCCTTATGATAAATATCATCCTCATTCTTCTAGATTTTAACCTCTAGTGGACATTAATTTCGCGACTAATCATCTACATGTAACAATAGGTTTGTCCTAACATGATTTCTATTCACAATTTTAATATAAATCTCCTAAATCTCATTTATCTTTCACGAAAACATAATTTATTATCTCCTACACTAGCATGGATGTGTAATCAACTAAAGAACATCAGTTAGATACTTGCCTCGAATATGAAGGTTTGATTCTCAGGTGTTGACGGGTATAGTTATGTCCCTCGTTTCCCGATCTACGTGTTGGTGGTGAAAGATGGCAACAAAGGTGGTGTAGGTAGGGTGGTTCTCTCATTTGGATTCTTATCTCTTCTCCCTAACTTAGCCTCTCCGCAACTCTACCAATTCTAATTATCGAAGACTCTAACTCCCATCACATATACCCCATTAATTTTCGTCCATAATTAAGGCCTAAAATGGGTAATTACCAAAATGCCCTCTCGGGTTACCGATTAGGTCTAAAAATGTTCTGAGACCCAAAATAAACCCACGGGTATACTTTTCTGACTATCTCGACCCTTCCGGACACATTGACACACCTCGAAATCATCATACGGGTAACTTATAATAAAATTACTTTTTATTTTATTAATATGGTCCCGACACGACACATGCGCGTCTCGACCTAATTTCAATAATTGTCGTATTGTTCACTCGCGATAATTTCCCATATATTACTTTACTCATCTAGTAATATTCAACATATAATTACTAACTCTCGTCACGCTAGAAAATATTCAATTTAAAAAAAAATCTGGATTAATATTAAATTATTATATCCCAATTTAATTTAATTAATCCCATAATAAAATGCCATAAAAATATGGGGTATTACATACTTCCCCCCTAATAATGGAATTTCATCTCGAAATTCAGAAAATAAGGCATACCTGGGAAAACAATTCTGGATACTTTATCAGTACGCAAAACTAATTTTTGAGTAAGGCGCTTAATCAATATAGCCCCCGCCCCACGGCAAGCTTGTTTAACTTTCTCAACACTTTATCAGTTATAGGGTCACATCTCAATAACGACACTTCACATTATGCTTCTAACCGACGACATTCGGATGAGACGAGCCTATACATTATTATCCCCCATTATCTCAATATTATTAGGAGGTCGTATCTCACTACGTGTCAACTACTCGTATTTATCTCAACACAAAACTCCCATCCTGAGAGAAACCATATGAACATCTGACTAATCTTATCAGTTCTTCAAATATTAATTCCTAATGACGTAACTCTTACGACAGTTAAAAGGTTACCTAATATAGTATGTGGTTATTCCACTTTAGTTATCCGATTCTAACTCGACCAATCCAAAATTATGATTATTCGATTGCCTCTAAACAACTCAAGGGAGAATAGTTAAGGCTTTTTTTCCACACAAAACTTCAATAAGCAGTTTGTCCTTAATAACCAGTTAAGAGTGTTTACACACTACACTACCATTAGGTAATAACTTCACCCAAGTACCGTAATATACTTTACTAACCATCTATAATTGCTGCGAATATGAAATTACCACAATGAGTCCGAAATTACTTTCATACAGCTCCACTAGTCATTAATCACCTTTCGCCTACTCCCCGACTATAGGTGATACAACCTGCTCCTAAACGAAATGTTATCCCCACTGCTTCCTGAAATCCCATATTGAAGGTGGGGTTCAGGAATCTCATCCTAGTTCAGAACAATGTCGGGCAGGACCACGTATCGGCGCAATCCTCCTTTAAAAGGTAGACTCGGGCACACTATCTAATATTGTAAATCACCGCAAAGTAATATCACTCCCTTTCTTTTTGGTCAACTTATTCCACACATTCTAAGGAACTCTTGACCTTACCTTGAGGTTGGCAGCCTATCAAAGAAATTTTACCGACTTGACTGCCCTCTTCCATTACCGAAATCGTCGGCTTGATACAAAATTTTTTGGCTGAACCTCCTGCTCCAACCTAATTCTATCTATGAGTGGTGCACGCGGAGACTACTCACTATGTCTCGCTCAAAATCGACTTCCACTTGTAATGTCTCACAATAAGTGATATTTAACACTCCCCTTTTTTCCTCGGCGTATATCGAAAGTTCCGACCCGTGTACTTTTCTCTACAATGTGCATTTCTGGACTTTTTATACCTTACTAACATCATCATTCTACCTACGCCAACATTCTACTAGGTAAAACTCTTCTTTGAGTGTTTTCCATAGTAGTTAAATTTTTTACCCTTCTCAAGGAATACCCCTATTTAAATAGCTTCCCACAGCCTTTCAACCAAATCCGGGTGTGTTATTCTGATTGCACACGTATTTATGGATTATCGTTCTTCTCACACGATGCTTAATCCACTTTACTATTTCTACTTCGTTATATTAGTCCTTCAGGCATATATTTCACACATCTATTCCTACGTTCCTTTAACCCGAACCATTTTGACCACATCTAACCAGGATTCCCACACAGCCTATAAACCATGTATACTTGCACAAACATCACACACGCTTCACACATAACACTCAATTCTTTATTGCCCATGTATTCTTAATGTGGTTACAACACTTGGGTACTCTCAATCACCCTAGAAATTGAATTTCTAAATCCTCCTTAACATCATTGTACCCCTCAACTCGTGGTGATAAGACAAAATTTCAATGCCGCCACACCTCACAATCGGCTCCACTGGCCTTATATCGTAATTAAACTACTTACAATCATAACTACATACTTCTATGATGACCGACGTACCGGCTCATGGACGAATGACCAAACATCTCCCTACTTCCAACCTTACGCTAAGTTTCATGCATGGGATGTCTCGCAAAGCAAAATCCAAACAAGGAACCCCCCCCCCCCCCCCGATACACTACTACCTAGCATTATCAGATATCGAAATCCGTTAGGTCCTTCGTCCATAACATATACCCCTATATTCCCGTCTCTCGACATAAAAGTCATGACTCTTTCCGCAATTACATTTAAGTAAATAACTTTTTGCCAATTACTCTATCGCTCAGTATTTGTGGAAATCACGTTACATAAACCTCATACACATACAATTGAGACTCTCGAGATCCCGTCCCCAAACATATGAATACAAATATTAAATCCCATGTTGTTAAAGGATAGATATAACAATGTGTTCTTCCTATCACCAAGTCCTGAGCACTAAACATGATAACGAGTTAAATATTTCTGCTTCACGGTAAACCAAATACACAACAAATCAGGACAATAAAGTACTTACACACCTCGGGACTAAGCTGTTCTATACCACTATACCCTTAGAAGTCTCTATTATATATGATATAAATGCGAGTCCGACCCTCTCACGGGTGAGGCTTCGCCAGAACAAAACATCGTGCACTAGAGAAGTAACCCTGATAGGCTTGCGATATCCGCCCGCTATCGATCTAATCATTACTAAAAAACCATAATCATGACAATATCATACTCGTGTAACACATCACTAAAACGAGTAATCGCAATAAGGTAGGTATCACTATCAATACACCCTTTCATCCTTCGCGGATAACACTAAAGATAACCCCGCTATACCAGGAAGAACATTCACATAATAATAGCGTTATTGATATACTAACTAAGCTCGTCTCACATGCGAATCTAGAAAAAATCAAAATGTAGTGACTCGCTCGTGTCATATAAAACACGCCTCATGATCAAGTTGAAAACCGAGCGTCCGTGTAATACTCTAGTCGTTGTTATCGGCTTTCGGCCACAATACAAAAAAAACTAAACTTTAACTACACTCTTATGGAGTATAGCGGTGAGTCTGGGTATCGAATCCACATGGAACTAGGACGAGTGAACGTGACGATAAAGGTAAGACTATTAACCCTAACTTGACTCTAAAAAGAAATAAAAAGACGATGATTGAGTGAGAAAGGAAAAAG
This sequence comes from Sambucus nigra, assembly GCA_949130495.1. Classification (NCBI taxonomy): domain Eukaryota; kingdom Viridiplantae; phylum Streptophyta; class Magnoliopsida; order Dipsacales; family Adoxaceae; genus Sambucus; species Sambucus nigra. The sequence continues at coordinate 63,709,021 of OX422224.1, read as the reverse complement.
GGAAAAATAAATAAGTTAACTAAAACTAATTGGAAAATTAAGGTAGGAACACAATCCCTCAACCCTAGTGTATTGATGGTATAAAACTAATCGTAAATTTAAGTGATTAATTAGACCCAGAATTTAGTACTCCCAAGCATTACGTATATGAGGTTCATGCCCGTACCATACTTAATCAAAGGACGAGTAAATCGGTATTGTGATAGTTACACTCGAATTGCACTCTGAAGCATCCCGATTACCCTGAAGCAAGCGGGATCCAAAGATCTATAATTGTCGCGTTTCTACGCAATACGGCCGTAATAAATCATTAAATTTAGAGGACTAATTTTATACGCATGCAACTACCACATCGGGTTGGGTTCATGCATCCCAAACTTTAAAAATCTAGCCTAACATGAGAAATAATAATAAAAGTGCTGGAAATAAAAGTTACCAAGATCGAAGAACAAGAACATGCAAGAAGAAATCAAAGATTGAAGAAAAAACGGAAAAGCTCTTGAATTAATGGTGCAAAGTATGTAAATTATTCTCCTAGATGTTCCTACTTTTTATCAATGAAATCTTTATAAAAAGAATCCTAATGACTAAATATATAGTCTAGAGGTCGTTTAGAAGAATCCCCAAAACACAAAACTCTTTTGGCTAAAAGATAAACACAAAATAAAAATCCCGTATCTAGCAATTCGTCACACTTAGAAAGCGTGACTAATTTTGTAAGGGATCTAGAGCGTGACTAATTTTGTAACAGATTTGGAGCGTGACTAATGACCGGATTGGTTCTTTTAATTTCTGACCGGATCGATTTGGGTCTGACAGCTTTTTTCTTGGATTTCTTTCTCAACTTCAAATGGGCATAACTTTTTCACCGTAGCTCGGATTGAGGTGCCGTTCTTTCCAGTGTTCTTGTAATTGAAAGATCTTCAACTTTCTAGTTGGCCCTACCTCTGAATTAGGGCTGAAAATTTATGAAAATGCCCTTCAACTCCTCGATTCTTGGTTTCTTTCACTATTTTGAGTTCTCTTTTCCATCTTTCTTGCATGAAATACCTGTAAAACATATAAGAGATACATAAAATACGAAATACTTGCGAAAAAGGGTTAGTAGCATAAATATGTGACAAATCCAAGCTATTGACACTGCACGAGATCATAAAAATACCGAAATTAAGGGGATAAATGTGAAGAATTTATGCCTAATCACCTCATCCTCCGAGGGTAAAACTCATACTTCTACCTTGATAGTCACCCTGGATACTCAAATGGTTTCCGGACATAACATGCATCTTCGAACAAAAACAAAAACTACTTTAATCATTGCCCTTTGCTAGGCACCATACTCTTGTCCCTTTACTCGCTTCGGGAAACATTAACGCATGTGATTTCACTCTCCACAACATACCTCTATGCATAATCCACTATGGTTGTCCTTCTCTCGGACTTTGGTAGGATCGATTACTGATGGATACCCCTATTGTTCCCTTAGTTTTGTTGGCTCTAAGGAACGTGCTAGTGGCTTCAATAGCCCTTACTAAATTCACCACCGCTTGGTAAGAATTCAGTTATCCGAATCATTTAAATGGGTCCCCTAATGGTTTACCCTTGCGGCATTTCATTAACTGCTTTTCATCCCGTCTTACCCCCCAACTAAATCTTTCTATTCATTTAGCTCCCTTCACGGAGAACCGTTAACATTTCTATGGGCAGTACGTGACATTGTCACCATATGGATCGACTGTCCAACAGAATTCCCTTTAAGTGTTGTCAACTTTCCTTACGGGTCAATTTCCCACTTGAAATCATCTTCTCTATTTGTTTCTACTTTATTTGACGTAAGATTCGCTACATAATTAAATTCATTTTCACACATGGACCTCTATCTGGCCTTTCGATGATGAGTTCAGAACATCATTCACATCTTAACCTGAACATCTGATGAAGTAACTTGCACTCCCACCATTATAACTTTGCTCTGACGAGTCAAGAAAATTTTACCCCAAATTTTTACTCCTCGTTATCCACACTCCGCCATAAGTTCAAGCCTTTGGATATTTTACCTTCGTTGGTTAACACAAAATTTCTGTATTTCTAGATCTTCCATTGATGGTTATTCTCAATGCTTCGTCTGACTCTATCCCAATTCTACATATTGGGTGAGTCTAATTTGGCACCACTTTCGACTATAGCGGCACTTGGATATCATATGCTCCGCCCTAGACATCTTTACAGTCCTGGATTCTCATGCCATAATAGGGGTGACCTCGGCCATAGTCATCATCCTCGAATATACTCTACAACCTTAACTAAGCCCTACCTCCTTCTTTCCGCCCAACGGCCCTCGCCTGTTACACTTCATTATTCGAACACTCCCGAACGCAAATAAGACCCACTTGTGACAACCCGCTCACCAAAATATGGGGTGGCAAGCCCGATATTCCAATATAACAGGAACCATGGATGGAATTATTCTCAGCATCGCAACAATATAATAATTATACGGGATAACCACCCAATAATTCAGAAAATGGGTTGCCAAAAATTTTGTTTTATAATTTAAAGAAATCATTTAAACAACCCAATTTGAAAAGAAAGTGGAAATACAAAATAACACATATTACATCCACATCAAGTATACATTAAGAGGACCAAATATGCTGTCGGTGAACAGGTACATACAACGTATAACAACAATTTAGTTAATGTTACATAATACATTATAATAAGCAAATACAAAAGCTTGGGCCACATGCCCGAGTAAAAGACCCGATCATAACTAGAGTACAAAAATGAAAGCGTCTACACAAAATATCCTGTAATATCCGCAAAGTATCACGGCTCCCCAAAATTCATCGAAATGGGAAAGTCAATACGGGCGTCCTTGCGGAGGAGCACCTGATCGGATACAAGATTCATGCACAACAAGAAATATGAACGGGTCAGGGCCCGGTTTTATATGATCACCGGATGAATAAAGAGTATGACAGTTATGAATAGTAAATCATGAATGATAATGATGAGATTCTAACAACATAATCTCAAAGCATAAACTAAGAAAATTTAAATGATTATAAATTTAATTTAGTTATGCAAGAGGATATGAATAAACATTATTAATTAAAAGTCTCCATCATTTTTCACCATTTCATTTCATCTTTCCCTTCCTTATCAGGAATATAATTACTGTCATATGATCTTTGTGGCATTCCATTCCTTATCAGGAATATAATCACTATTACATGCTCTTTGTGGCATTTATTATACATCAAGTCCCACTTGATTAAGAATAGTTATATTCATATACATATAACGATTCTAAGACCGCCCGTCCGGGTTTCTCCACTGTGCGCGCCCCTAAATGACCATCATCTTCCAGGGTCTATATACCAAGAAAACTTTGGGCACCTACAACGCAAGACGTCGGGAAGCGGCCATATGCCCGTGGGAGAGTCATAACCACACCCAGAATTACCTCTCCATCGCAAAAAAATATACAACAATGCTCATATGGCCTAGGACTATATCCACCCTACATTCATTAGCCAGGGGGCTTCACCTCACGCACGCACTTCCCTTATGATGGCATTTAGAGGGGTGTGTTTAAGTAGATTAGCATTTATCATATTAGTCTCATTTTCATTTCCATTTTACATGCGTATGTTTCAATTTATCCGAAACCATAATCATTGAATATTCTCATTAGTATTCATCGTATACTAAGTCCCGAATTATTCTCCAAGAGACCACAATATTTCCACAAGTCACAAGGTTTTATATACCTCAATTGAGCTCCTAAAGTCTCCAAGTATGGGCTTACAACTCCTAGACTCCTAATAATTAACTAAAGGAAAGAAAGGCCCAAACCTCAATTTGTACACCCCCGGAATAAGCCCCGTTTAATCCATTTCTAATGTAGGGTAGTTAAATAACTCCTCTATGGATCTAGGACTCTAAGTTTACTTCATACAAAAAGGTTCCTAAGTCCTAAGCCTAAAGAAAAAGGGTTGGAATTGAGTGGCCGAATCGATTCGGTCTGAAAGCGAATCGATTCGGACCAGCCGAATCGATTCGGTCAGGAAAACCTGACTTTCTGTATAATTTTTGAATCTATTCGGACAGGCCGAATCGATTCGGTCCACTCAGACCTGTAAACTGTCCCTATGGCGAATCGATTTGCCCTGGCCAAATTGATTCGCCCCTGCGAATTGGCCAAGTATGGGTTAAGGGTTATGAACCCTAAATTCTCCCAAATCTCCTTTCTTCTCCAACCAACATCAATAATTTAACCCATCAAATAATAAATGCATCTATTTACAATCATTTATACTAATAAACATATAAATCAACTTATAAGGGTTTAAAATCTCAAAATCCCAAAATTGCTAAACTATAACATATACACAACAATCAATACCATTTATTCATCTTAAACCATATTTTAGCAAGTAAGAAACTTGCCTTTAGGTTGGGATTTCAGATTCTTGGAAGATGAATGCAAGATCAACTCTCCAATCTTCAATTTCTTTCTTTCTCCTCTTTCTTCCACAAATTCTCTTTCTCTCTTTCTTTCTTTAGGTTAGTAAATACACTTAGGATAAATAAGTGAAATGCAACACTAAATCATGGCCTTAGTCTAAAATTCCCAACTTAGTTGGTTGATACCGCATTAAAATGACTCGCAACTACACATTTAAGCTATAACAAGTCAAAAGTGCCTAAAACATAAAAACATAATATGGCACTTATTTCGACTATCTCGCACATTTCGGGACTAACTACGCCCTCCAAATTATCATTTTTAAATTTTATAACTCATTTCGAGTTCGGATTTCATTTTAAACCATAAATGTCATCTAAATCTTATGACACTATAAAACACAACATGGTGATATTTACTTACACATACAGTAAATATGCAACAATCTAGTAAATATTAACTTTTAACTCATTCAATTAATATTTACTCCACTTCTCAAAATTTTATATAATTACTTCATACAGTAAATTAATATAAAATAAGTTCTCAAAAGCGAGGGTTGTTACACCACTAATATATACACATTATAGTAGGAGAACGAAATCTCACCATAGAAATCACAATCCTAAACATAGGGCTCTATATCAAACAAAGCAACACTGGAAGCATAATAAGCCGCACCGATCCTAACGACACTAGAACCTGATGCTCTGATACTACCGGTGACATCTCGCCTAATTAAATACCGAGTGATCAGTCCTTTATTAAATTAACTCAAAGTGTCCGATTGGTTCATGTGACACCCCGCCTAATAAAATATCGGGCGTTCACTCCTATACCAAATTAAAACAGGAGTCTCATATGGTTCATTCTGAGCATCACTGTCGAAAACCAATTTAATTACAAATACCCTATTAGGCTGGTGTCCAAATTTTTTTTACTAATATTTTTAACCAAACCATTCAAATAAAACATCCACACAGTTTATATTCAACAACTGAAAGAAAATAAAATAACTGAACACTCGGTACAATATAATACAACCACATCGAATGCCGCACTAAAAGGTAGTAAAATAATAAATGAGTACAGTTGGGCCATCAACCCGAATATTTCTACATTACCTCCTATCTGGATCTCAATGATAGAAGCGCCTATAATAAACCTGCTTGCATCCACAACTGCTACAGCAAACGTCTAACTCGAAGGAATCATCATCCAGACGTCCCTATGTCTGGACACCTATATATATAGATATAGATATAGCAAGAAAGGGAAAAATAGAGAAACGGGTCAGAGCCCGAGTTTGAAAATATTTTGCTAGTGCATAAATGCCATATTTTAAAATATGCAATCTCTCATATTTAAATTGGTGTCGCATTCACATGAGATACCCTTCACCTCGCATCTATAGTGCACGTCTAACATTCTATACTTAGTCTATTGTAGTTACAACTACCTAAGCTCTTTAGACTATACTACTCGTCTAAACTTATCTATATGTTTAAGTCTCCATAACGCCCATACAGTACTAAGTTTCATTAACACCTCTCATAGTGTTAGTAAATTTCCAAGTGATATTTCACATATGTTAGTTTCTAATTTGAAAGTTAAGTCTGACCACTTAATCTTATCCATTAGATGCTCACTATCTAATATTATGTTTTGCCCATTAATCTTTCTCCTCTTAACTTGATAGTTCGATGTATTCACATCATCTAATTATCTACTACTTCATCCTAGTATATTATTCATATAGTATATATTTCACATACAATATATACTATAAGGATAATTGGCCCGTCTAATCGCCGACTCCAATTATCCTAAATTATTTGCCTTTATGATGTACCAACATCATACAATCATCTACCATTGTACCCAAGTAGATTATTCATATAGTTTGTATTTCACACACAATAATTATCTACTACTTCATCTTAGTAGATTATTCATATAGTATATATTTCACACACAATATAAACTATAAGGATAATTGGCCCGGTCTAATCATCGACTCTAATTATCCCAATTTATTTATCTTTTAGATTTATGAACATCTTATAATCATCTACCATTCTACCCAAGTAGATTATTTATATAGTATGTATTTCACACACAATATATACTATAGGGAGTATTGTCCCGATCTCATCATCGACTCTAATTTTTCTATCATTTACATTGGCCCGGTCTAATCCTTGACTCCAAATGTAAATGAAAAAAAATAGAATAATTGCTCGGTCTAATCCTCGACTCCAATATCATATAGGCACTGTAGGTATTCACCCAAACTAAGTACAAAATTTATAAGTATTCACACAACCAAATTATTCATACTTGTACATAATATATTTCTCTATAATATTCACCATACTTGTTTGCTTTACGAATTTATTTCACTTTCGTATTTATTCGAGTATAATCATCTACCATTCTACCCAAGTAGATTATTTATATAGTATATATTTTACACACAATATATATACTATAAGGAGTATTGGCCCGGTCTAATCATCGACTCCAATTCTCCTATCATTTACATTGGCCCGATTTAATCCTCGACTCCAAATATAAAAGAAGAAAATAGAATATTGGCTCGGTCTAATCCTTGACTCCAATATCATATAGGCTCTTTAGGTATTCACCCAACCTAAGTACAAAATTTATAGGTATTCACACAACAAAATTATTCATACATGTACGTAATATATGTCTCTCTAATATTCACCGTACTTATTTGCTTTACGAATTTATTTCACTTTCGTATTTATTCGAGAATTCTCTTAAAATTCTTCGTAACTTAGTTGTTCTGGAAACTTAAACACCTTGCACTAAAATAGCTATAATTCACTCTATATCAGTCCAATTGACCTCATTCAAAGCTCATTAGAAATATAAATTCAATACCTTTCTGTTAATCCATAAATGAGCATCTAATTGAAATCATACAGAAAATGGGATGCATTTGAATTTTCTATAAAATTTCCGATTTGATTCCAAGCTAACGATTTAAATCTCGGAACAGCTTCCTTAGAAAAATCATTATAAATCCAAAATAAATCGAACAAATACGCGGTCAGCGCCCACGCGACCGTATCGAAAATATCTACAACTTTCATCGTTTGACCAAGAGCTAAATCAATTAGCAGCCTGGACGAATTGACTCCACAAGGCACTAATGTACTGTTCATCGTCTTCTCCAATCCACATTTTTCTCAACACTCATTCAACCCCATTTACGTGGATCTTAACGTCAGCCAAAAAAATATAAACATCTCCACATAATGATATAACCAACACATCAATTAAAATCAAGGGATTCAGTCATTAAATCAATAATCTAACCCCAACTCTATTAAATTTATTTCTCACAAAAACTACACCATTTTAATCCATTCAAGCTTAGATTTCATATGGGGCAATTAACACATCAATTTCTATGAGTTCATTTCACAAAAAACCCATTTTTATTCAATAATCCCAATCCAAAAATTATATAGTTTACCAACTATAATATGAGATATACACACTAAATTGAATAAAGCAAGTAAACACTTGCCTCGTGGATAAAATCAGACGACCCCGAGTCGAACCCCGCGGAGCTTGGCCAAAAATTCCCTTTCTTTCTTATCTTTTCCTTCTTCTTCTTCTTCTTCTTCTTCTTCTTCTTCTTTCTTCTCTTCCTTCTCTCTTCTCTTTCTCTCTCTTAGGGAAGATTTGGGGAAGAAATGAAGGATGTCCTCTTATTAAATCCGAAATTGGGTGTATACCCAATTTTTAACTGACTCGTGTACTCAATTGCGAGTCCCTATTAGTCCAAAAATCCCGGGACCTAAACGTTATCCCCGGATACTTAATTTTGACTCCCTCGTCCATTCCAAACCCAACCGCGCACTCAAAATCTCCATCCGAGTTACTTAACTAAATTTCACGTTTTCCAATTAATATATTTTCCTTTGTCACTTAACCCAACTGCGATATGTAATTAAAATAATCCCACTCGCATTATTAGTCTCGTAAGAAAATATAATCCATGTAAATATTAATCTGACACTTACAAACTAATATTTACTATTCACCTTATATTCTGAATTTATTCAATTAGACTCATAAATTCTAAAATTACTATTCACAATAATTCCTCAAATTATGCCCACCTCTGTAATTTAAATATCTTTAAAAGTACGGGGTATTATAGTTCATTCTTAGCATCACTGTCAAAAAACAATTTTCTTTATTAATCACCTAATAAATAATTAAGCTAAGTGTCAAAACATTTAATTTTATAAATTAAGTCCGATTATTATTATTAACTATGAAACCATTTCACGAATACAAATGATAGTATTAAAACCAAACCTTCCAAATGAAAGAACATGCTAGATAAATCAATCCAAATAAAATATCATAAATCGTAGGATAATGTAATAATCACATGTAATCCCAACTAAGACAGAATACGGAAATAAATCAAGAGTACAAATCTCTCTGAACTAGACAAAACTGGAAATGGGCGACACATGCCCTATCTAATGATGAATAAATGAAGGACTGAGAAGACAATGATGAAGTCGTCTACTGCAAGGGCCTGCAACTCCCACACTAGCTACAGCACGTCAACAGTCCAAAGATCTAAGCATGACGCCCCTATGGATGGGCACCTATAATATATATATATATATATATAAGAGAAGGAAAAGATAAAAAGAAATGGGTCAGATCCCGAGTGTAAAACATCTTTAAAAATTGTTTACCAAGTATTTAAAATGATTACCAGTTGATATTACATACATGTTAGTACCACGACACTCACTTGGGAATTCTCACCCCTCGACTAGTGTGCACGCCTAACGTACTAACGAACTAATTTGGATAAAGCTAACCCAATTCACTAATCTAACTCAATTTCCCCTCACCAAATTTTGTTTCAAGTAATCACATGATTATAGTTATATCATCTGACCTTTTCTTATGAATATATTAGGCCAGTTATATTCATCTCAATATAGACTTAAGTTCGCAACCACTTATTTCATTTACTATGAATTATTCAATACGTATCTACTTACAAGCACAGTATATTAATCACAGGTATATATATTTATCACTTTTAATATATATACTAAAAAGGCACCCCACATAAATCTATGGTGATGGCATACTCTGCTATGAAGTCCCTGTATCTCTCGTACAAAGGGAAATACTAATTCGTAATCACTCTTGAACTGTATTAACACAAAACACACATATTGCAGGCGAATCATAGTTCCAAGTCACTAAGAGGTCAGCACATACCCTCAAGTCTCTTAAGACCATCAAAATATCATTCTCAGATAACCGGTACCAAGGATCATATATTTTAGGGTACAAGTCAATATCCCCCATAAAGGTCCCATAGAGATAAGACTATCCCAATGCGAAAACTTCGGAGATAGCAAGTAGCGCGAGTATGATTACCGACATATATTCACATACTATATATATATACATGTACTCGTATATTTTTACCTTATTCAGCTAGGTATGCCCACGACCCATAATTTTTTAACCATGCATGGCACATAATGCCCGAATGCTAAGTATAATTAAATCATTCTTTGATTTTGTCAATTACCGCCAGTTCTTAAGTACTTCTCGTCTCTCGAAGCATTTCATATTGATAAGCATAATATCAGCAGGTGTACACTCTCTACCCAATTGGTCTAAGTCCTTATTAATTCTCACAAGGTCTAATTTAACGTACGCAGGATTTCCCATTCAATTCATATCCCCAAGATCTCACGGTTAAATCTCAAAATAAGTCATCTTACCTGGACCCTATTTATACCCTACTGGTCCTTCTCAAGTCCCATTATAATATTTAAATTAAGTCCAAGGTTCCTTACACATTGAAATTCAATTAACATTAAAGGGGGGGAAATTTTCAATTTCCAGGAGGGGGCGATTGATCGATGAAAAGGGTCGATCGATCGACATTCTTGAGTTGATCGATCGATCAAACAGGTGTTGGCCCGATTTTTTGCAATTTTAACCTACGGGTTTCCTTAACATAAATTCTCAAAACCTCCATTAATTTTTCCCAAAATACCAAACAATTAATCTAACAGATGTATCATACTACACACACGATTTCTAATGTAAAATATATACGAATTCATCAAAAGCCACCAATTAAAGGGTTAATTCAAATTAATACATCAAGAACCCTATTTTTATCCTCATGATCAATATCTTCCTAATTCTTTCAAATTTTAACCTCTAGTGGACATCAATTTCGTGATTAATCATCTACATGTAACAATAGGGGTGTCCTAACATGATTTCTATTCATAATTTCAATATAAATCTCCCAAATCTCATTATCTTCATGAAAACATAATTTATTATCTCCTACACTAGAATGGATATGTTTTCAAGTAAAGAATAGCAAGTTAGATACTTGCCTCAGATATGAAGGTATGATTCTCAGGTGTTGATGGGTATGGTTGCGTCCATCGTTTCCCGATCTACACGTTGATGGTGAAAGATGGCAAAGGGGGTGTAGGTAAGGTGGTTCTCTCATTTGGAGTCTTCTCTCTTATCCCTTCCTCAGCCTCTCTGAAACTCTACCAATTATAATTCTTGAAGACTCTAACTCCCATCAGATATACCCCTTTAATTTTCTTCCATAATTAAGGCCTAAAATGGGTAATTACCAAAATGACCTCCCGGGTTACTGGTTAATCCTAAAAATGTCCCTTTCTGACTATCTCGACCTTTTCAGACACATTGGCACACTCTAAATGATCATACAAGCGACTTATAATAAAATTACTTTTTACTCCATTAATTTAGTCCCGACATGACACATGCGCGTCCGTACTTAATTTCTATAATTGTCGTATTATTCACTCGCGATAATTTCTCATATATTACTTTACTCATCTAGTAATATTCAACATATAATTACTAACTCTCATCACACAAGTAAATATTCAATTTAAAAAAATCTAGATTAATATTAAATTAATTTATCCCAATTTAATTTAATTAATCCCATAATTACATGCCATAAACATACGGGTATGACATATTTCCCCGATAATAACGAAATTTCATCCCGAAATTCAGAAAATAAGGCATACCTGGTAAAATAATTTTGGATACTTTATTAGTACGCAAAACTAACTTTCGAGTAAGGCGCTTAATCACTATAGCCCCCGCCTCACGGCAAGCTTGTTTAAATTTCTCAACACTTTATCAGTTATAGGGTCACATCTCAATAACGGCACTTCGCATTGTGCTTCTATCTGGCGACATTCGAATGAGATGGGCCTATACATTATTGTCCCCTATTGTCTCAATATTATTGGGAGGTCGTACCTCACTATGTGTCAACCACTCGTATTTGTCTAAACATAAAACTCCCATCCTGAGAGAAACTATATGAACATCTGACAAATCTTGTCAGTTCTTCAAATCTTAATTCCTGGTGACATAGCATACGATAGTTAAAAGGTTACCTAAGACAGTATGTGGTTATTCCACTTTAGTCATCGGACTCCAACTCGACCAATCCAAAATTATGATTATCCCCTCGCCTTTAAATAACTCAAGGGAGAATAACTAAGGCCTTTTTTTCCAGACAAAACTTCAATAAGCAGTTTGTCTACAATAACCAGGTACGAGTGTTTACACACTACTCTACCATTAGGTAATAACTTCTCCCAAGTACCATAATATACTTTACTAACCAGCTATAATTGTTGCAGATATGAAATGACCACAATGAGTCCGAAATTACTTTCATACAACTCCACTAGTCGTTAATCACCTTTCACCTACTGCTCAGCTATAGGTGATACAACCTGCTCCCAAATGAAACGTTATCCCCACTACTTCTCGCAATACCATATTGAAGGTGGGGTTGAGGAATCTCATCCTAGTTCAGAACAATGTCGGGAAGGACCATATACCGGTGCGATCCTTCTTTTTAAAGGTAGTCTGGGCACACTATCTAATATTGTAAATCACCCCAAAGGAATATCAATCGCTTTCTTCTTGGTCAACTTGTTCCACACATTCGAAGGAACTCTTGACCGGCTTGATTGCCCTCTTCCATTATCGGAATTTTCAATTTGATACAAAATTTTCTGGCTGAACCTCTTGCTCGAAATGAATTCTATCAATGAGTGGTTCACGCAGATACTAGTCACTATGTCCCGCTCAATATCGACTTCCACTTGTAATGTCTCACATTAAGTGATACTTAATACTCCCCTTCTTTCCTCGGCGTAAACTGAAAGTTCCAACCCGTGCACTTTTCTCTATGATGTGCACTTCTGGACTTTTTATACCTTACTAACATCATCATTCTACCTACGCGCAAGTCTCTCTCAACATTCAGCTAGGTAAAACTCCGCTCCGAGTGTTTTTCATAATGGTTAAATTTTTTACCCTTCTCAAGGAATACCCCTACTTAAATAACTTCCCATAGCCTTCTGATTGCACTCATATTTATGGATTGTCATTGTTCTCACACGATGCTTAATCCACTTTACTATTTATACTTTGTTATATTAGTACTTCAGGCATATATTTCACACATCTATTCTCACGTTCCTTCAACCTGGACGATTCTGACCTCATCCAACTAGGATGCCCACACATCCTATAAATAGTGCATACCGGCATAAATATCACATACGCTTCACACATAACACTCAATTCTTTATTACCTATGTATTCACAATGTGGTTACATCACTTGGGTACTCTAAATCACCCTAGAAATTGAATTTATAAATCCTCCTTAACATCGTTGCACCTCTCAACTCATGGTGATAAGAAAAAAATTTCAATGCCTCCTCACCTCATGACCGGCTCCACTGTCCTTATATCATAATTAAACTACTTACAGTTATAACTACATACTTATATGATGACCGAGGTACCGGCTCATGGACTAATGGCCAAACATCTCCCTACTCCAAATAAGAAACCCCCTATACACTACTACCTAGAATTATCGGATATTATAATCTGTTAGGTCCTCCGTCCATAACATGTACCCCTATATTCACATCTCTCGACATAAAAGTCATGACTATTTTCACAGTTACATTTAAGAAAATAACTTTTCGCCAATTACACTATCGCTCAGCATTGGTGGTAAACACGTTCCATAAACATCGTACACATACAATTGGGGCTCTCGAGATCCTATCCCCAAATAGATGAATGTAAATCTTAAATCCCACGTCGTTAAAGGATCAATATAACAATGCGCTCTTCCTATCACCAAGTCATGATCACTAAACATGATAATGAGTAAAATATTTTTGCTTAACGGTAAACCAAATACACACCAATTCAGAATAATAAAGTCCTTACACACCCCGGGATTAAGTTTTTCGATACCACTATACCCTTTGAAGTATCTATTATATATGATATAAATACGAGCCCGACCCTCTCACGGGTGAGGCTTCGCTAAAACAAAACATCCTGCATTAGAGAAGTAACCCCATTAGACGTGCCATATCCGCCCACTATCGGTCTAATCATTACTATAAAACCAAAATCGGGCCAATATCATACTCGTATAACACATCACTAAAACGAGTAATCTCAATAAGGTAGGTATCACTATCAATACACTCATTCATACTCCGTGGATAACACCAAAGATAATCGGGCTATACCAGGGAGAACATTCACATAATAATAACATTATCGATATATGAACTAAGTTCGTCTCACATGCGAATCTAGCAAAAATCAAAATGTAGTGACTCGCTCGTGTCATATAAAACACGCCTCATCCTTCTGTGACATCCCGCCTAATAAAATACCGGGCAATCACTCCTATATCAAATTAAAACAGGAGTCTCATATGGTTCATTCTTAGCATCACTGTCGAAAAATAATTTTATTACTAATATCCTATTAGGTTGGCGTCAAATTTTTAATTAACTAATCTTTTTAACCAAACCATTCAAATAAAACAATTACAACAGTTTATATGCAGCAACTGAAATGAAATAAAATAAAATAACCAAACACACGGTATAATAATACAACCAAATCGAATGCCGCACTAAAAGGCGATAAAAGAATAAATGAGTACAGTTGAGCCATAAGCCCGAATGTTTCTACAATACCTCCTATCTAGATCTCAATGATAGAAGCGTCTAATATAAACCTGCTTGCATCCACAGCTGCTGCAGCAAATGTCTGACTCGAAAGAATCATCATCTAGGCGTCTCTGTGTATGGACACCTATATATAGATATAGCAAGAGGGGAAAATAGAGAAACAGGTCAGACCCCGAGTTTTGAAAACATTTTACCAAGTTCTTAAAATCCACATTTTAAAAATATGTTATTTCTCATATTTAAACTGGTATCGCTCTCACATGAGATACACCTCACCCCTCTTCTAATAGTGCACAACTATCACATACCTTTTTAAACAACCTAGTTAAGCTACCCTGCCTAACTAATGTAATTACCCATCTTCTAATAATCCTCATCAATTCGAGTACTAAGGACTAAACTTCTCCCCATTCCCAACATTACGTTACGTTCGTGTGTGGGGTGTCTCGCGAAGAGAAATCCAAATAAGGAACCCCCGATACACTACTACGTGACAATGTTGATCATCGGGATCCATTAGGCCTTCAGTACATACCATATTTATACCGTCCCATATTTATTAATAGTTCTCATTAGAACCTATGATCCATAATTATATAAATTCGGATATAAATCTACTGGAAGGAGTATATCACTTTATTCATTATTCTCCTCTTTATACATGGTTAGGTTATATGATATTTCATCTCATATATATACAATATACTATTCGTAACAAGTATATTAGTTATCCATATAGGACACCAAACAAGATTTCGGTATACACACATTATTCTCTTTATGCGTACACATCAATTTATATATCAATATATAACACTATTGCACCATGGTTGAGAAACCCCTTGTACCGTTATAAAGTTCTCGTACACTTATAATAAAGTTGAAGCATTTATTTCTTACTTATCTACTTATATGCACAGTAGAAAGTTCCCATATAAATATACGTATATATATTAGTCACACATATAATATATATACTAACGGCACCCCACATAAGATCTATGGTGCTGGCATACTCTGCTATCAAGTCCCCGTATCACACAAACTAAGGGAAATACTAGTTCGGAATCACTCTCGAACTGTAATAACACAAAACACATACAAATGGAGGCGAAACATAGTTCCAAGGTACTAAGAGGTCAGCACATACCCTCACATCTCTTAGGACCGTCTGACTATCAATCAGATAGACTGTACCAAGGAGTCCTATATTCTAGGGTACAAGTCAATATCCCCCATAAAGGTCCCATCGAGATAAGACTGTCCCGGCGCGATAACCTCCGTGATAGCAAGTAGTGCGGGCATGAGTTTTACACATATATAATATAAGGGCATACTCATAGCCCATATAATACATCCCATACATAGTATATTTATATCTTGGATATCCTACGCATTTATCAATTTTACCAATCCCCAATATTTTATTTTTTGAGCTTTTCTCACCGCACAATGATTATATCAACAACATTGATATATATTATTTATATCTCTTCTCAATCTTTTATGGCTATAATTTCCAAACTCTTATAGCGATAGCCAATAGCCTCGAATATTCTTATTCACAATAATATAAGCCGTTACACAATTAAAATACCTCAATACGTATTCCCTTATTTAATATTCAAATCACACGTAAATATCTCTTTAAGTATTATTCCTCACGAACACCCCTATTTTGGTAAATCTTGGATTTTACTTTCAACTAATCCAAAATACACGCCTTACTAAAAAAAATATTTAGAAGTCCCCACACTATTTTTAGGAACCTCGAATATTTATTATTTTTCCAATTTCCGAGTGCATTTCCGAGTTGGTGATTTCACCCCTGAACTGCCATCTTATAAAAATCATAACAATTCAAAGAAAAATCATAAAACTACGAGGTTAGTGCCCACACGACCGTATGGAAAATATCTACAACTTTCGTGTTTTGACCGAGAGATGAATCAGTTGTCTTCCTGTTCGAAACAGTCCGAAAGTGAGGCTGATCACTATTCACCTTCTTCTCCAAAAATCCAAACCTCCATTAAAACAACTCCAAACTGTTTATCTCCTCTCTCTTCATCAACCAACCTCAAACAACCATAAATACACATATATAAAGGGTCAAATCATCCTAGAACCCATATTCAACAATTAATTTCAATAAATTCCAAGTTTCTCAAATTAGGTATTAATCGAGTTATATCCGTTTTAATCTTCCGAAAACCTGTTTGATCCACGAAATTTCAACCCAAAAATATTTTGTTTTATACCAACTACAATATGATAAATTAAGACACTAAATCATAAAGCAAGTTAAACACTTGCCTCGTGGATTAAATCCGACGACCACGAGTCGAATCCCGCAAATTTTGGCCGGAAATCTCTTCTTTTCTTCTCTTTACTTTCTTCTTATTTCTTCTCTTCTTTATCTCTTCTCTCTCTCTCTCTCTCTCTCTCTCTCTTAGGGCTGAAATTTGGGGGAAATGAGGGTTTCCACCTCTTAAATCTGAAATTGGGTATATACCCAATTATTAAATGACTCGTGTACTCATTTACGAGTCCCTACTAGTCCAAAAATGCCCAGAACTCAAATACTACCCCCATGTACTCTATTGTGACTATCTCGATCATTCCAAACCCAATGGCGTAGTCGAAATCTCCATCCAAGTCACTTAACTAAAATTCACTAATTTGACCCAACACGTTCAATACGCGTATTTTTCCAATTTAAAATATTTCATTTGTCGCTTTAACCAACTTGCGACATGTAATTAAAAATAATCCACTCATATACCTAGTCTCGTAAGAAAATATAATCCATGTAAATATTAATCCGATACTCGAAAATTAATATTTACTATTACTTTATAATATTGAATTTATTTAATTTCACTCATTAATCCCAGAATTACTATTCATAATGATTCCTCAAATTACCAATTTAAATCCACAGTGTAATTTAAATACCTTTAAAAGTGCGGGGTATTACACCTTCGAGGGTAAAACTCATACTTCTACCTTGCAAGTCGCCATGGCTGATCAAATGGTTTCCGGACAAAACACGAATGTTCGAAACAAAACAAAAACTACATTAACCATTGCCCTTTACTAGGCACAATACTCTTGTCCCTTTACTCGCTTCGGGAAACATTAACGCGTGTGATTTCACTCACCACAAAACACCTCTATGCATAATCCATTTATCACCGGTCATACTGACCATATTAGGGCCATATTAGGGTTATCCTTCTCTCAGACTTTGGTAGGATCGATTACTGATGGCTAACCCCATTGTTCCCTTAGCTTTGTTGGCCCTAAGGAATGTGCTACTGGCTTCAATAGACCTTTCTGAATTCACCATTACTTAGTAAGAATTCAGTTATCCGAATCGTTTAAATGGGTCCCCTGATGATTTCCCCTTGCGGCATTTCGCTAACTGTGATTCATCCAGTCTTATTCCCCAACTAAATATTTATATTCCTTCATCTCCCTTCACAGAGAATCGTTAACGTTTATATGGGTAGTACGTGATATTTTCACCATATGGATTAACTGTCTAGCAGAATTCCCTTTAAGTGTTGTCAACTTTTCTTACGAGTCAATTTCCCACTTGAAATCCTCTTCTCCATTTGTATCTACTTCATCCGACACAAGATTCATTAAATAATTAAATTCATTTTCACACATGGACCTCTATCCGGCCTTTGTGTGATGAGTTCGGAGCAACATTCACATCTTAACCTGAACATCAGATGAAAGAATTTGCAGCCAAACCATAAATCATACCTAAGATCCTTCCATTGACACAACATTCAACTTCTAAATGTTGTGATTAACTCCCACCATTATAACTTTGCTCTGACAAGTCAAGAAAATTTTACCCTAAATTTTCGCTCCTCGTTATCCACACTCTGCCATAAGTCCAAGCCTTTGGATATTTTACCTTCGTTGGTTAACACACAATTTCTACATTTCTAGATCTTCCACTGATGGTTCTCCTCAATGCTTCGTTTGACTCTCTCCCAGTCCTACCATGTTGGGTAAGTCTAATTTGTCACCCCTTTCGACTATAGAGGCACATGGAAATCATATGATGTGCCCTAGACGTCTTTACAGTCCTGGCTTCTCATGCCATAATAGGGGTGACTCTGACTACAGTCATCATCCTCGAATTTACTCTACAACCTTAACTAAGCCATGCCTCCAGATGTCCACCCAACGACCCTCACCTGTTACACTTCATTATTCGAACACACCCGAACGTAAATAAGATTCACTAATATATATACGTTATAGCAGGAGAACAAAATCTCACCATAGAAATCAACAATCCAAAAGATAGGGCTATATATCAAACAACGCGACGCTGGAAGAATAATAAGCCGCTCAGATCCTAATGATACTAGAACCTGATGCTCTTATACCACCTGTGACACCCCGCCTAATTAAATATCGGGTGATCAGTCCTTTATTAAATTAACTCAAAGTGTCCGGTTGGTTCACTCTTAGCATCACTATCGAAAAATAATTTTCTTTTTTAATCACTTAATAAATAATTAAGCTAAGTGTCAAAATATTTAATTTTATAAATTAAGTCTGATTGTTATTATTAACTATGAAACCATTTCACGAATGCAAATGATAGTATTAAATCCAAACCTTCCAAATGAAAGAACATGCTAGATAAATCAATCCAAATAAAATATCCCAAATCGCAGGACAATGTAATAATCACAAGTAATCCCAACTAAGACAGAATATTAAAATAAATCAAGAGTACAAATATCTCCGAACTAGATAAAACTGGAAATGGGCCACACATGCCCTATCTAATGATGACTAAATGAAGGATTGAGAAGACAAGGGTGAAGTCGTCTATTGCAAGGACCTGCAACTCCCACACTAGCTGTAGCATGTCAACAGTCAATAGATCTAAGTCTGACGCCCTTGTGGATGGGCCTCTGTAATACATATATATATACAAGAGGAGGAAGAAATAACAAGAAACGGGTCAGAGCCCAAGTGTAAAACATTAAAACTAGTTTACCAAGTATTTAAGATGCTTACCGATTTATATTACATAAATGTTAGTACCATGACACTCACTTGGGATTCTCACCCCTCAACTAGTGTGCACGCCTAACGTACTTACTAATCTGCAAAAAGCTAACCCAATTCACTAATCTAATTCAATTTCCAATCACCAAATTTTGTTTCAATTAATAGCATGATTATAGTTATATCAGCTGAACTTTTCTTATGAATATATTAGGCCAATTATATTCATCTCAATACAGACTTAAGTTCGCAAACACTTATTTCATTTACTATGAATTATTCAATACGTATCTACTTACAAGCATAGTAGATTAATCACAGGTATATATATTTATCACTTTTAATATATATATATATATATATACTAAAAAGGCACCCCACATAAATCTATGGTGCTAGCATGCTCTGCTATCAAGTCCCCGTATCTCTCGTACAAAGTAAAATACTAGTTTGTAATCACTCTTGAACTGTATTGACACAAAACACACATATTGGAAGCGAATCATAGTTCCAAGTCACTACTAGGTCAGCACATACCCTCACGTCTCTTAGGACCATCTGACTATCATTCTTAGATACCCTGTACCAAGGATCCTATGTTTTAGGGTACAAGTCAATATCCCCCATAAAGGTCCCATCGAGATAAGACTGTCCCAGTGCGAAAACCTCTGTGATAGCAAGTAGCGCGATTACGATTACGCACACACACACACACACACACACACACATATATATATATATATATATATATATATATATATATATATATATATATATATATATATTCACATTATTCAACTAGGTACGCCCACGACCCATAATATTTTGACCATACGTGGCACATTATGCCCGAATCCTACGTATAATTAGATCATTCTATGATTTTCCCAACTACCACCAGTTCTTAAGTACTTCTCGTCTCTCGAAGTGTTTCATATTGATAAGCATAAGATCAGTAGGTGTAAAATATCTACCCTACTGGTCACCCGGACCCTATTTATACCCTATTGGTCCTTCTCAAGTACCCTTATGATATTTAAATTTATTCCAAGGGTCCTTACAAATTGGGATTGAATTAACATTAAAAGGGGGGAAAATTTCAATTTCCAGGAGGGGTCGATCGATTGACATTTTTGAGTCGATCGATCGGTCAAGCAGGTGTTAGCCCAGTTTTCTGCAATTTTAACCTATGGGTTTCCTTAACATAAATCCTCAAAACCTCCATTATTTTTTCCCAAAATCCCAAAAAATTAATCTAACAGTTGTATCATACTATATACATGATTTCTAACGTAAAACTTAAACGGATTCATCAAAGGCATCAATTAAAGGGTTAATTCAAATTAATACATCAAGAACCCTATTTTTATCCTTATGATCAATATGTTCCTAATTTTTCCATATTTTAACCTCTACTGTACATCAATTTCGTGATTAATCATCTACATGTAACAATAGGGTTGTCTTAACATGATTTCTATTCAGAATTTCAATATAAATCCCCTAAATCTCATTTATCTTTCATTAAAACATAATTAATTATCTACTACACTAGCATGAATGTGTTATCAACTAAAGAACAGTAAGTTAGATACTTGCCTCAGATATGAAGGTCGGATTCTCAGGTGTTGATGGGTATGGTTGCGTCCATCGTTTCCCGATCTACGCGTTGGTGGTGAAAGATTGAAAAAGTGGTGTAGGTAGGTTGGTTCTCTCCGTTTGGAGTCTTCTCTCTTCCTTAGCCTCTCTGCAACTCTACCAATTCTAATTATCGAAGACTCTAACTCCCATCAGATCTACCCCTTTAATTTTCGTCCATAATTAAGGCCTAAAATGGATAATTACCAAAATGCCCTCCCGGGTTACCGGTTAGGTCTACAAACATTCCAAGACCCAAACTAAACCCCCTGGTATACTTTTCTGAATATCTTGACCCTTTCGGACACATTGGTGCACTTAAAATGACCATACGGGTGACTTGTAATAAAATTACTTTTTATTCCATTAATTTAGTCCTGACACGACTCATACGCGTCCCGACTTAATTTCTATAATTATCGTATTATTTACTCGCGATAATCTCTCATATATTACTTTACTCATCTAGTAATATTCAACATATAATTACTAAATCTCGTCACGTTAGTAAATTTTCAATTTAAAAAAATATCGAATTAATATTAAATTTTATTAATCCTATAATTAAATGCCATAAAATATAGGGTATTAGAACCCTTCTGCACCCGATTTGTACCACTCTTATCCACCACCATACACCACCTAGCAACATCATTACAGAAGATCGAACCACCCTTTAGCACCATGTAAGACCCTCAACAAATATGTGGGAATGAAGGGGATGATATATTTGGAGTTGGGTGGAAGTTTATAGATGGATCCTTGGAAGAAACATAAGGATTTTGTAAAGAAGGGGAACAAGATTTTATGGAACTTACTTGGGAGGGCTTTTAGAGACCTCCTTGAGGCCACCTTTAGAGGTGGGGGGTCCTCAAGAGGCGTGTAACAACCCTCGATTCTGGAAGGCTCATTTTTTATTAATTTTACCGCATAAGGTAATTACATAAAATGTTGGAACTGGAGTAAATATTAATTTTATGAAATGAAAGTTAATATTTGCTGGGTTATTGCATATTTACTGCATGAGAAAGTAAATATCATTCTATTGTATGTTTTATAGTGTTATGTGTTTTAAGTCACATTATGGTTTAATTGAAACTGGAATTTAAAGTGGTTTAAAAAATTACCGGATGCCGTTTTAGAGGGCGTAGTTAGTCCCGGGATATGCGAGACAGTCAAAATAAGTGCCATATTATATTTTTGAGTTTAGAGAACTTTTACCTGGTTTTAACTCAAACGCGTAATTGCGAGTCATTTTCATGTGGTATTAACCACTTAAGTGGGGAGACTTATGTTAAGCCACGATTTAAGTCTTTTAAATTCCTTAATTTCTCTATTTTAGGTCTTAAGCGCTAGAGAGAATGAGAGAGAAAGAGAGAGGAAGAGAAAGTGGAGGAAGAAGAGAGAAAATGAAGATTGAAGATGGATTGATTGCTTCTTCTCCAAATAAATCTGAGATATCAACCCTAAGGCAAGTTTTCTACTTGCTAATATATGTTTTAAGATGAATAAATTTTGTGATATTTATGTATATATATTTGGAGATCCAAAAATGGAAATTTTGGTATTTAAATCTAGATTTGGTTTTGATGATAAAATGGTGAGTTGTAATGGTTATAAATCATGTAGAATAATCTTTGGGTAGATAAAGGTTGTTGGTTGGGTTCAAAATAAAAGAGATTTGGGATGGGGAAAAGTGAAATTCTCACTTAGGTCTAATTTTGGAAGAAGGAAGAACCCTAGGTCTGCTACGACCGGTCGACCGCGGTCCCCTGACCGGTCGACCGGGACTTCGGGGGAAGGCTTACTACTTTCCCACAAAGGCATAAAATTCTTGCGCGGTCGACCGCGGTCCCTTGACCGCTCAACCGGCTATACCATTTTGATCTTTCTGCTTTCCTTCGTAGGCAAAACCTTGAGACGCGGTCTTGGGACCGGTCGACCGGTCCCCCGTTTTCCACTTTAAAACTTATTTTTGTTTCCTAGATTTTTCTTCTCGATAGGGACTAGGAACCTTCTTGAATGAAGTAAACTTAGAGTCATAGATTTCTAGATGAGTTGAGATGCTACCCTAGATTAGAAATTGTTTTGGTGGGGTTTTCCGGGGATATGCCAATTGAAGTTAGGGCATTTTTCTTCTAGTTGATTTTCATAAAACTAGGAGATGTAGTATTATGTTTGGGAGACTTTAGAAGCTCAATTGAGCTATTTTTAATTTTTATGGTTTATATTATCACCCCAAAAGACTGTTGGGAGATTTTGGAAGCTCAATTGCGCTATGTTAACCTTGGTGGTTCATAATAACACCATAAAGGTGAGTTTGGAGAATAAATTGATAGTTCATTCATTCCTTTGAGAGATGATAATCTTGGGGTTTTAAAATAACACCCTAAAATACTTGGAGATAATTAAGAGTTTATTTACCCCTTCGAGGTTGTAGTGTCGATATAAGCTATAGCATGGCTCCGGATAATAAGTTATATTATTTAAAAAAAGTAAAAGGTAATGGTTTCGGATAAAAAGAAACATATACATGGAAATGGTATTGATTTTAGTAAATGATAATTTACGTAATCATGAAACTGGTAAATGATGATCTACTTGATTTTGAAAATGATAAATAAAATGGTTTAAACACACCTCTCTAAATGACTTCATAAGGGAAGTTCGCGCGCTAAGTGATGCCCCCTGGAAAATTAACGCAGGGTGGATATAGTCCATAGGCCATGTGAGCGTTTATTGTTGTATATTTTTCTGCGATGGGTAGGAGATTCTGGGTGTGGTCTTGACTATCCCGCAGGCACATGGCCTCTTCCCGACGTCTTGCGATATAGGTGCCCAGGTTGTCTTATGATAGGCCCTGGAAGATGATGGTCATTTAGGGGCGCGCACAGTGGGTAAACCCGGACGGGCGGTCTTAGAATCGTTATATGTATATAAATATAACTATTCATAATCAAGTGGGACTTGATGTAATTGATATGCCATAAAGAGCATAATGAAGTGCCACAAAGATCACATATAAATGCCACAAAGAGCATTTGAAAATGATTATTTTCCTGATAAGGAAAGGATTTTTACAAAAAGTAACATTTAGATAAAATTTGCCATAAAGAGCAAATGATTGTGATTACGTATATACTTCTTGTTAAGGAAAAGATATATGAGATAATTGGTACATACGATGAAGATTGTAGTTTAATGTTACTTCTTTTATTGTTCCTGCTTAGCTTATCTTTTACATTGTGTAGGCAGCTTCTTATTTCTCTTACTTCATGATTTATTATTCATAACTGCCATACTCTTTATTCATCTGGTAATCATATAGAACCGGGCCCTGACCCGTTTACATTTCTTGTTGCATATGCATCTTGTCTCCGCTCAGGTACTCCGCCGCAAGGATGCCTGATTTGCATTCTTATTCCGATGTCCTCGACGAGCCGTGATGTATTACGATTATTACAGGATACTTTTGGTATAGACGTTTTCATTTTTAAATTCTAGACAGGATCAGGTCTCTTTACTCGGGCGAGAGTCCCAAGCTTTTATAAATGTCTAATGAAATGTATTATATAAATTAATGAAATTATTTAAATGTTGTTATATAGTTGTTGACCGGATGCACATTCGGTCCCTTTATTGTATTCTTGTTGTATTATTTATATATGCATCCCTGAGGTTTCCCCTATATTTTCAGGAATTGGGTTGTTTATTTTTTTTTCCTTTATTTATTTTAAATTTAAAATTTTTGGCAACCCGTTTTCTGAAATATTGGGTGGTTATCCTAGATACTCTATATTTTTATTGAGATGCTGAGAATGATTCCATCTATGATTCCGTTATATTGGAGTATTGGGATGGACACCCCTTATTTCGGATCACGGGGTGTCACAGATGGTATCAGAGCATCAGGTTCTAGAGTCCTTAGGAATCTGCGTGGACGCCTTAAGTTTCAGCGTTGCTCTTGATTTGACATAAAGCCTTAGGATTAAGATCGTTGGTTTCTCTTGTGAGATTTCGTTCTTCTGCCATGAGGTAGAATATATAGAATCTTTTGCGTATTCGTGTGAGAATAGTAGGTCGATTGGAGGACGCCAAGGAAGTTCGTTGTGAGGGCGTAATGAGAAGGAACTACTAAGGACTGTAAATTGTGGTCGGGGATGAGGAACGCTTTTGAGGTCGTTCCCTTTTTATTGCACTTCCTTGTCTTGCTACTACGACTACTAATTACAGTTGATGTAGTTTCCCAAGTACCGCTAGAAGTGGAAAGTGGTATTAAGCTTGAGATTTCAAGCGATGTTAAATTGAAGTAGAGAAGTGCCCAGAAGTATGATGGAGGAGAATCCTTCACCAGTAGGAGTAGTATGCAAACGATGGGAACGTAGTTACCTTATTCGTGGGTGCTGGAAGTTTTGCCCATGGAGGAACCCGGTAGATACTTCCTATCGTAAGTTTCTCTGGGGTAACTGGAAGGAGGAGAAGGTAAGATCCTCAAGTGTTCACGCGAGGCTCAGTTAGAGGTTGACATGTGAAGAAGAGTTGTGCGATTAGGGAGATCGTACACTCAAGAAAGGTAGGTATAAGTGAGAGCCCCCCCAATGGAATGATAGGCTCCAGAATAAGTGTCGCTAACACTTCTGATGGGGCAGTGATCATGAAACCGCATTGGTGGACATCCGCCTGGGGAGGTTTCATTGAACTGAGGAAGAGGAGGCCGAGAGCGTGTTCTCTTTTATTGAGAAAGTAAAAGGAACTACGTGGGCTATAGTGATGTGGAAGAACCACGCGTTTTCATTACATTGATTGGAAGAACGAGGGAAAAAATAAAGTGCCTAATTGGGGAGTTGAGGGAAGTAATATTGGTTTGTATAAGGCTCGAATATGGAGTCTGAGATTCATTAGTTTGACCCGGAGTGCTTGGCTTAAATTGTTGGTGGGAATTACACCTTATTAGTGGGTGGCGTATTCCTTAGAATAAGATAGAGTAGTATTATATATACTCTAGATTCGGGTGTGCATATCGAGTTTGTAATAGTATCGACATTATTATAGGAAGATAACTATATGACTTCCGTGGTAGGGAAGTTTTATGATCTCTTCACTCGTTATAAAACGAGTGATGATATTTTAAAAGCATATGTGCTATATGTGATAACTAGTATGAATGTTTTTGTTGCTTGTTTGCATTTTATGTGGATGTTATGACTTATCTCCACGACCAACAAGGTTAACTAGTAATGCATAGGAGGGGTTCCTTGTTTGGATTCCGCTTTTGCGGGACGCTCCACGCGTGAACCTTAACGACGTTGGGAGTAGAGAGATGTTAATTTTTCTTTCTCTTATTTTATGTATAGTACGAAAGTAAAGATATTTTGCTTGGTTTGGTATGATAGCAAGCAAATAAAATTGTAAGGCTATCTTACTTCTAGTTCAAAATGGAACTAGTTGTTCTATGATTTCTCCCCTGGATACAGGTTGAGACTTTATAGAGGTGAATCGAGGTAGGTAGGAGATTTTGTTATTCGTTTAGTTATCTTGTGTGAGCAGTTGATTGTTTGTTTGTCTTGTTTATGCATGTTACGCTTATATCCATGATCAACTAGTTAAGTAGGCATGTGTCGGAGGGGTTACTTGTTTGCATTTCGCTTCGGCGAGACACTCCGCCGCATGAACACTTAACGATGTTGTGATTGGAGAGACGCTATCATTTTCTTTCTCTTTTACTTTATTTATTTTGTTGTTAGAAGTGGGATTGGAAGATTAGCCGAGAATCACGTAGAAGAGTGATTAAGGGCTATTAAAGTGCGAGATAGAAGCACTGTATATAGTTCTCTCCTCTGATCGATGTGAGGGAGACTGTGATACGAAGTCGGATTGAGACTTCGGGGATTGAGACTTCGGGATTGTTCCTTGATAAGAAGGCCATGTTTTTATAAAGGGAATATGTATCTGAAAGACTCCACAGGAAATGAATGTCTGATCAGTTAAGATCTTTAAAAGATGCTATGGTAAGTAGGATTGTAAATTAGAATTGTACCGATCCCGATCATATGTCTTAGACCGTCACATCTTAATGACCAACGATGCGAGGTAGTAGTGTAACGGGAGGGTTCCTTGTTTGGATTTTGCTTCGACGAGACGTCCCACGCACAAAACCGAGTGAATTGTCAGAAGTTGAGATAGCTCTTGGACACTAGGGATATATTTAGTATTATCTATCTACGACTTAGGTAGGATGTATACTTGTAGATCGACCTTAGGTTTATTAGAACATAAGGCCCTTAGGGCAGGTGATGTTGATTTTGGAAGGCGGTAAGGAGTTGACCACGAATGAGTTGTGGGTTAACTCTATGTGGGATTAGATCCCTAGGAACGAGATTTATGGGGTCTCGAGAGGTTTGGGTGGTTTTGGCCGAAGAAGATAAGGCCTTTCTTAGATATGTTGCTACGTGGTGACTTCACTTACGGGGAGTTAAGGAACGGGCTGACCTTCACTCCTGAGCTCATGATAGTGATCTTGAGAGTGGGTTAAATGAATAAGTCTCTGCCAGGAGCGAGAAGTATTAATATTGGAGCATGGACTCGTAGTCTATGCGTCTCACAAGCCTAAACTTGTGGGAAGTATTATCCCACGCTTGAATTTAAAATTCATTGCTGTGGAAATTTCCTTAAAGAAATGGAGGCACTACTTCCTGGGCAGGGAAATTTAGTCTTTCTCGCGAAGCAATAAGTTGTTGCAATAGGTCGTGGGAGAAATCGAGTTATTGCTCGGATTTTAGAAGAATTAGTGATTGGGTATTTTCTCATTCGCTAAGGGAATTCGATTGGGGTAGTAGGGGAGTCGAGTAAGAAACCCGTCGGAGATATTGGTGTTGGCATGGAAAGCCAAATGAAGCGAGTACGACTCGGAAGACTTTGTAGCGAGAGCAATTCCGGTCTGTGATCGACCATTTCACCTACTAGTGCGAAAAAGAGTATCGGTGGAATGAAGAGGGGTATATTCATAGACGGTTGTATTGAAGTGCCGAAACCGTTATGGTCATGATCCTCTTTGAGAAAATTGTTGATCGTTCGACCAAATCGTTACTTTTCCGGCCATTATGGGCGGACTAGATGTAGAAGAGTACGCCCCATTCTTGATGGAGGAATGGTATAACCGTGGGAGGTTCCTATTAAAATAGGTGGACTGAGACTATATATTCGTGTCGGGGATTTGGTAAAAGTTTTCGTGAAGTAATGGGAACCGTATGGGAATGGAGTATACCTTACCACCCTAAAGAGGATTGATGAATGTAGGAAGTTGACTTAATGCCGAAAGGCATACCTGGAATGTGCGCCTTAGGACACATAGCTATTGAGAGCATAACGGCATGGAGGGAAATTCCCGTACAAACATTAGGCTTTGAATGGCCTTATGGATCATTTCCTAAGGCTTGGCACCGTGAGTGGCCTAGTGTGTCCGGTTGAGTAATCCGCATACTCGTTGGATGGAACCAATGGGTAATATGTTCCTTAGACTTGGAGTGGTCTCGTGAATCTTCTCTAAAGGTTTGGCTTTCGAGCCATAAGCCACGATGGGATAAATCAATGCGAAGAAAAGTTGATTTGTGTTGGAATTTTCCAAGTAGCGTTGGTATAAACATCCCCGAGGAGGGAGTAAAGCGGTCTATGCCGAGTTGTGAGGGTATCTTCTTCCGTTTTAAAGATGGTAGAATCGATAGTTAGGGAAGAACGCTTTGTGCTATGCTAGTGCACAAATGATGTGGGCTGAGATCGATAAAGTCAACCTTAGTCCGGGTCCATTTAGGATGACTGCGCTGACGAGGGGTTTATTTAGGATGGTAGAATCCTAGTTTAGAGTAGTATACCCTTTATGTGATTTGGGTATTCCCGAATTTTGGGGGCAAAAATTCCCTCTTAAGGGGGGGGAGGATGTAACAACCCTCGATTCTGGAAGGCTCATTTTATATTAATTTTACCGCATAAGGTAATTACATAAAATGTTGGAACTGGAGTAAATATTAATTTTATGAAATGAAAGTTAATATTTGCTGGGTTATTGCATATTTACTGCATGAGAAAGTAAATATCATTCTATTGTATGTTTTATAGTGTTATGTGTTTTAAGTCACAGTATGATTTAATTGAAACTGGAATTTAAAGTGGTTTAGAAAATTACCGGATGCCATTTTAGAGGGCGTAGTTAGTTCCGGGATATGTGAGACAGTGAAAATAAGTGCCATATTGTATTTTTGAGTTTCGGGCACTTTTACCTGGTTTTAACACAAACGTGTAATTGCGAGTCATTTTCATGTGGTATTAACCACTTAAGTGGGGAGACTTGTGGTAAGCCACGATTTAAGTCTTTTAAATTCCTTAATTTCTCTATTTTAGGTCTTAAGCCCTAGAGAGAATGAGAGAGAAAGAGAGAGGAAGAGAAAGTGGAGGAAGAAGAGAGAAAATGAAGATTGAAGATGGATTGATTGCTTCTTCTCCAAATAAATCGGAGATATCAACCCTAAGGTAAGTTTTCTACTTGCTAATATATGTTTTAAGATGAATAAATTGTGTGATATTTATGTATATATATTTGGAGATTCAAA
This sequence comes from Sambucus nigra, assembly GCA_949130495.1. Lineage (NCBI taxonomy): Eukaryota > Viridiplantae > Streptophyta > Magnoliopsida > Dipsacales > Adoxaceae > Sambucus > Sambucus nigra. The sequence goes on along the minus strand of OX422224.1, from coordinate 63,679,122 downwards.
AATGGAAATTTTGGTATTTAAATCTAGATTTGGTTTTGATGATAAAATGGTGAGTTGTAATGGTTATAAATCATGTAGAATAATCTTTGGGTAGATAAAGGTTGTTGGTTGGGTTCAAAATAAAAGAGATTTGGGATGGGGAAAAGTGAAATTCTCACTTAGGTCTAATTTCGGAAGAAGGAAGAACCCTAGGTCTGCTACGACCGGTCGACCGCGGTTCCCTGACCGGTCGATCGGGCCTTCGGGGGCAGGCTTACTGCTTTCCCACAAAGGCATAAAATTCTTGCGCGGTCGAACGCGGTCCCTTGACCGGTCGATCGGCTATACCATTTTGAGCTTTCTGCTTTCCTTCGTAGGCAAAACCTTGAGACGCGGTCGATCGCAGTCTTGGGACAGGTCGACCGGTCCCCTGTTTTCCACTTTAAAACTTATTTTTGTTTCCTAGATTTTTCTTCTCGATAGGGACTAGTAACCTTCTTGAATGAAGTAAACTTAGAGTCCTAGAGTTCTAGATGAGTTGAGATGCTACCCTAGATTAGAAATGGTTTTGGTGGGGTTTTCCGGGGATATGCCAATTGAAGTTAGGGCATTTTTCTTCTAGTTGATTTTCATAAAACTAGGAGATGTAGTATTATGTTTGGGAGACTTTAGAAGCTCAATTGAGCTATTTTTAATTTTTATGGTTTATATTATCACCCCAAAAGAATGTTGGGAGATTTTGGAAGCTCAATTGCGCTATGTTAACCTTGGTGGTTCATAATAACACCATAAAGGTGAGTTTGGAGAATAAATTGATAGTTCATTCATTCCTTTGAGAGATGATAATCTTGGGGTTTTAAAATAACACCCTAAAATACTTGGAGATAATCAAGAGTTTATTTACCCCTTTGAGGTTGTAGTGTCGATATAAGCTATAGCATGGCTCCGGATAATAAGTTATATTATTTATAAAAAGTAAAAGGTAATGGTTTCGGATAAAATGAAACATAAACATGGAAATGGTATTGATTTTAGTAAATGATAATTTACGTAATCATGAAACTGGTAAATGATGATCTACTTGATTTTGAAAATGATAAATAAAATGGTTTAAACACACCTATCTAAATGACATCATAAGGGAAGTTCGCGCGTGAGGTGATCCCCTGGCAAATTAACGCAGGGTGGATATAGTCCATAGGCCATGTGAGCGTTTATTGTAGTATATTTTTCTGCGATGGGTAGGAGATTCCGAGTGTGGTCTTGACTATCCCGCAGGCATATGGCCTCTTCCCGACGTCTTGCGATATAGGTGCCCAGGTTGTCTTATGATAGGCCCTGGAAGATGATGGTCATTTAGGGGCGCGCACAGTGGGGAAACCCGAACAGGCGGTCTTAGAATCGTTATATGTATATAAATATAACTATTCATAATCAAGTGGGACTTGACGTAATTGATATGCCATAAAGATCATGATGAAGTGCCACAAAGAGCACATATAAATGCCACAAAGAGCATTTGAAAATGATTATTTTCCTGATAAGGAAAGGATTTTTACAAAAAGTAACATTTAGATAAAATTTTCCATAAAGAGCAAAAGATTGTGATTACATATATTCTTCTTGTTAAGGAAAAGATATATGAGATAATTGGTACATACGATGAAGATTGTAGTTTAATGTTACTTCTTTTATTGTTCCTGCTTAGCTTATCTTTTACATTGTGTAGGCAGCTTCTTGTTTCTCTTACTTCATGATTTATTATTCATAACTGCCATACTCTTTATTCATATGGTAATCATATAGAACCGGGCCCTGACCCGTTTACATTTCTTGTTGCATATGCATCTTGTCTCCGCTCAGGTACTCCGCCGCAAGGATGCCTGATTTGCATTCTTATTCCGATGTCCTCGGCGAGCCGTGATGTATTGCGGGTATTACGGGATACTTTTGGTGTAGACGTTTTCATTTTTGAATTCTTGACAGGATCGGGTCTCTTTACTCGGGCGAGAGTCCCAAGCTTTTATAAATGTCTAATGAAATGCATTGTATAAATTAATGAAATTGTTTAAATGTTTTTATATAGTTGTTGACCGGCTGCACATTCGGTCCCTTTATTGTATTCTTGTTGTATTATTTATATATGCATCCCTGAGGTTTCCCCTATCTTTTCAGGAATTGGGTTGTTTGTTTTTTTTTCCTTTACTTATTTTAAATTTAAAATTTTTGGCAACCCGTTTTCTAAAATATTGGGTGGTTATCCTGGATACTCTATATTTTTATTGAGATGCTGAGAATGATTCCATCTATGATTCCGTTATATTGGAGTATTGGCTGGCCACCCCTTATTTCGGATCACGAGGTGTCACAAGGCGGATCTTGGAATTTAGGTGAAGTGGGGTGAAAGTTTTGAGTGGTCCCGAGGGTTCGGGGGTGGGAGGTTATTTCGAGTTTTATACAAAGTATTGCTTTATAATTCCCAAAAAACTACTCTCAATCATTATTAATAATACGTAATTAATTTCAAGAAATAAACAACGCTTAATAAATATTCACAATACCCCAATTTTAGTAGTGATAACAATTGGATTTTTCTTAATATGATTACAAAAATGAGTTAATTCACCTAGCACCATTAAGGCTCAATCCAAGCACACCTGATGGAACAAAAACAACTTGATAAAGACCCCATCTCCAAGACCTACCCTGAACTTTGAAGATGATCGATTGGACTAACCCGTTTTTTTTTCAAATCTCAATTGGGGCGACCGCCCCACTAGGACCTATAGTGTATCCGCCAGTGGGGTCCTTCATCTTCTACACCATTTCCACCATTGTTAGAAATCATTAAGATGAGAGAAAATAGCTTGACATAAGTTTAATGTGTAGTATATTTTATTTTCAGCATGTTATTTACATAGATTAGGTTGAATATAAGTGTATAGAATATTGGCTTGCATCCTAGTGTTGATTATTAACTATCTTGGCATTTGTATGAAATGGGTATCAAAAAGATAATTTAAAATGGTCTTTAGATAGAATAACTTTCAGAAAAATAATAGTAGATATTTTTATGGAATAAAAATGTTAAAAATATTATTTTAGGATGTTTTCTAGTAAAACTGAAAAAATAGACATTTTATGGAATAAAAAGGTTAGAAAATAATATTTTAATGTGTTTTCTAGTAAAACTGAAAAAAATAGACATTTTTATGGAATAAAAAGGTTAGAAAATATTATTTTAGGGTGTTTTGTAGTAAAATTTAAAAAAATAGACATTTTTATGGAATAAAAAGATTAGAAAATATTATTTTAGTGTGTTTTCTAGTAAAATTGAAAATAGACATTTTATGGAATAAAAATGTTAGAAATATTATTTTAGTGTGTTTTCTAGTAAAACTGAAAAATAGACATTTTTATGGAATAAAAATGTAAGGAAGTATTAATTGTGTTTGTTTCTAGTAAAAAGAAATACTAGACATTTTTGTGGAATAAAAATGTGATAAATATTATTTTGGTATATTTCTAGTAAAACAGAAATAATAAATATTTTTATGAAGATATGTTAATTTCTAAGAAATAAAAAGTAGTATTGTGTAAAGGGTGCTATTTTACATGTTACGGGTGTTAAAGTAACAAGTGTGAAAATTGGGCAAAAGTATGATATTATACAAGTGTTAAAATGGCTAAAGCATTTTTAAATGTTAAATTGGAGACTTAATAATCATTTTGAGAAATAACACTTGTTAAGGAATTAAATGGCTAGTTTGGAAAATAAAGGAGTAAGTTCGTAATTTATTTAAAGTGGAACATTTTTATGGAATAAAAATGTTAAAGAACGTCTTTACACAATTTTTTGTGAAAATAAATTTAAGTTCTAAAAGCGGAATGATTTTAGCATAAATCACGGGTGCGGGAGTAAGGGACTTAAAGAAGAAAGGAAACGATTTTCCAAGTATTAATGGAAAAACGGACGGTTAAGTCCGAATTTTGGCTTCTGCCAGGTAAAAGTAAGGAAGTGGGTAATGTGGAAGCTTGTAAAATTTTAAACACATAAAAGGAACTCGGACAACACTATTGTAGCTAAATGAATAAGAAGAGGTGATTCCGGTAAAGAAATGGGTTGGAATAAATCAAGTGTAGTGGTATTGAGTGCGGAACCGGGTGCGTTAAATAAAGTTAGAAATGTTAGGTATGAATAGAGAAAGGCTTTACAAGATTAAGTTAATTTAATCTGGATAAGTAAGGTTTTCGAAAGTAAAATGGTTAATGCATTTGAATATGTATTTTTCAAAGGTACATCTATATATATGTACACACACACAAACACACACACATATATATATATATATATTCGCATGCATGTGATTGTAACGTGTGAGTACTCTTTCCTGCCGTTCGTTTTTATATTGTTTTGTATTTTCCCACTGCGCATAGGTTCACATCCTCGCTTTGTTATAGCAGGTTGGGTGCGGGCTTGTATTTTCAGGTCATTGTAAAGGTAAGAGTACTATAATTATTTTACGCTAGTAAATCTATTTACTTGGACTCGTGGTGCTCCCCACGGGTCTGACACGTAGTTGACCTTGAAACTAGAATCACATGCTAAAAAAGTGAAAAGTTATTTTAAAATAAAGTTGGACTAGTAACATTATATAGGTTTTTCATTGCACTTCACACCTAATGCTTGAGTCGGACCGGGTTGATCATGGGTAACCCATAAATTCGGGTCGAGGCGTTACAAATGGTATCACATCTCTAGGTTCAAGGTTCCTTTCGGGTGTGAGATGGTGAGGTCCGTGTTTGATCTTTCGACGTTGATGGAGGTTTGGTCCAGTCACGCTAGTTTAGTGATGATTTAGTTTGTGTCCTTGACGGTGAGGCCAAGGAGGTAGCACAACAAGTAAATTAGTGTCGATTAACATATGTCTAAGTTAGTTGAATAAATTGCTTCCGCGTTCTGATTAAATGTGTTAATAATATATGGTTGTCCATGTAAGCCAATAAGTGATGACACTGTGGTTCCTAGTGTGAAGTGTGTGTATTCTAGACTTTGATAACGTAGAGTCTTTGGAGACATTAATAGAATGAGATGATGCCTATTGGGCAAGTACCACAAATTTTATGGATAGTCAATGGTAGGGATTGATTGTTAGAGTGTCATAATTATGTAAAGGGAAATCATGATTTTAGATTATATGTCACCTTGGGTATGACACAGGTGAGTGGTCAACACCGATGTGATGGTTAGGCAATTTTGATCATTGGGGTAATACGATGATTGATGATAAGGCGAGTGAACTTATAAGTTGATGTGGGCTAATGCTAGAGGACAAGTCATCCTTATTTGATAGGATGTTACCCTTATGGGTGAACACCTTAGTGGATTGTTGGTCAATAAATGTAGTTATAAGTGTTAGCTTCGTGGCGTGAAAGTATTAGGTCCCTTGGTTATAGTTTTGTATTTATCATATCCTTATTCATGTGCCTTAACTGTAATGTGGATTTAGATAATCTTAAGGATTGAGGCAACCTAGGAGTGAAACTTGATAATCGTGGTGACTTGGTATTAAATAAATGAGTTGTGATTTTTTAGTATAGGACCCCTTCCAGCATCATTGGTGTAACAACCCGTTCTTTCTGGAGACAATTAAATTCCCTAATTGAATAAATTGGCAATTTGGAGAATTTCTCGAAATAGTGATTTTTGGGATTTTCGAGGATTTAATAATTTTCGAAGGATGTTATAAATTATTTTGGGACTATATAGGTCGAAATAATTTAATTATATGTCGCCGTGGAGTATTGCGACAAAAGAGGTAAGATTTTGAGTAGAAAACCCGCATTTATTTATTTTGGGTTGGAATAGTGATTTGCGGTCAAGTACCTCGGATGGGAATTTCGACTGCGCCATAATTCTCAGAATGTCCGAGATAGTCGGAAAAGAGTGTCCGATGGACGAAAATGAGTTTCGGGTAATTTTAGAGGTAAAAGTAACTCGTAATTGGGTAAACGAGTCGTTTTTGGGTTTTAAGGGTTTAAACCCCTTTTCTTCTTATTTAAAGAGGGAGAAGGGAAAGAAAAGAGAAGAAAAGATAGAGAAGAGAGAGAGGAAGAAGAAAAGAGGAGGAGAAATGGGAACTCCGGCCAAACTCCGCCGGATTCGACTCGAGGTCGTCGGATTTCATCCACGAGGCAAGTGTTTACTTGCTTTATTTCATTTTTGCAATCCTCTCATATCACATTTGGTATAAACATGATTTTAGGGTTAGAACCCTTAAAATAAATTGGGTAAAAGTTGATTATGAGTTTACACATTGATGTAGTGTAAACTCTTAATGATTTTTAGTATCAAAACCATGTTAATTGAGTATAAAATGGGTTTAAATGTTAAGTTGGGGTTTTTATGGTTTTAGGGTTTAAAACTAAGAGAAATGATTCAATACCCCAAAATAATTGACGTGTTAGTTGTAAAACATAGAGTAGATGTTTATTGAGTTGTTGGGTGAGGTTAGAAACAACAAAAATGGAGAAAAATGGAGTTTGGGATTTTGGTAGGGACGATGAATAGTAACCCGTAATCTTGTGGGGTTATTTTGAGTAGGAAAATGATTGATTTAGCTTTCGGCCAAAACACGAAAGTTGTAGATCTTTTCGATACGGTCGCGTGGGCGCCGACCGTGTATTTTTCTGAATTTTCTACGATTTGATATGATTTTTACAAGATGACAGCTCCGGGTTGAAAGTACCAACTCGGAAATCAAATCGGGAATTGGAAAAATTACGGCTAGAATTAGTGTCGTAGATGTTCGGGATAATTTTTGGGGTAGTTTAGAAACCCCGGAAATGAATTTGGATTGATTTTTGGGTATTTTGGAGTTTGAGAAATCGCCCAAACTGTGACCCTCGAACACGCCGAATCGATTCGGGTACAGGCCGAATCGATTCGCCTACGAGGAATTAGGTTTCTGCAATGGGCCGAATCGATTCGGGTACAGACCGAATCGATTCGCCATTTACAGACCTGTTTGCAGAATACTTTCCGAATCGATTCGGATTGGGAACCGAATCGATTCGCCCACCCGAATCGATTCGCTAAAGGGGCGAATCGATTCGCTTAGGCCAGAATTTCTAGTTTTCTCCCTTTAAGAGTATGGGGAGTTGAATTGCCAATTAGGATAATTTGGGGGTATATATATATAATATATACTTCACTTTGAGGAAAATAGTATCATTGGAGATATCCAATAAATCCTTAGAATATGATTAAAGTATATAGTGATTATTAAAGTAAGAAATACTTTGGATTTAGAATCATGCAACTATCAATGCATGATTATGATTCTCGGAGGGAATCTTTGGGATTATTATCATCGTTAGATGCTATAGGCCACTAAGGCCGTTTATATATATATTCTAGGAAGAATATATAGGATATGTATATACTGTGTGTTTTAAGTATATATATATATATGATGATGGAAATGATTTTGAAAATATATAAATGAATATTTTCAAAATGGAAAGAGAAATGTTTTTCATAATTAATAAAATATGGATTACACACCTCTCTAAATCGCTATCATAAGGGAAGTTGCGTTCGTATGGTGAAGCCCCCTGGCTAATGATGCAGGGTGGATATAGTCCTATAGGCCATGTGAGCGTTTGTTGTTATATTTTCTGCGCTGGTTAGGAGATTCCGGGTGTGGTCTTGACTATCCCGCAGGCACATGGTCGCTTCCCGACGTCTTTCGATATAGGATCCCAGGTTGTCTTGGAGGCCCTGGAAGATGATAGCCATTTAGGGGCGCGCACAGTGGAGAAATCCGGACGGGCGGTCTTAGAATGCGTTTTTATTAAAGCAGTTCATAATAATGGATTTGCTTTAATTACATTTCCTGGATATAGGAAGGGAAATGGGTTATATATAAATGGGCTTCGGTAACACTTCCCGGATGGAAGAAGGGATGTGGAAGCATATGTTTTGATCAAAGCATTTTTATGATAATGAAAATGTCTTTGAATACATTTCCTGAATATAAAAAGGGAAATGGGATATTTTGATAAGAAAAAGCATTTTTATGATAATAAAACTGGCTTTTAAAAGGTATATGATTTATTAAAGCAATTCATGATAATGAATTGGCTTTTAAATACATTTCCTGGATATGAGAAGGGAAATGAAGGTTTTGAAATGAAAAGAATAAGTATTTATAAATACTTTGTGTATAGAATACACCTCAGTCCGGGAGATAGATCCGGACGTGTATTATAAAGATACAATTGATTTGGAAAGCCTCAGTCCGGGTGATAATTATATTACCCGGAAGTATATTGTAAATATATGTATATGTATAAATTGGGTGCCGAGGGTCTAATGAATCCCGACGATCGACCGTGCCGCATAGTAGTGTATCGGGGGGGTTCCTTGTTTGGATTTCGCTTCGCGAGACACCCCACGCACGAATATGGCACTGTGTTGAGACTGGGGAGAAGTTTAATCCTTAGTGCTCTAATATTATAAAATGTTTATGGTATATATATTATATATCTTTCTGTACTGAGGGACTGGCGGATCTCAAAGATCGACCTTGCTGCATAGTAGTGTATCGGGGGGGTTCCTTGTTTGGATTTCGCTTCGCGAGACACCCCACGCACGAACATGGCATAGCGTCGAGATTAAAGTGAAGTTAGCCCTTAGTACATCTATTTGACTATCTAGGTTAGATAGTGGTTGGGCATTAGACTAGTTTAGCAGGGTAGCTTGACTAGAATGTTCTAGATAGATGCGCTAGGAGTGCACTATTAGCGGAGAGGTGAGGGGTATCTCATGGGAGTGCGATACCAAATTTAAATATGAGATAAAACTATTTTTCTAAAAATAAAGCATTTATGCACTTGCAAAATATTTTCTAAACATTCGGGCCCTGACCCGTTTGTCTACTCTCCTTTCTTTCTCTATACTGTATATATATAGGTGTCCAGACACAGGGACGCCTGGATGGAAACTCTTTCGAGTCAGACGCCTGCTGCAGCAGCTGTGGATGCTTGCAGGTTATTGGTAGACGTTTCTTTCCTTGTACTCTAGATAGGAGTTATTGTATAAACACTCGAGCCAATGGCTCAATTGCATTTATTTATTCTTTAAGTACAGCATTCGATATGGTTGTATTATTTGGACCGAGTGTTCGGTTATTTTAGTTCTTTTCATTTCCATTTCAGTTCTTTACGCATTTAATTGTGAATGTTTTATTTTGTGCGCTAAAAAGAGTAGTTTAGTAAAAGTTTTTAACGGCCACCTAATAGGATATTAGTAATTAAATGGATTTTCGACAGTGATGCTAAGAATGATCCATATGAAACTCCTGTTTTAATTTATATTGGAGTGATCGCCCGGTATCTTATTAGGCGGGTTGTTACAGATGGTATCAGAGCATCAGGTTCTAGTGTCTTTAGGAATCTGTGCGGACGTACTACGCTTTCAGCGTTGCTCTCGATTTGTATAGAGCCCCAGGATTAGGATTGTTGATATCTCTTGTGAGATTTCGATCTCCTGCCATATTAGAAGATTATAGAAATCTGTTACGCGCTCGTTGCGAATCATGTGCGGAGCTCGGAGGGCAGCAGGAGTAGGAGCTTAGCTGGGGGGCTGGTAGAAGACGGGGACGAGGATCTTAGTAGATGCCACTCTCCTTGTGGCAAATGCTAAGGACTGTTGCGACGACTACTAAAGTATAGTAGTTATGAGCAACCAAGTACTACTGTGATAGAAAGTGGTACTAAAGTTGGATTTCCCCGTGAAGATAAGGGTTCCAAAGGGATCTTACGGATAGTTCTCACCGTGAGTCCCCATGAATCAACAGGACGAGAAGAATGCAGTTTTGGGAATTATTCGCCTAAGGTTCAGCTAGGGGCCGACGGTGAATAAAGAGTATTATGGCAAAGTGGCAAAGTGGGTGTGGTGCAATGAATATTGAGTCCTTTCCAAGGAGGATGGGCTCACTAAAGAATGGGTATGTTTAAGGACCCCATGGTTGGACATCCACTCGGGGAAATCGTTATAATGAAATTGTGGTTATGAGTTTTACCTCAATTGAGGAGGTATATTAGGCGTGACTAGATGAAGTCGCGGTATTAGTTATCCCTAGACTCGTGTGTGTATTTTGAGTTGTGGAGGTCTCGATAACATTATAATGTATGCCTATGTGTTTTCCGCAATAGCGGAATTTTATTTCTCTTCATTCGCCATAGAGGCGGGTGATTATACTTTGTATATATACGTATACGGTATATGGTGTAACGGAGCGATAGCAGGCTAATGATGGCAAGTCTATCGTGTCCGCAGTTCCTGGAAGGAACGGGTTGTTATTGTGGTGTCTCACCTTGATATAGGTTGAGTACACCCTTGCTATTATGGATTTATGGAACCTCGATGAGCAGAGGCTTCCTTATTTTGGATGGTATATGTGGCGACCTTATAAATATAATTTAAGGCCCACAGAATTGTTGTTGAGCGATAAGATTTAGCTCAGTATTAGTTTGCGCAAGGACTTAGGAACGAGTGCGAGCTCAGGGTGGTATGACTCTTAGTTAGAGATAGGAGTTCAGATCACCTTTTGTTGGATTAGGGGATAGGGTTATCCCGGTTGCATGTTTAAATGACAGAACTCCGTAACCAACGAAGTCAAGGGTTAATGTGTGGAGGGGTTCCTTGTTTGGATTTCGCTTTGCGAGACACTCCACACATGACTCTTAACAGCGTCGGGAGTGGGGAGCTGTTATGGGATGCAAGGATGTTGATCTTGTGGAACGGTCTTATAGTGTGGATGAACCACTATAGACTATAAGCCACATAATGTTAAAATACTTATGGAAAATTGTGCTATGGAAAAGCACTAAAATGATTCCTTCTCCACAAATGGGTGGGTAAGGTTGGACTTAGAGAAATTTAATTGAGGACAATAGTCAGGCCTTAATGAAAAGGCAAGTTTTGAGGAGCTCCATTTTGGGTATTATGTTCGTGACACTTTCTACAGAAAGTGGGCACTTGATTTGTTAGGTTTCCTTCTGTATGGGCGGAAGGATAAGATAGTAGGAATGCGTTCATAGGCTAGCCTAGTAGGATTTAGGACGTCCCGCTTCTGTGCCTTGGGTCGTTATATCTCGATGACCGACTACGCGAGGGAGTAGTGTAACGGGAGGGTTCCTTGTTTGGATTTCGCCTTGGCGAGACGTCCCACGCATGAAACCAAGCACTTGTCGGGAGTTGGGAGAGGCCTTGGGCACTAGGGACATACTTAGGATTATATTAGTTTCGTGTAGGTAGGGTAACGCTTAGATCGTAGATTTCTAGGATATAGGTTCGCTAGTATTAGCAGCGCCGAGGTTAGGAGTATTGAAATGCGCGGGTTCGGAGGACCCATAGATGAGTATTACACCGAGGAAAGGAGACCCTTACTGGGAGAGAGTGATGCGTGTCAGACGTTCGTAATGTTTGTGCTGATATGCACAAGTTAGAAAGGTGTATGGGCACCTTGGTAAGGTAGTTTCATGTACCGCCTAGCTAAGATAGGAGTAGTACACAAGATTGAAATCCATGCCAAGAGGCATTTTAGAGGATGGGTATTGAGTGACGTATTAGCGTTACTTTATGATTGCGGTAGCCGCATAGTGTATGGTTCGCAACCATTAGGTTAGTATCTTTTTCCTTGAGGTTTTAGGATTTGTAGTAATCCTAGTTAGAGGGTGTAGGCTACATCTGAATTTCGAGGACGAAATTCCGTTGTAAGGGGGAGAGTGTAACAACCCGTTCTTTCTGGAGACAATTAAATTCCCTAATTGAATAAATTGGCAATTTGGAGAATTTCTCGAAATAGTGATTTTTGGGATTTTCGAGGATTTAATAATTTTCGAAGGATGTTATAAATTATTTTGGGACTATATAGGTCGAAATAATTTAATTATATGTCGCCGTGGAGTATTGCGACAAAAGAGGTAAGATTTTGAGTAGAAAACCCGCATTTATTTATTTTGGGTTGGAATAGTGATTTGCGGTCAAGTACCTCGGATGGGAATTTCGACTGCGCCATAATTCTCAGAATGTCCGAGATAGTCGGAAAAGAGTGTCCGATGGACGAAAATGAGTTTCGGGTAATTTTAGAGGTAAAAGTAACTCGTAATTGGGTAAACGAGTCGTTTTTGGGTTTTAAGGGTTTAAACCCCTTTTCTTCTTATTTAAAGAGGGAGAAGGGAAAGAAAAGAGAAGAAAAGATAGAGAAGAGAGAGAGGAAGAAGAAAAGAGGAGGAGAAATGGGAACTCCGGCCAAACTCCGCCGGATTCGACTCGAGGTCGTCGGATTTCATCCACGAGGCAAGTGTTTACTTGCTTTATTTCATTTTTGCAATCCTCTCATATCACATTTGGTATAAACATGATTTTAGGGTTAGAACCCTTAAAATAAATTGGGTAAAAGTTGATTATGAGTTTACACATTGATGTAGTGTAAACTCTTAATGATTTTTAGTATCAAAACCATGTTAATGGAGTATAAAATGGGTTTAAATGTTAAGTTGGGGTTTTTATGGTTTTAGGGTTTAAAACTAAGAGAAATGATTCAATACCCCAAAATAATTGACGTGTTAGTTGTAAAACATAGAGTAGATGTTTATTGAGTTGTTAGGTGAGGTTAGAAACAACAAAAATGGAGAAAAATGGAGTTTGGGATTTTGGTAGGGACGATGAATAGTAACCCGTAATCTTGTGGGGTTATTTTGAGTAGAAAAATGATTGATTTAGCTTTCGGCCAAAACACGAAAGTTGTAGATCTTTTCGATACGGTCGCGTGGGCGCCGACCGCGTATTTTTCTGAATTTTCTACGATTTGATATGATTTTTACAAGATGACAGCTCCGGGTTGAAAGTACCAACTCGGAAATCAAATCGGGAATTGGAAAAATTACGGCTAGAATTAGTGTCGTAGATGTTCGGGATAATTTTTGGGGTAGTTTAGAAACCCCGGAAATGAATTTGGATTGATTTTTGGGTATTTTGGAGTTTGAGAAATCGCCCAAACTGTGACCCTCGAACAGGCCGAATCGATTCGGGTACAGGCCGAATCGATTCGCCTACGAGGAATTAGGTTTCTGCAATGGGCCGAATCGATTCGGGTACAGACCGAATCGATTCGCCATTTACAGACCTGTTTGCAGAATACTTTCCGAATCGATTCGGATTGGGAACCGAATCGATTCGCCCACCCGAATCGATTCGCTAAAGGGGCGAATCGATTCGCTTAGGCCAGAATTTCTAGTTTTCTCCCTTTAAGAGTATGGGGAGTTGAATTGCCAATTAGGATAATTTGGGGGTATATATATATAATATATACTTCACTTTGAGGAAAATAGTATCATTGGAGATATCCAATAAATCCTTAGAATATGATTAAAGTATATAGTGATTATTAAAGTAAGAAATACTTTGGATTTAGAATCATGCAACTATCAATGCATGATTATGATTCTCGGAGGGAATCTTTGGGATTATTATCATCGTTAGATGCTATAGGCCACTAAGGCCGTTTATATATATATTCTAGGAAGAATATATAGGATATGTATATACTGTGTGTTTTAAGTATATATATATATATGATGATGGAAATGATTTTGAAAATATATAAATGAATATTTTCAAAATGGAAAGAGAAATGTTTTTCATAATTAATAAAATATGGATTACACACCTCTCTAAATCGCTATCATAAGGGAAGTTGCGTTCGTATGGTGAAGCCCCCTGGCTAATGATGCAGGGTGGATATAGTCCTATAGGCCATGTGAGCGTTTGTTGTTATATTTTCTGCGCTGGTTAGGAGATTCCGGGTGTGGTCTTGACTATCCCGCAGGCACATGGTCGCTTCCCGACGTCTTTCGATATAGGATCCCAGGTTGTCTTGGAGGCCCTGGAAGATGATAGCCATTTAGGGGCGCGCACAGTGGAGAAATCCGGACGGGCGGTCTTAGAATGCGTTTTTATTAAAGCAGTTCATAATAATGGATTTGCTTTAATTACATTTCCTGGATATAGGAAGGGAAATGGGTTATATATAAATGGGCTTCGGTAACACTTCCCGGATGGAAGAAGGGATGTGGAAGCATATGTTTTGATCAAAGCATTTTTATGATAATGAAAATGTCTTTGAATACATTTCCTGAATATAAAAAGGGAAATGGGATATTTTGATAAGAAAAAGCATTTTTATGATAATAAAACTGGCTTTTAAAAGGTATATGATTTATTAAAGCAATTCATGATAATGAATTGGCTTTTAAATACATTTCCTGGATATGAGAAGGGAAATGAAGGTTTTGAAATGAAAAGAATAAGTATTTATAAATACTTTGTGTATAGAATACACCTCAGTCCGGGAGATAGATCCGGACGTGTATTATAAAGATACAATTGATTTGGAAAGCCTCAGTCCGGGTGATAATTATATTACCCGGAAGTATATTGTAAATATATGTATATGTATAAATTGGGTGCCGAGGGTCTAATGAATCCCGACGATCGACCGTGCCGCATAGTAGTGTATCGGGGGGGTTCCTTGTTTGGATTTCGCTTCGCGAGACACCCCACGCACGAATATGGCACTGTGTTGAGACTGGGGAGAAGTTTAATCCTTAGTGCTCTAATATTATAAAATGTTTATGGTATATATATTATATATCTTTCTGTACTGAGGGACTGGCGGATCTCAAAGATCGACCTTGCTGCATAGTAGTGTATCGGGGGGGTTCCTTGTTTGGATTTCGCTTCGCGAGACACCCCACGCACGAACATGGCATAGCGTCGAGATTAAAGTGAAGTTAGCCCTTAGTACATCTATTTGACTATCTAGGTTAGATAGTGGTTGGGCATTAGACTAGTTTAGCAGGGTAGCTTGACTAGAATGTTCTAGATAGATGCGCTAGGAGTGCACTATTAGCGGAGAGGTGAGGGGTATCTCATGGGAGTGCGATACCAAATTTAAATATGAGATAAAACTATTTTTCTAAAAATAAAGCATTTATGCACTTGCAAAATATTTTCTAAACATTCGGGCCCTGACCCGTTTGTCTACTCTCCTTTCTTTCTCTATATTGTATATATATAGGTGTCCAGACACAGGGACGCCTGGATGGAAACTCTTTCGAGTCAGACGCCTGCTGCAGCAGCTGTGGATGCTTGCAGGTTATCGGTAGACGTTTCTTTCCTTGTACTCTAGATAGGAGTTATTGTATAAACACTCGAGCCAATGGCTCAATTGCATTTATTTATTCTTTAAGTACAGCATTCGATATGGTTGTATTATTTGGACCGAGTGTTCGGTTATTTTAGTTCTTTTCATTTCCATTTCAGTTCTTTACGCATTTAATTGTGAATGTTTTATTTTGTGCGCTAAAAAGAGTAGTTTAGTAAAAGTTTTTAACGGCCACCTAATAGGATATTAGTAATTAAATGGATTTTCGACAGTGATGCTAAGAATGATCCATATGAAACTCCTGTTTTAATTTATATTGGAGTGATCGCCCGGTATCTTATTAGGCGGGTTGTTACAATTGGTTTGGGCCTCCTCTTAAGCGATACCTAACGTCCTATGTCCTGCCAAAAACCTGAATGACATTAATTTAGAGCTTGATGATCGTAGTTTGTCATTTAGAGATAAGATCCCTTGTGGAATTCGTTGGCATGGGTATTAGTGTTTATAAGCAATGATCGACGTCCCGTATCCTACAAAATATATATGTTGTGAGAATTGATAGGTTAGCACATAGTATGAGGTCTGCTTATTACGTCAATTCATTTATAGTGGTTGAACACTCGTTGGAATCAAATGATGTGGTCTAGTGAATTTAACTATGGGTTAGCATTTTGGGTATGCGCATAAGTTACGTTTAATGTCCTTGGAGATAAGTACTAGGTAGTTTAGTAAAATTGACCTTGGGTTAGTAATTTGGATAGGCATGTAAAATCAGTATTAATAATCCCTTGGAGGTGTATATTAAGGTTTAGTTAGAGAAATGTTATTGCGAGTGGTAGCCATTCCCTAGTGATAATGAATCTGAGGTTGTGTACCAGGCATTACAATGATGATAATACCTCTATTTAAAACTTTGGGATTTGTTATTGCATTGAGGTTTATGTAGTGATGCCCATTTCATGGTGATAAACTCATGGTTCTGTAGTATAGGTCATGGTATAACTGGTGGTTCCTTATAATATTTGTGTAAGATGCTTGGATAAATAATTGAATTTGAAGTCGCCGTCCGTGAGGCATTAGGAATCACTGTTGTATTGAGATTTACATGAGTGACGTCAGACCATTGATTAATGTAGTACGATTAGATCATGCCAATTGATGGCAATGCCTTGGAGTTAATGCTACGACTTTGTTTGTAGATATGTGTCATGATATGAACCTTTAAGGATAATTTTGAAAATAGGATAATTAATGATAGGTGGTGCACTTGGGAGACTTAGGATACGATGGTGTTCATCATTGCTTTTGGAGATAACACTTGGGATGAAGTGTTAGGATTGATTATAGCACCTAAGTGTGCTACCTATATGGTTATTAATGACTTTGTTGATGAAATCATTAGGCATGGGTTATGTTTGAGAGTTGAGATTCCATTAGAGTGATTATGATTTGGGATCATGTAGGCGACACTAAAGGGATAGCAATGGTTCATGTTTGAAGATATGTGAGTGATATGTTCACTTGACGATGAGTGTCAAGAAAAGTAGCTTCATCTTTATTTAGTATAGTTATGCTTACCAGTGATGGATAGGTAGCATTAGTCCTAAGGAGGGACGCCTAGCTTTTTAACTTCCCAAAGGAAATTCATTTTGTATTCTTCCATCCGACATGAATAAATGATTCTTGAGTAGAGCTCGCCAAGGTTAAGAGGTTAAGCCAGGGTATGTGGCAAGTCTAATGTGCTTAGAAGGTAAAATTAAAGATTTATAGAATCCAGGTATACTTTGTGGGTTTGCACGTCGTGTGGGACAATTCGTTGTCAGAATTTGATTGTTCCCTTTTGGGCAAGGCAGTTGCTTGATTCGTAGAATTCATGTGTCTTCCTTGATTTCAATCAATTTTGATTCAATAGTATCACTGCATAAGCCCAGTAGTGATGCAGGTTATCCAGGTTATGAATGATGCATCACGGTACGTGAGTGCGCTCTTCTTCGATACCCACCTTTATTATACATTAGTTTGTGTGTACGTGTGGTATCGCGTCTTTGCATATAGTTTGCATATATACTTGTTTGTTTTAGGTTAACATGTTTCGTTAGTTAACTGGTTTGACTAGTTATGACTTGGTCATACATCTCGAGATTGTGACTCAAGAATATTATGATTTTAGGAGTTGAGGAGACGACCAATTGTATGTGTCCATATAGTGATACTCAGGGTGACCCTATGTCGACATATGGATCTCTTAGGAGATATTGGTCGGGTAGAACTACATGATAACGTGACTGACTAAGAAGTCATTGATGTGTGTAATGAGAAGTGTTGAAATTGTATCAACCTAGACTAGGCATAATCCAAGATTGTTTAAGGAAATGTAAGTTGTGAATCCTAATGTGGGAGTGATCCACATTAATAAATTCATTGTTAATACTGCAATATTTGATGAGTATCAATCATCTCGAGGTTTTGTTTAGGTGGAAACGTTAGGCATGATTGAGATTTTAGCAATAAGTCCTTAGAGTTCGTCGTGATGGGACTAGCGACGGCAGTTGATTGAAGTGAAATCCTTGAGTTTAGACCATAGTGTTGAGGACACTTAGAATGGAAAACTGGTCACATGTAATTGGAGTATAATTTGTGACAAACCAAGAATTTCGAGGACAAAATTCCCTAAAAAGGGAAGTTTGTGATATCACACCCCGATAAATTAATTAAATTATATATGGATTTTAAATTAGGAGGAACAAATAATAATTATGGGACTTTGTGGGTAACAAATTGGACCGTATAAAAAGAACTTTAGGATTTTGCATTTATATATGGATTATATGAAATAATTAGTTATAAGGTAATTAAATTACATATACCTTTCTTAGGTTATAAATGGATGGGGCATAATATGTCGACCTAGAATGACAACATAATAAGAAAAAGATAGTTCAGTTCCCATCCCCTCAACTATATTACTTCCTTCCGTTTTAATAAAAAGAAAAGTATGTTGAGAGAATTAATATATATATATATATATATATATATATATATATATATATATATATATATATATATATATATTATGGGTATCGATTAAAAGGAATCACATATGTACTGGTTGTGAGAATGGAAGTGAAACGTCAGCCCTCCTCTTATCTCGTTCGAGCGACGGACATAGTCGTTCTAACGATAGTTGCTATCATTCGAACGATGTGTTGAGTCATTAGAACGATGTTGTATATATCAGTTCTCTCTCCCCACTATCAAGAACTCATTCATGGGTTTTAAATCCTATGTCAGATTGGATCGAAGTCTTATGTGGTTAATTTAATACCAGAGAGAGACGTGAGCTGCAAATCAATTCCAATTAACCTGCCTTTGTGATGTCACTCTTAGGACCATTGGATGATGTGCATTATCGACTAGTGGAATGATCAATGCCTGATATATGATGGTTTTTAGGATTTCAAAGGTTTCATTTAAAGTAAAGAACCCATTTTCTTGGGTTATAAAAGGAGAAAATCATGTAGAATTGTGGGAAGACCCATCAAACTTCTAAGTCCCTTCTCTCTAAGTTTAGAGGTCCCTTGGAGAAAACCCTTCTGCACCTGATTTCTAACATTCTTCTCTACCACCATACACCACCTAGAAATACCATTAAAGAAAATCGAACCACCCTTTAGCACTATGTAAGACCCTGGACAAATATGTGGGAATGAAGGGGATGATATATTTGGAGTTGGGTGGAGGTTTATAGAAGGCTTCTTAGAAGAAGCATGAGGATTTAGTAGAGAATATGAACAATCTTTCAATGAGCTTACTTGGGAGGGCTGTTAGAGACCCCCTAAAGGTCACCTTTGGAGGTGGGGGGTACTCCATCTTCTACACCATTTCCACTATTGTTAGTGCTCAATAAGATGGGAGAAACTAATTAGATATAAGTTTAATGTGTAGTATATTTATAGCATGTTATTCACATATATTAGGTTGAATATATGTTTGTAGGATATTGGCTCGCATCCTAGTGTTAATTATTAACTATCTTGGCTTTTGTATGGGATGGGTGTCAAAAAAATGATTTAAAATGGTCTTGAAACATAATAAATTTCCGAAAATAATAGCAGACATTTTTATGGAATAAAAATATTAGAAATGATTATTTTAGGGTGTTTTCTAGTAAAACTAAAAAAATGTATATTTTTATGGAATAAAAAGGT
This sequence comes from Sambucus nigra, assembly GCA_949130495.1. Taxonomy (NCBI): domain Eukaryota; kingdom Viridiplantae; phylum Streptophyta; class Magnoliopsida; order Dipsacales; family Adoxaceae; genus Sambucus; species Sambucus nigra. The sequence continues at coordinate 63,659,696 of OX422224.1, read as the reverse complement.
TAGAAAATATTATTTTGGGGTGTTTTCTAGTAAAACTGAAAAAAAAAATAGAGATTTTTATGGTATAAAAAGGTTAGAAAATATTATTTTAGTGTGTTTTTCAGGAAAACTGAAAATGGATATTTTTATGGAATAAAATGTTAGAAAATATTATTATAGTGTATTTTCTAGTAAAAATGAAAATAGACATTTTTATGGAATAAAGATGTAAGAAAGTATTAATTGTGTGTATTTCTAGTAAAAAGAAATAATAGACATTTTTGTGGAATAAAAATGTGAGAAATGTTATTTTGGTATATTTCTAGTAAAAATGATATAATAAACATTTTTATGAAGAAATATTAGTTTCTAAGAAATAAAAAGTAGTTTTGTGTAAAGGGTGCTATTTTATGTATTAAGGGTGTTAAAGTAACATGTGTGAAAATCAGACAAAAGTGTGATATTAAACCAGTGTTAAAATGGCTAAAGTATTTTTAAATGTTAATTTGGAGACTTAATAATCATTTTGAGAAATAACACTTGTTAAGGAATTAAATGGCTAGTTCGGTAAATAAAGGGGTAACTTAGTAATTTACTTAAAGTGGAACATTTTTATGGAATAAAAATGTTAAAGAAGGTCTTTACACTAATTTGTGTGAAAATGAATTTAAGTCCTAAAAGCGTGAATGATTTTAGTATAAATCAAGGGTGTGTGGGTAAGGAACTTAAAGAAGAAAAGAAATAAATTTCCATGTAGTAATGAAAAAACGGACGGTTAAGTCCGGGTATTGGCTTCGGTTAGGTCAAAGTGAGGAAGTGGGTAATGTGGACATTTATAAAATGTTAAAACACATAAAGGGAACTCGAACGACACCAGGATAAATCAAGAAGGGTCCCGAGCCCTTAGGTGAAAATCCCTTAATCACTGGCCAGAGCATATGATGCGCATAGTCGTTGGTGTGTATCCCGTGTAAGTATGCGGTAAAGGTAAAATTCTGAGAAAAGATAAAAGGAATAAAGAACATGTCAAGAAATAGATTGTGTGGTAAAACGTGTTAATACGATCTAACTTGAATGAATGAATAAATGTTTCGATAAAAGGTTAAATGGGCAAGTAAATTCGTAAATATACAAATGTTCATAAGTTGAGGTAAAAAGGGTATAGTAAAGTGGGCAATGGGTGGTTGTGAAATTTAAGTTGTTAAACCCATAATTTGAATAAGTATGCATTTAAAGGTTTTCAAATGATAAACAAGTATTTTCTAACAGGGTGAATGCATGCATTGAAATGATATTTTCAATGAAAATACTACAGTATATTCTAAATGAATAAGAGGGGTAATTACGGTAAATGAATGGTTTGGAATAAATCAAGTTTAGTGGTGTTGAGTGTGGAACCGGATGCATTAAACAAAGTGAGAGATGCTAGGTATGAATAAATAAAGTCTTTACAAGATTAAGGTAATTTAATCTGGATGAGTAAGGGTTTAGAAAGTAAAATGGTTAATGCATTATATTTATTTTTCAAATGTACATCTATATATATGTAGATACATATATATTTTTGCATGCATGTGATTGTATCATGCGAGTACTCTTTTTCTGTCGTTCGATTTTATACTGCTTTGTATTTTCCCACTGGGCATAGGCTCACACCCTCCCTTTGTTACGACAGGTTGGGTATAGGTTCATATTTTAAGGGCATCATACAGGTAAGGGTATTGTAATTATTTTACGTTAGTAGATCTATTTACTTGGACTCGGTGTGCTCCGCATGCGTCCCACACATAGTTGATCTTGAAACTGGAATCGCATGCTAAAGAAGTGAAATGTTAATTTAATATAAAACTGGACTAGTAATATTATTGTAATACCCCGTATTTTCATGGCTTTTAAATTTAAGGATTTATTAAATTTAATTGAGATAAATTAATTTAATTTTAATCCGAAATGTTGTTTTAAATATTTACTAGCGTGACAAGAGTTAGTAATTATTGGGAATATATTATTTGTTGCATATTACTGGATGAGAATAGTAATATATGAGATTTATTTTTATAATATTGTCACGTGTGAATAAAATGACAATTGTGGAAATTTAAGTCGGGACGCGCCTGTGTCGTGTCGGGACTAAATGTGGATTAATAAAAGTGAATATTTTATAGGTTGTTCGTATGGTCGTTTTGAGTGCGCCAACGCGTCCGGAAGGGTTGAGATAGTCAGAAAAGTATACCTGGGGATTTGATTTGGATCTCGGGACGTTTTTAGGCCTAATTAGTATCCCGGGAGGGTATTTTAGTCATTTTGTATTTTTGGGTAATTAAACCCACGAAAATTAAAGGGGTTATATCAGATGTTTAGGTTATCTCCTAGGGTTAGATAACTCAAAACACTAGAACGGCCATTGGAGAGGAGAGTAGAGGAGAGAGCTCTCAAGGCATTCCAAGGCTCAAAACTCATCCGTTTACAACGCCGCCACCGCCAACGCGTAGATCGCGAGACGGGGAATGCAACCACACCAAATTCAACACCAAACCAGATTTCTGAAAATCCCAGGCAAGTGTTTATCTTGCTTATTTCGTTGATGCATCATCCATATTAGTTTAGGAGTTATTAGGATGAGATTTATGGAAGAAAAACCCAATTTGAGATGGGAAATTTTCATGTAGTGATGATTTATATGATATTCTGGAAACTCTTTGTCATGTAAAGGATTAAGAGTTTGATTAAGAAAAGAGTTTTAATCAGATACAAACACTAAAATATTTATTATGGACGATCGGACCGTTGGAATTGGATGAAATTTTACAGAGAATTAGATGAAGACGAGAGGAAGCTACAGAAAAAAATTCAGCTCGATCGGACCGTTCAATATTTTTTAATATTTTTTCTTCTAGACAGTTTTATGTTTTGAGGACTCTTAGAGATAATAAAAATTCAATTAAAACTCCATTTTAATTCCGATTTCGAAACCATTTGAAATTCTCATCTTTGAAAATAAAATTCAAAATCCTTTAATGTAAGGCGAAATCTATATTTTTGGGATATTTTGCATAAGGGATAATGTAAGTATATATTAAAGGGGAGAGACACGTAAGAGAGAGTTACGTTGGAACATAAATGGATATCTACTGAATTGTACATTTGGAAGAATAGAGTCCATGAGGGTTAAGTAGTAAGTTGGAAAAACCCTTCGAATTAAAGTTAGAAACGAATCATTATACTTGATAAATAATAATGGGAAATAAGGATAAATGTTGTGAATGTGGGTTATTGGATAAACCTAAATTGATATAATAAAAGTGGTATATTTAAATGATTGTGTATGCATATATTATATACCTATGAAAATCATGCCCGCGCTACTTGCTATCCCTGAGGTTTTCGCGCTGGAACGATCTTATCTCGTGTGCCTTATGGGGGATATTGACTCGTACCCTAGAAGATAGAAATCCTAGGTACAGGCTATCGAATCGATAGTCACGGTCCTAAGAGACGTGAGGGTATGTACTGACCTCTTGGACTTGGAAACTATGCTTCGCCTCAATATTGTTTGTGTATGTATTTATACAGTTCGAGAGTGATCCCGAACTTGTATTCCCTTTAGTACGATTGATACGGGGATTGGATAGCAGAGTATCCCCGCACCATAATTTTTATGTGGGGTGATGTTAGAATATATATATTATACGAGTATTTAATATATTCTTGAACTTCTGAAATTTGGGAAACTGCCTACTTTGTTATGGTAAGTAAGACATGTATAATGACTCAAATTGGAAATACTTGTTTTGAAAAGTATAATATGATATTGTAAAACTTTATGAATCAATAAAGTTAAAATGAGCGTTTTGGTACTAAATGATATTATCCTTTTAAACCATGATGTTGTTAAATCTTAAATCTTGAGAGTCACCTAAGATAAGTTAAATCCTTGGGGAAAGATTGTGTGATATATGATGAGATAAACCCTTGGGGAGGTTAGTGCGATAGGAGTGCACATTACAAGAGAGGTGAGAATTTCTCAAGAGAGTGTCTTACTAATATGTTGTTGCATTGGCCTGTATCAATTTAAATACTTGCTAAACGAATTTTTAAATCATATACACTATCGGGCTCTGACCCGTTTCCATTTCTCTTTCTCTCTTGTATATATATATATGTATATATTACAAGTGCCCAGCCACAGGGACGTCTTGCATAGTGTCCTTTGGCAGGAACGCGCTGCAGCTTAGGTGGGAGTTACACGCCTATTGTTTAAACGACTTCATCCATTTGATTCTACTCCTAGAATGTTCATTATTGGGGCATGTGTCGCCCTTTCCATTTTTCAGTTGTTATTTGGATATTGTACTTCATCTATTTCTAGTATTGTCACTTTGGGATTTATTATATTCTGGACGGTTTACTTTAAGTTTTATTGTTAGTAGCCAGTTGTTGAAAGTTAAATTATTGGATTGATTGTTTAATAAAATAAATAAATAAATAAAACTTGAAAGGAATGTTAAAAATGGTTTTGACACTTAGCTTAATTAATTATGGTGTTTAAATTGGAACGACAGTGATGCTAAGAATGATCCAACTGTTCACCTTGATTTTAATTTAATAAAGGAGTAATCGCCCGGTATTTAATTAGGCGGGGTGTCACAGGTGGTATCAGAGCATCAAGTTCTAGTGTCCTTAGGATCTGTACGGCTTATTATGCTTTCAGCGTTGCTTTGTTTGTTATAGATCCCTTTGTTTAGGATTGTCGATTCCTTTGACGAGATTTCGTTCTCCTGCTATAATGTGTATACACTAGTGAATTCTAATTTTGTTCGGATGTGTGCATGTGCCGAGCGATAACGGATGTCAGAAGAGGACCGTTAAGCGTACATCAGGAGGCAGGGCTCAGTTGAGATTATGAAATATATCCGAGGATGATGACCGTAGTCGAGGTCACCTCCATTATGGCACGAGAAGTCACGACTAGAAAGGCGACTAAGGTGCAGCAATGATTTTCAAATGTTGTTATAGTCAAATGAGGTGCGAGGGTAAACTTACCCAATGTATTACAAAAACGTGTAGAGACTGTCAGTGGGAAATTTTAGAAATGCAAAAATTGTATGTGTTTACCAAAGGAGGTAAAGTATCCAAAGGCTTAAATATAGGACGAAGTGTGGCAAACTGAAAGTGAAAATTTAGAGAAAATTTTCTTGGCTTTCGGGACGAATTTATAATGGTTGGAGTCAACCACTAATTTTAGAAGTGGAATGCTATGCCTATAGGAGAACCTTAGGTACAGTGTTGACCGTATGTTCTTTCCTCAACTGTTCAGGATGAGAAGCAAACGTGGTTCTGAACTCATCGCAGGAGGGCATGACAGAAGTCCAATTGTGGATATGAATCCTAATCGTTAGCAAAATTTTGTATCGAAAGAGGTAGATACTAGTGGAGGAAACGACTCCAAGTGGGAGACCAACTTGTAATAATAGTTGATAATACTCGAGGAGGAAATTCTGATGGACGACCGATTCAGAGGTTGACAATGTCATATTTTGTCAATATAGATGATAACGCTTCTTTGTGGGGGAAGTTAAAGGAATCGAAGAATTTAGTCGAGAATAAGACTGAATACAACGGTGGTGGTATAGCACCACAAAAGGATGTGGATACACATCATGAAAATCATTTAAATGCTTCAGATAGTTAAATTCTTACCAAGTGATGGTAAATTCAGTAAGTACTATTATAGATAGTAACATGATCTTTATGGCCTATAAAGCTAAGGGAACAACCGGGATGGCTAATAGGAATCGAGTCTACTAAAGTCCGAGAGAAGGACAATCCTAACCTGGTTAGTAGGACAGGTGATAAGTGGACTATGTGTTGAGGTATTTTGGTGCGGAGTGAAATTACTTGCGATAATATGTTCCAAAGTGAGAAAAAGGGACAAGAATACGATGCCTAGTAAAGGACGACGATTAAAAATAATTTTGGTTTGGTTTGGGCAGACGTGTTACGTCCGAAAACCATTTGTGCAGTCAAGACGATTGCCAGGATGGATGTATAAGTTGTATCCTTAGAGGATGCAGCGTGTTTATGTGACACGAGCGAGTCACCATATTTTGTGCATTGCTAGATTAGCATGTGAGATGAGTTTAATGCATATCATTATAAATGTTACCATTATGTGAATATGTTTCCTTAGTATAGCGGGATTTTTCTTTGGTGCTATCCGCGGGGGATGAATGAGTATATTAACAGTGTTTTATACTTTATTGAGGTTACTCATTGTAGTGATGCGATACACGAGTATGATATTATCTTTGTTAAAATGTTATAGAAATGGGTAGTATGATAGTGGGCATTTATTGCAAGGCTATCGGAGTAGTTACATTAGTGCAACACGTTTTGTTTTGGCGAGGCTTTACCTGTAAGAAGGTTTGACTCGCACTTATATTATTTATCCTAGAGACTTCGGAGGAGATAGTGGGCTCGAGATATTCGATACCAATGTATGTATAGACTTTGTCAGTATGATTCAGTATGTACCGGGATTTACCGTTGAGCGAAAAGACTTGACTCGGTATTATGTTTAGCACTCCGGACTTAGTGATAGGAAGAGTGCAGTGTTATATTTATCCTTAAGAGATGTGGGAGTTAAGAGTTATACCCCTAATGTTAGAAAAAGGAAATTTAGAGAATTTCGATCGTATGTATCCTAGGTTTATAGAATGTAATTACCATCAACCAATACGGGACGATAGTGAAATTGGTGAAACGTTCTTTGTTAAGCATAATTACGGGAGAAATTGTAACTTTTTTGTCAAGGGACGGAATAAAGGGGTATATACTATGGACGGAGGACCTAACGGATTTCGATAACCGACAATGATAGGTAGTAGTGTATCGGGGGGTTCCTTGTTTGGATTTCGCTTTGCGAGACATCCCACGCATGAAACTTAGCGTAAGGTTGGAAATAGGGAGACGTTTGGTCACTATTCCATGAGTTCGGTACCCTGGTCGAAATGGGATCAAGTAATTATGTATGTAAGTTGGAAGTTGAATTTTGTTTTAAGGTCATTGGAGCCGGATTTTTGTGGTAGGAAAGCATTGAAAGTTATCCCCACGAGTTGAGGGGTGGAACGATGATAAGGAGAATTTAAGAATTTTGATTTCTAGGGTGATTGAGAGTACCCAAATGTCATAACCGCATACAGAACACAAGGTGAATAAAGAGTTGGAATGATTTTTAGCATGGATTATCTGGAAAGAACTTTATATTATACAAAAGAGATGACCTGTAATTATTTTGATGAATAGAGCGTTAGTGATTTATTTTGGTTGTTGTACCTATTTGGGAAAATTGTTGTACTTATCTGAGGAAGGTTGAGAAATATTATTCCTCTTTTATTGTCATGGAATTTGAATGCCCTATTCCTTCTATTCCGTTGAATTTAGTTAGTCCTACAGATGAGTAGCATGTCGTTCCCTCTCCCAGGGCGGTCGGAGTGTTGCAAAAATGTGGGCATCTTGGTTAACTACAGTTAAAATAGTCCGAGTCGAAGGGACGTGGTAATAGACGTGTGAAATATATGTTTGTGGGACTAGTATAACGAAGTGGAAGTGATAGAGTGGATTAAACGTCACATGAGGGGCGATAATCCATATATAAGTGTGCAATTAGAATAGCACGCCCTAACTTGATTGGAAGGCTGTGGGAAGCCATTCAAGAATTGGTATTCCTTGAATAGAGTATAATTTAATTGTTATGAAGCACACCCGGAGCGGAGTTGTTATTAGTCAAGTGTGAGAGAGACTTGCGCATACAAAGAGTAATGATGTTAGTATAGTATAAGAGATCCAGAAGTGCGCTTCGTGGAGAGAAGAGCACGGGTCGGAACTTTCGGCATACTCCAAGGAAGGAAGGGGAGTATTACGTGTCACTTAATGTGAGACATTTCAAGGGAAGAATCGATGTTTAGCGAGACGTAGTGAGTAGTCTCTACATACACTTCCCATAGGTAAGGTTTGGTTGAAAGAGGAGAATCAACCAAAGAATTTTGTGTTTATCGAAAATTCCTTAAATTGGAAGAGGTTGGTAAAGTCGGTAAAGTTCTTGGATGGGTTTCCATCCTCAAAACAAGATCAAGGTTTTATCCCGAACATGTGAATTAAGTCGCCGAGAAGGAAGTGATTGATATTCCTTTGGGCTGGCTTACAATATTAACTAGTGTGCCCCAGACTTCCTTTGAAAGGAAGGACCGCGCCAGTGCATGGTCCGGCGCAGTATAAATTTCTGAATCAGGATGAGATTGGTGAATCCCACCTTTGATATGGGATTTCAGGAACCAGTGGAGATAAGATTTCGTTCCGAGTAGGATGTATCACCCTTAACCAGGGAATAAGCGCATGGTGATTAAAGATTAGTGGAGCCACGTGAAGGAGATTTTGGAATCTTGGTACGATGATTTTAAGAATGCTCTATAGAAGCACTCGTACCTGTTTGTCGCGTACGAGGTACTTATTAAGGTTTTGTTATGGAAGAACCTCGACTATTCTCCTTCCGTATGTTTAGAGGAGAGTAGATAATCAGAATTTTTGGATCGGTCGAGAAAATATTCGATAACTATGGTGGAATTCCACGACTGTTTCAGGCAGTCAAGAGTGGTCAAATGTTCGTATGATCTTCTCAGAATGGGAATTTTGTGTATGAATAAATCCGAGTAGTTGTCATGTAGTGAGGTGCGGCCTCGTAATGATAGTGAGATAATGGAATTTATAACATATAGACGTAACCTATTCAAATGTTATCAGTTGGGAGTGCAATGTGAAGTGTCTCCAATGAGAATGTAAAACAATGTTGCTGTGAGGAAAAGGCATTAGTGATTGAGCGTCGTACTATGTAGATAGTTTGCGTACTGACAAGGATATCCAGAGTTGTGCTACCTGATAGGCCATATTTTCCGAATTTCGGGACGAAATTCCGTTATTAGGGGGGGAAGTATGTAATACCCCGTATTTTCATGGCTTTTAAATTTAAGGATTTATTAAATTTAATTGAGATAAATTAATTTAATTTTAATTCGAAATGTTGTTTTAAATATTTACTAGCGTGACAAGAGTTAGTAATTACTGGGAATATATTATTTGTTGCATATTACTGGATGAGTATAGTAATATATGAGATTTATTTTTATAATATTGTCACGTGTGAATAAAATGACAATTGTGGAAATTTAAGTCGGGACGCGCCTGTGTCGTGTCGGGACTAAATGTGGATTAATAAAAGTGAATATTTTATAGGTTGTTCGTATGGTCGTTTCGAGTGTACCAGCGCATCCGGAAGGGTCGAGATAGTCAGAAAAGTATACCTGGGGGTTTGATTTGGGTCTCGAGGCGTTTTTAGGCCTAATTAGTACCCCGGGAGGGCATTTTAGTCATTTTGTATTTTTGGGTAATTAAACCCACGAAAATTAAAGGGGTTATATAGATTGTTTAGGTTATCTCCTAGGGTTAGATAACTCAAAACACTAGAACGGCCATTGGAGAGGAGAGGAGAGAGCTCTCAAGGCATTCCAAGGCTCAAAACCCATCCGTTTACACCGCCGCCACCGTCAATGCGTAGATCGCGAGACGGGGAACGCAACCACACCAAATTCAACACCAAACCAGATTTCTGAAAATCCCAGGCAAGTGTTTATCTTGCTTATTTCGTTGATGCATCATCCATATTAGTTTAGGAGTTATTAGGATGAGATTTATGGAAGAAAAACCCAATTTGAGATGGGAAATTTTCATGTAGTGATGATTTATATGATATTCTAGAAACCCTTTGTCATGTAAAGGATTAAGAGTTTGATTAAGAAAAGAGTTCTAATCAGATACAAACACTAAAACATTTATTCCGGACGATCGGACCATTGGAATTGGATGAAATTTTACAGAGAATTAGATGAAGACGAGAGGAAGTTACAGAAAAAATTCAGCTCGATCGGACCGTTCAATATTTTTTAATATTTTTTTTGCTAGACAGTTTTATGTTTTGAGGACTCTTAGAGATAATAAAAATTCAATTAAAACTCCATTTTAATTCCGATTTCGAAACCATTTGAAATTCTCATCTTTGAAAATAAAATTCAAAATCTTTTAATGTAAGGCGGAATCTATATTTTTGGGATATTTTGCATAAGGGATAATGTAAGTATATATTAAAGGGGAGAGACACGTAAGAGAGAGTTACGTTGGAACATAAATGGATATCTACTGAATTGTACATTTGGAAGAATAGAGTCCATGAGGGTTACGTAGTAAGTTGGAAAAACCCTTCGAATTAAAGTTAGAAACGAACCATTATACTTGATAAATAATAATGGGAAATAAGGATAAATGTTGTGAATGTGGGTTATTGGATAAACCTAAATTGATATAATAAAAGTGGTATATTTAAATGATTGTGTATGCATATATTATATACCTGTGAAAATCATGCCCGTGCTACTTGCTATCCCTGAGGTTTCCGCGCTGGGACGATCTTATCTCGTGTGCCTTATAGGGGATATTGACTCGTACCCTAGAAGATAGAAATCCTAGGTACAGGCTATCGAATCGGTAGTCACGGTCCTAAGAGACGTGAGGGTATGTACTGACCTCTTGGACTTGGAAACTATGCTTCGCCTCAATATTGTTTGTGTATGTATTTATACAGTTCGAGAGTGATCCCGAACTTGTATTCCCTTTAGTACGATTGATACGGGGATTGGATAGCAGAGTACGCCCGCACCATAATTTTTATGTGGGGTGATGTTAGAATATATATATTATACGAGTATTTAATATATTCATGAACTTCTGAAATTTGGGAAACTGCATACTTTGTTATGGTAAGTAAGACATGTATAATGACTCAAATTGGAAATAATTGTTTTGAAAAGTATAATATGATATTGTAAAACTTTATGAATCAATAAACTTAAAATGAGCATTTTGGTACTAAATGAAATTATCCTTTTAAACCATGATGATGTTAAATCTTAAATCTTGAGAGTCACCTAAGATAAGTTAAATCCTTGGGGAAAGATAGTGTGATATATGATGAGATAAACCCTTGGGTAGGTTAGTGCGATAGGAGTGCACATTAGAAGAGAGGTGAGAATTTCTCAAGAGAGCGTCGTACTAATATGTTGTTGCATTGGCCTGTATCAATTTAAATACTTGCTAAACGAATTTTTAAATCATATACACTATCGGGCTCTGACCCGTTTCCATTTCTCTTTCTCTCTTGTATATATATATATGTATATATTACAGGTGCCCAGCCACAGGGACGTCTTGCATAGGGTCCTTTGGCAGGAACGCGCTGCAGCTTAGGTGGGAGTTGCACGCCTATTGTTTAGACGACTTCATCCATTTGATTCTACTCCTAGCATGTTCATTATTGGGGCATGTGTCGCCCTTTCCATTTTTCAGTTGTTATTTGGATATTGTACTTCATCTATTTCTAGTATTGTCACTTTGGGATTTATTATATTCTGGACAGTTTACTTTAAGTTTTATTGTTAGTAGCCAGTTGTTGAATGTTAAATTATTGGATTGATTGTTTAATAAAATAAATAAATAAAACTTGAAAGGAATGTTAAAAATGGTTTTGACACTTAGCTTAATTAATTAGGGTGTTTAAATTGGAACGACAGTGATGCTAAGAATGATCCAACTGTTCACCTTGATTTTAATTTAATAAAGGAGTAATCGCCCGGTATTTAATTAGGCGGGGTGTCACAATTATATAGGTTGTTTAATTGTACTTCATTCCTAATGCTTGATTCGAACCGGGTTGACCATGGGTAACCCATAAATCCGAGTCGGGGTGTTACACAAACTGTATGTACAACTATTTTATCCGTATGCTTTCGATTTTCTTGGATTCGGATAATATACGTATTCATTTTCATTATTCAATACACATACATTGAGCCTACTTAACATTCATTTGTAACTTTTCTAAATCTCAACAATAATATTAGTTGCACAACATTCTAGATATGATAAAATATTTTATTATTAATGACGGTAGAAATAAGTAAATAAAATTTTAGGATGATCAAAGATAAGTCCTAACATTTAATATGTACTAAGTGATCATTTTATTGACCTCATAACATGGCATATTGGGTCAATGAGAGTTTAAGAAGTCATATTTGTAAACAAATAAAAAAAATAAAGCTTGATGAGTGTCAAGGTAAGTTAATAGGTCTCAATTACACAACGTTGGCAACACTACTATTTATGAATTATCATGAATATATCAATATAAGAAATAATGTCCATAGGTACCGTGACTTTAGACAAAAAGACGATGTAAAAATAAATACAAAGTGTAAGAGGGTAGTAACGACTAGAGATTAAGGGATACAATCGTCTTATATTTATACATTTTTAAAGAATTATTTAGATTGTATGAAATTAGCAATCGAGATAACTAAATTACAAATGTTGTGTGTGTGTGTGTGTGTGTGTGTGTGTGTGTGAGTGTGATGGAGTGTCTGGCTCCAGTGCAGACTTACTTGAGGACTAAATCGTACGGACCATTTTTTTAAAAAGTAAAAAAAATAGAGTTGATTTGTTTTAAGTTGCTTAAACTGATATATTTCGACTGATTTCTTTAAATAGAAATAGAAAATCATTTTGAGTTTTTTTTTTTTTTGGGGGGGGGGGGGGGGGGGGGGGGGCGAGGGGATGGAGGGGGTGGTTATTGTAATATAGCTTAAATACCTCACAAAAAAATTAACTCATGTACTATTTTAAAAATGTTGGTTTGCACTATTCATATATATATTTAAAGTTTACAAAAGTAAACTCTAAAAAATGAACGTTAAGAAAAGAAATCTAAAAACCAGTTAATTGTAATTCCTATGCTGTAATTGGTACGTGCGCACGACAATGGACACGCATGCGACACATATTTTTTAATATACACAACCCCACTTCCCCTAAACACACACACACACACACACACACATCTGCAGTAACTGGGTCGGGCAGCAGCTGTTGGGTCGCCCCTAAGTTCTTTGTAAACGTCTAGCAGTTCGTAATGATTTAAAGGTACAATCGGGGTTTATAGCAGTTCCATCAGGGAAAGATTTGGTGACCATGGGACATGTGGTTCCCCTGGACCCTTTGAATGGAGCAAGAAGCACTGGACGGCGCTTACCCTACTCGGTGGAAGGTTCACTGATGGAACTGTCAACGGGTGGTAACGTGGCAGGAGGTATTGGTGGGTCAGTCAGAGAGCGGTGGCCTGAGTGCAATGGTTGGACGGTATGTCAGAGGTATTGGCATGGATGGGATGTCTTTTAATGGAATTGGGGGGCAGACGGGGGGATGAAAATCGGGTATTGAAGTGGGTTTTTAAGCAGGTGGGTAAATGGAAATTTAGAAGCTATTGAAGTTGGGGGGGGGGGGGGGGGGAATAAGGTCTGTAATGTTTGTGTATGTTAAAAAATACGCGGGTTCACTGCCACTGGCGCGGACCAATTATAATATAGAAAACTCAATTAATTGGTTCTTAGGTTTTTTTTTAATGTTCATTAAAATGTTCATCTTTTAGCGTTCACTTTTGAACCTCTCTCTCTCTCTCTCTCTCTCTCTCTCTCTATATATATATATATATATATATATATATATATATATATCAGATTGCCCGTTCTCGAAGGCAGGACGAAAATTGCCCAAAATATTGGATGTATAAACAATGAAAGTCAAAGGTTTTTTACAACATGTAAAAATAATTTAGAAAATTTGGGCAAAATTTCCTTTATTTATAGGACTATCCACGCTATTTAGAAATAAATAAATAAAAAGTCCACAACAAAATATTATAGGACTATCCGTCGTGTCACAACAAATATCAAATATTATGTATGAACTTATTTTATACATTCTCAATTCCGTACCCGAAGGCACGCACAATTTCTAAATTATCATTACTCTTCCCAAGTTATATATAGTACAATAGCAATAATAATTGTTCACCCTGTTTTAAAAAAAATCTATAATAACAATAATAATAGTATATCTTAGACCTCACATAAATCTCATCTATTATTTAGCTCACAACCTCACGTAGCATAATATAAAGTTCAAATTTCAAAGACAGTCCAATTAAAGCCTAGTTATTATGACAGCATAGCATGTTGAGGCATTACAAATCTCATTTCACCCAACTTGTGTTTCCATCCGTGACTGTAATACACCATGCTTCTTGTATCACCCCCATCACGTCTTGTTCATCCATCATTACAAAACTCTTGTACCAAAAATTCATCTCCATCTATCATGAAATGCAAGCAAAAAATCACTATCATAATTATATATAAATGACAATCACAGTATTATGAGAGTATAAATTGAACATCCAATACTACAATTATAAAAAACAAATGGTGAAAATGCAACTTTCATGGGAAATGTAACAATGGTTATGGCAATGCTTGAACTCATATTATGAAGTCTTTCCAATATCATTAAAATTTAAACATTGATGGAATGAAACTGCAAGCTTATCTTACTACTAAAGATTTGAAATGGCATTGTGAAATACTAAATAAGGTTCAATGACTACACGCGGCATGAATAAAATGTAAGGTTCAATGTAAGATTTGAAATGGCATTGTGAAATACTAACTAAGGTTCAATGTAATCTCTAGCATGAATAAAATATGCTACTACACCCGGCATGGCATATTAGCATACAACATTAGTAGTGGGGAATATCAAGTATAACTAATTAGTTATTTTTATTAGCATACAACTTTGTAAAAAGCATTGGAATAATGTTATACAAATAGTGCATCCGATTGACTAATATGATAAAATAAAAGGTTGTAAAAGAACATCTAACATGTTCAAATAGGATATTTAAACCCAAACACTCTCACATACTATTAAAATAATTATAGGTTAAACAAAAACATTATTAAACAGATATTTCAGGGAGTTAATATGGGTCAGAATAAGGGGAAACATTAACCCAACCATATACATAAAAAACAAAATTATTGACTTTGATATCAAATTTTACCCTTTAAACACCACCAAAAATAGCCCGAAACGAAGTTAGCTAGGCACAGACGACACGAATCTAATGGCACCATAATCGCCTCATTCTGAATTACCATTAAAAAGTTATGGCCTTTCTACCAAATAGTGCACGAGCGACACTTTAAAGCCCATTCTAAACTCAAACTATTCCTGCAACTATAGCAACATGGATTCTTTACAAGAACTACAAACTAAAGTATTGTATAATGTACAACATGTCTTGAGTTTCAGGGATAATGTTTATTCATAAGTCAAACCAATTCACTGCGGATATCTTCAAAACAATACCTAAACAGAAAATAATGTACATGTTACTCTTTACAATCTAATGTACCTCATTTGTCTATACCTAAATATAATATACCCAAATAGAATATATGATATACTTGAATCTAACATACCTAAACATAAGTAGCAAAGCCTTGTTTAGAAAAGAAAAATACAGATAAAATAATAACAACTTTAGCATAAAATCTTGACAACACTACCGACATATAATTTTAAATAAATGAAGATGAATAAGAGAAAGAAGAAAGAGAGTGAGATGCTGAAAATAGGTAGATACAATCTAGGAATCAGTTCAATACTCTATCAAAACATGGGAGGTATCAAATGATTACCGGGTAAACAAATGTTACATGTTATTTTATCACAAACATGCCTAGGGTTCACATGTCAGCTATTCATCACAAACATGCCATGCACTTCTATAAAATGGAAAAGAATCCAAATATAGGGTAAAATATCACATGGAACAGTAGAACATAATTTCTGCAACATCAACTAACTCAACATCAATTTAATGTTTGTAGCATGTAAATGTATCCTAAAGCCTACCTACATCTGACCCGAATGCCAATTTTTTCATTTATTTCTTCTATCAAATAGTTATTTAGTTTTGTTTCACTGTTCTATGGCTTTAACGTATAAATTTGTTCTCAAGCGGACGATTAAATGTAATATGGACAGTGAGAGTGTATCACAAATTTATAAAAATATAGTGCAAATTAATGTTTAAAGTGGGATTTGACAAACTAACTGTATGTGCTTGTTTATATCTTTAGACATTATGTCAAATAAGGAACCTTCTTAGTTGAATTTGATAGAATTTGTTAACATAAAATTTTTTACTTTCATTTAGACAATCCTGAATATTTATTAGCATAAAAATCTCAAATTCTAACATACCTTTAAAATTGCATATCATACTTTAATGTTTCTCCCCCAAGGAATACTGTATCCTAGACATTATAAAAAGAAAGGGAAAACACAATTATCATAAATTTCTTCAATCTCATATAAGTAGTGAAGTGATAACAAAGGTCTTGAAGATCAAACCTTTTAAGACCAAAGTTTACCAAGTATTGAATGATATGAACCCAAATAATTCTAAAATATCAAGCAATGAATAATCTGTTCTGAGTTCCTGTAAAAAAGAAACATGATATATTTAAAACATAAATTTATCTTCTAATTTTCAAACATAAGTGGAAAAATAGCCTCGTATCATTAATTATAAGCAATATTTGTTTAGAAGATTAGATGAATAAAAAATTATGCATAATCAAATACTTCATGTCACTCAGTACACAATATTGCAATGGATGGAGTGATCAAATATTTCATGGTCTTTATAACTTCCATAGCATATAAAGTATAGAGATCATAATGTATATAAATGTATTTAAATAAAAATCATATGTTTTTAAACAAAAAACATGTGTATTTAACCCTTTAAGGTCGGTCATATTATTGTGCCCAAGGTTCTTGACATTGACCCCTTGCAACATCTACAAATTGATCTCATTATAGCCAATACCTACTTTCAAGTTTCGGTAATTGAACTCCTAGATGCATTGCGGGTCAGCGCAAGAGGTCAGGAGGTTTCCTTCTGCTGTTGTTTGTACAGTTAAGAAGATACGCTTACGAAAAAAATGAATTTAAATACATATGAGATAGATATAAAAGTGTAGAGCTTCAAATAGGGAAGTCTTAAATTAAGAACATCTCTGGGAACATATATCGGAATACCCATCGAGTTGGTGCCTGAATTCAAATTGGTGGCGGACAGGTTCTATGAAAAAAATCAATCAATAATATGGGGACACAATACTTAGAAAGAAATAAACACATACTACCAAGCGCATATACACACAATGAATGTATTACTCATTATTCAAACCTAAGTGGAACAACTACACAAATACCGATATGCGGCCATGAATCCTACATATTAAGATAACAATTAAGATTAAGAATGAAAAAAGATTTGATTCATCAATGTTGGAAAATACCCCAATTTTGAACCCCAGGGCGAAACCTAAGTCAAATAACTACCAAAAGCTGAAACTCGCAATTCATCAAACATAACAATAGCACAAATTGTAGACTAATAAGATAAAACGAAAACAATTAAAAGTAACTGAATAGATTCAAAATGACTTTTTTTATTAAATTATGATCACAAATTAGTATGGGTAATGTCCAATGTATCCCAAAAACAAATATCAAAATTATCATAATTGGATTTTCAAAACAAAAACCCCAACATTCATTTGAAAAAAAAAACAAATAATTAG
Source organism: Sambucus nigra (assembly GCA_949130495.1). Lineage (NCBI taxonomy): Eukaryota > Viridiplantae > Streptophyta > Magnoliopsida > Dipsacales > Adoxaceae > Sambucus > Sambucus nigra. The sequence continues at coordinate 63,642,057 of OX422224.1, read as the reverse complement.
ATCTGCAAAACAAAACCACCAGAAAAAGGAAAATAAAAGATCCCCAATTTTCAAACCCTACCCCATCAATCAACATAAAAGATCCCCAATTTTCAAACCCTACCCCATAAATCAACATCAAAGATCCCTAATTTTCAAACCCCATTTTGAACGGTATAAAACTACTAAAAACAAAATATATTACATTTAAATTCCAATCCACAATAACCATACAAAAATTCTTATTAAAAATTTCAAACACAATTGAATAAATCATCTCTTGATCTCGAGAAACATGAAATGCAATAATGAGAGATTCTGCTAAAGTTGCAGAATCAAAGCAATAAACTAACATTACAGTAGCAAAACCAAGAAAACACAAATTCTTCTAACAAATTGTAGCTGAGATCGTGTGAGGGAGAGATTAACTTTTTACAGCAGCGGTAGAGGGATGAGGCGGCAACATTGGGAGGGATTGTGGGAGAGAGAGGCAGAGGCATACGTGAATGGATGAGTAGGGAGAGGGAGAGTGAGGGAGGCGGATGAGGGAGGAGGGAGAATTTACTTCAATAATTCCTATTGCGAGTAGATTCTAGAAATAAAACACAAATGTTAGTTATACACTGAGAATCATCAGAGACTTTTCTTCATCTCTTATGACTTAAGCTTCTACTCCAAACCTCCACCTGAACATTACTTTCCCAAACTTATTATAACATCTACCTTTAAACCACCAAATAAAATAGCAAAATGTGATGAACTATCAAACTTAAGACTAAAAAATAGTACAACACAATCAACTAAAATCATCAAGTCATAATTTTCAACTGGAACTAGTTTAAGATAATTCAAAAAACATATGAGGAATCCATTTAGGACAAAGGAGATTAAAAAGTTAGGATAGAAGAACCCATCACTACACCAAAACTGGCCAATGGTGATGGCCAAAATCCTTGACCAAGACTGTGGCTCACGGACTTGGGTTGTGACCATTTCGGGCACGACCAATTTCGTGGGTCGTGACCCAAGTCCATGACCAATCGGGGAGTCACGTCCCTGAAGGGTCACGATAGATGGTCGCGGACTTGGGACGTGACCCATACCGCGATGGGAAAAAAATGATCGCGGCCAAAGTCCGTGACCCATATTGCGATGAAAAAAAATGGAACAAAATGGTCGCGGCCAAAGTTCATGACCCCCAACCGCGATGCAAAATGGTCGCAGCCAAAGTCCGTGACCAATACTACAACCATTTTTTTTAAAACAAATTATCGCGATAGTGGCAAGAACTTTGGTCGTGACCATTTTTCGTCGCGGTTAGGGGTCACGGACTTTTTCCACGACCATTTTTTCCATTTTTTTATCGCAGTGTGGATCACGAACTTTGGCCGCGACCATTTTTCGTTGCAGTTAGGGGTCATGGACTTTGACAGTGACCATTTTTATGCTCGACGAAAAAAATAAAAATGGTCATGGACAAAGTCCATGGCCATACTTCACTATAATAAAAAATGATTTTTTTTTCAATCCTAAAATTGGTGGTCACCTGACTGCGCGACCGATTACTGCGTGTTACGTTGGACACGCACGAGGTGTTACAAATATTTATTATTGGTGAAACAATAAAAAAAGTCACAAATTGTGAACCGGGAACATTGTTAATAAACAAATGCACATACAAACTTCAAAATATTACAAGTCTTAATAGTTCACAGACAAAAAAAAATGGACAGAGTTCCCTCTGTTTTCTGGACATTCTAAACCTTGTTAATATAAAACCTGTGTAATATAAAGCTCGTACGGCCATAAAATTTAACAATCAAATTACAAAAGCCCGCAAGGCCATAAAACTAATCAATAAACTATAAAAGCCCGCACGATAGTAACACATAAAAAAAATCCTGAATGTCAACAACATTATATAAGCAATCTTCCTGTTGTAAACCATTGTCTTCTTCATGTGTTCCACGTGGATAAAAGCAAATTATAAAATGTTATCCTGTAAAAAAATAGCATATAAAAAATAAACGATATCAATAACCAAGTAGTTTAAAAAAAATCATATTCAAGATGAAAAATTACATATACGAGTTATAATGATCATCATACTAGTTCCTACGAGTTACATCGATCTCGTGTGAGGTGTTGGTGCCTCTCACGGGACCGTTTGGAGGTTATTTCATATTTTCGCCCTCTAACGCCATGTTTTGCCTAAGTCCTGATATTTTTAAATTATCATCGTATTCTCAAACCAGGAGTCCCGTGATCACGCAATCAGTTTCTACGAGTTACATTAGTCCAGTGCGAGGTGTTGGTGCCACTCACGGAGCCGTTCGGGGGTTGGGTCAGGTTTTTGACTTCTAACGCCGTGTTTTTATTATCTTCGTATTCTCAAACCGGGAGTCCCGTGATCGAGCGGTCAGTTCCTAAGAGTTACATTGGTCCCGTGCGAAGTGTTGGTGCCTCTCACGGGGCCGTTCGGAGGCTGTTTCGAATTTTTGCCCTCTAATGCCAAGTTTTTAAGCATAAGTCCCATATTTTCAAATTATCGTCGTATTATCAGACCGGGAGTCCCTTGATTGCGCGATCAGTTCCTAGGAGTTACATTGGTCCCATGCGAGCTGTTGGTGCACTCATGGGGCCATTCGGGGGTTGTGTCGAGTTTTTGCCTTCTAACGCCATGTTTGTAAGCCTAAGTCTAAAAATTTATAAATTATCATCGTATTCTCAAACCGGGAGTCACTACACCAAAATGGGCAAATTTTCACCTTTCAACCGGCCAGCCTTGTCAAGGTCATTGACCGTGACAAAAAACACGCGTTTTATGTCACGGTCATTGACCTTGACACGACCGTGACAAAGAATTGTCACGATCAATGACCGTGACAAGGCCGTGACAAATTGACTTGTCACGATCATTGACCGTGACAATTATTTAAATAATTGTCACGGTCAATGACCTTGACACGACCGTGACAATATTTCCAGCAAAAACCCTTTCCCCCTTATTTTTTCCCTCCCGCCGTTCCCTCCCTCTCTCTCTCTCTCTCTCTACTTTCAGGTCGATTTTCTCTCTCTCTCTCTCTCTCTTCCATTTATATATATGTTTGTGTGTATATATATGTGTGTATGTGTGTATATATCCAAAAATGTAAATGTAAATAATATCCAAAAATGTAAATGTAAATTAATTCAAATTGATAATAATTGATATTTTCACAAAATTTGATAATATTATATGAAATTGATAATAATAATTGATAATGATATTATATGAAATTTGATAAATTAATTCAATGTAATATTATATGAAATATGAAATTCAATGTAATATTATATGAAATTTGAAATAATATGAAATAATATTATATGAAATAATAATATTATATGAAATAATATGAAATAATATTATATGAAATAATATTATATGAAATATGAAATTCAATGTAATATTATATGAAATTGATAATATTATATGAAATTTGATAAATTAATTCAATGTAAATAATAATTGATATTTTCATTTAAATTGATAATAATTTTATTCATGAAATTAATTCAATTAGGTAAAACCCTAGATAATTTTTTAACAGAATTTGATAATATTATATAAAGTTTAGTAAATTCACAAAATGTTGCCAATTGTATGTTTTTAGGAATATCATTAGTTAGAATCCATACACATGCATGTTGTTAGAAAGTCTTAAATTTAATTCTCACTTTAATTTGTAGAATCTCTGTACTTGGTTGGATTTATCCCTTTATGATAATGAAATTTATGCTCCAATTATAATTATCTCATGTCATAATTTTATTGATAAACAATAAATGTGTGTGTGTATGTGTGTGTGTGTATGTGTGTGTGTGTGCGTGTGCGTGTGCGTGTGTGCGTGGCGGGGGGAGGGGGTGGGGTATGTGTATATGTGTGTGTATGGTGGTGTGTGGTGGGGGAGTGGGAGGGGGGTAGTGGGGTTGGGGTGTGGGGTGTGGTGGGTGAGCTGATAATATTTTGTTACAATTTGTGGGGGGTGGGGGTGGGGTGTGTGTGTGTGCGTAGGTGTGTGCGTGTGTGGTGGGGGAGGGGGGTAGTGGGGGTGTGTATGTGTACTATTAACATTTTTTTTATCTGTACTAATAACATTTTTTTACAGCAAAAATTGTCTCCTTCAGATATTAAGGCGAAGATGATGATGTTGTTTATGATGATGTCGTCTGGGTTCGGTGGTAGCGGAGGCGACGAGGGCTCCTCCGCCCCTAAGCTCCCCAAATATGGAAAATTTGGGATTACCGTCGAGAACAAGTCGGAGCTATTAGCGAGATCCCTCGAGCTGCTAAAGACGGTCATCGGCCCGGGGTTTATGAGTTGGAAGGAGGTGCCATATGAGCTCAAGTTAGGTGTTTGGGCGGCACTACAGGTAATATATTTATATTTATATTTATATTTATATGAATATTTCAATTTCAATTTCAATTTCAATTTCATATTTCATATTTATATTTATATTTATATTTATATTTATATTTATATTTATATTTATATTTATATTTATATTTATATTTATATTTATATTTATATTTATATTTATATTTATTCGCAACTAACATTGTGTTTGTTGGACAGGAACAATTCAACTTGGATCCAAAGCTACGCGATTCCGTCTTGGAGCAGTTGAGGGAGCAACACAAGACGTGGAAGAAAAATATACAGACACGGTACTTTGGGAAAACACGAGAGTCCATTATATAATGGCGCGGATCCGTCCCGCCCAAGGAGCCGATCTCATTGGCACAATGGCAAAAGTTCATTAACAATGAGATCGAGGATCGACAATTGGCATCTCGTCAATCGGGGAGGGAAAATCGGGTAAAAAATACGGACGTGCACTACTCCGGCCGGACCTCTTACGCTGAGGTGGAGCATAGGATGCAGGTAAAATTTAATTTATCTATAACTACAGAAATATATTATTCTTCATTATTTTACTTTGCGGGGCCGATACAAATTTTACTTTACTTTATTTTATTTCAAGGGGTAGGGTGTGGGCCAGGGGGTAAGCCACATAGGCTCGATACTTATGTGGCTCTTCGGACGAAGAAGGGGAAGGACAAGGAGGTGTCCCCGAGCATCGCGACCACGATTGTAAGTAATCCGACAGTTTAATTATTGTTAATTACGTTATAATTTTTTAGTTTACTTATTTTATTAATCATGTGCTTTTTGTCGTTTCAGGCAAAGCTTAAGGAAGTGCATGAGTCGCAGTCTGATGCCGACAAGGCATCTTTGTCCACAGACGCACTCAGCCAAGTGCTTGGCTCTGATCGCAAGGGGAGGACAAGGGGAGTGAGCTCGCGGGTGGCCAAATCTAGGATCATCGGATTGGAGACGAGCGACACCGGGTTGGCTCGAACGGTGGATTCACACGACGCGAAGCTGTCCCGTTTGGAGGCGACGGTCCAAGATATGTACGCATTCATGAAGCGTATGTTGGGTGGAGATCGTAAAGGGAAAGGGAAAGGGAAGGAGAAGGAGAAGGCGGTGGAGGAGGAGGTGCGGGAGGACGAGGCGCAGGATGACGAGGATGTGGACCTCGCTGCTTCATCACCGACACGTTCGTACTTCGATGATCCACTTCCCTATTTGGTGCCCTTCAACAGACCATTGTCGACACTTGGTTGGCCGAGCGTGTTCATATTGGACGTATTTGATGGCCAGCGGATAGGGCGGGGTTGAGGGACCCGAATATCTTCGAGGGTGGAATTGTCTATGGACGTGTGCTTCAAGAGATGGAGTCCAGGGTGCTCGTCACACATGTCATACCCGGGAAGGAGAACTCCCTATTGTGGTTGCGCGAACAATGCCGCACGACGTATATTAGTGGGTGCGTCAATTCGTATGTCGTGTGGCCTACTCACCTCCTCAGTTTTATCCAAGACATGTAGTAACATTATTTTTAAGTTTGTCCATTTTAATTATATTTGGATTATATCGTCATGTATATTATTTCTATTTTGAATATTTGGATTATATCGTCATGAATATATATTTGCGTTATCTTTAGTTTGTGTTGGATATATGATGTTTGGAACAGGTATAACGTTGCTATAACAGGTACAAATATACTGCTGGGCAGTGGCAGTGGCCATACTGCCCAGCAGATTTTTTTTAAATTCTGCCCAGAATTGTCACGGTCATTGACCGTGACAAGCCCGTGATAAAAGTTGTCACGGATGTGTCACGGTCAATGATCGTGACATTTTTTTAAAAAAGGGTCACGGATTTGTCACGGTTATAAACCGTGACAAACGTGTCACGGTCATTGACCGCGACACGACCGTGACAAAAAATGAGAGTTTTGTGTCAAGGTCAATGACCGTGACAAAAAAATTTGTCTCGCCTCGAAATGTCACGGTCATTGACCTTAACAAGTTGGATTTGTCAAGGTCAATGACCTTGACAAATGGGCAGATTTGGTGTAGTGAGTCCCGTGATCGAGCGGGCGGTTCCTATGAGTTACATTGGTCCCGTGCGACGTGTTGGTACCTCTCACGGGACCGTTTGGGGGTTGTGCCGGGTTTTTACCATCAAACGCCATGTTTTAAGCCTAAGTCCTCATATTTTCAAATTATCATCGTATTCTCAAATTGGGAGTCCCTTAATCGCGCGGTCAGTTCCTACGAGTTACATTGGTCCCACGAGAGGTGTTGGTGCCACTCATGGGGCCGTTCAAGGGTTGTGTTGGGTTTTTGCCTTCTAACGCCATGTTTTTAAGCCTGAGTCTAAAAATTTAAAAATTATCATCATATTCTCAAATCGAGGGTTCCGTGATCGAGCAGTCAGTACCTATGAGTTGCATTGATCTTATACGAGGTGTCGGTGCCTCTCACAGGGCGATTTGGGAGTTATTTCGAGTTTTCCCCCTCTAACGCCATGTTTTTAAGCTTAAATCTTGATATTTTTAAATTATCATCGTATCCTCAAATCGGGAGTCCCGTGATCACACGATTAGCTTGTATGAGTTACATTGGTTCCGTGCGAGGTGTCGGTGCCTCTCTCGGGGTGATTTAGGGGCTTTTTCAGGTTTTCGCCCTCTAACGCCATGTTTTTAAGCCTAAGTCTAGACATTTTCAAATTATCGTCATATTCTCAAATTGAGAGTCCCGTGGTTCTGCGATTAGTTCCTACGAGTTAAATCGGTCTCATGCGAGATGTTGGTGCCTCTCTTGGGGACGTTTTGGGTAGTTTTGGGTTTTCACCCTCTAATGCCATGTTTTTAAGCCTAAGTCTATATATTTTCAAATTATCGTCATATTCTCAAACCGGGAGCCCCATGACCACACGGTCAATTCCTATGAGTTACATTGGTCTTATGCGAGGTGTTGGCACCTCTCACGGGGCCGTTCGGGGCCTGTATCGTGTTTTTTCCTTATAACACCACCTTTTTAAGCCCCAGTTTAGAAATTTGTAAATTATCATCGTATTCTCAAACTGGGAGTCCCATGATCGTGCGGTCAGTTTTTATAAGTTATATTGGCCTCGTGCAAGGTGTTGGTGACTCTCACGGGGAGATTCGGGGTTGTTTCAGGTTTTCTCCCTCTAATACCATGTTTTTAAACCTAAGTCTTGATATTTTCAAATTATTATCAAAATCTCAAATCGGAAGTCCCGTGATTTCACGATCACTTCCTACGAGTTACATTGGTCCTATGTGAGGTGTTGGTACCTCTCACATGGTCGTTCAGGGATTTTCTCTTATTTTTGCCTTCTAACGCCATGTTTAAAGCCTAAATCTGGAAATTTGTAAATTATCGTTGTATTCTCAAATTGGGAGCCCCATAACCATACGGTCAGTTTCTACAAGTTATTTTGGTCCCGTGCGAGTGTTGGTGCCTCCCACGGGGCGGTTCGTTAGCTGTTTGGGGATGTCGCCTTTAACCTCATATTTTTAAGACTAAGTCTAGAAATTTATAAATTATCATCGTACTCTCAAATCGAGAGTCCCGTGATTGTGCGTTCAGTTTTTACAAGTTATATTGGTCCCATGTGAGGTACTGGTGCCTCTCACGGGGCGTTTCGGGGGTTGTTTCAGGTTTTCGCCATCTAACGCCATGTTTTTAATCCTAAGTCTTAATATTTTCAAATTATCTTCGTATTCTCAAATCAGGAGTCCCATGAGCATGCACTCTGTTCTTACGAGTTACATTGCTCCCGTGCAAGGTGTTGATGCCTCTCACGGGGCGATTCCGAGGTTGTTTCCAGTTTTTCCCCTCTAACGCCATGTTTTTAATTCTAAGTCTTGATATTTTCAAATTATCGTCGTATTCTCAAACCGGGACTCCCGTGATCTTGCCATCAGTTCCTACGATTTACATTGGTCCCGTGCGAGGTGTTGGTGCCTCTTACGTTGCCATTCGGGGACTGTCTCGTGTTTTTGCCTTCTAACGTCATGTTTTAAAACCAAAGTTTAGAAATTTACAAATTATCGTCGTCTTCTCAAATCGGGAGTCCCGTGATTGTGCGGTCAGTTTCTACGAGTTATTTTGGTCCCGTACGAGGTGTTGGTGCCTCTCACGGAGCCGTTCGAGGGCTGTGTCATTTTTTTCCTTCTAACGCTATGTTTTTAAACCTAAGTCTAAAAATTTACAAATTATCATTGTATTCTCAAACCGGGACTCTCATGATCATGCGGTCAATTTTTACAAGTTATATTGGTCCCGTACGAGGTGTTGGTGCCTCTCACAGGACCGTTCGGGGGCTATTTCGGGATTTCGCCCTCTAACGTCATATTTTTAAGCCTAAGTATACATAATTTCAAATTATCGTCGTATTTTCATTTGTATTTTCATTTCTAAACCCATAATGGTCCGGCCCCAATACATAATGGTGTCTGTTTGTACTAAGTGGTGATAATTACAATAGTAACAATACTAATTATAGAAGAAATCATTTTCAGATAGCAAACATTTTAGGATAATTTCAATCAGCTAGGAAGGTGCTGAAAGCAATGATGCTTACTCAGGATTACTAAGAGCAAAAACGGAGACAAGTATGGTAAATAGAATAAAATTAGGTATGAATTAAACATCATCGGTCCTCCATCGCTGCAGTTGAGGCCGTTTTCCCAATTATAAAAGCAGGTCTTTGGGAGTGAAACTAGTGTCGTACGTTCATTTCCAAATACAGTAGAAATATCAGAAACTGTGGGTCTATTGATGGAATTCTTGAACACACAACAGATCAATAGTAATGTTTCGAGTGGCATTGATGTCATATTCCCTTCCATACCTAAAAAATTGAACCAATTAGCTTAGTTGCATATTCTCTTGTAAAAGGACGGTAGAAAGATAACTTTAGATTCAACACGGACTTGATAGTGTGAAAAAATGAAAAACTTGCGTATCCAACAAGACTGAGATAATCTGACTTTGAAAATGGTTGCAACATTTGTAACATTACCATCTACTCAAGTTCTAAACGATTAGAAGTTGCATAACAGTTATATAAATTGTTATATAACAGTTTATATAACTGGTATATAACAGTTAATATAATTGTTATATAACGATTATATTAACAGTTATATAAACTATTATATACCAATTTATATAACAGTTATGTATTACCAAAAATTAAAACCTTTTAGTGGAAAGTCCATCTATCTAAGAAAATGTGCTAACAATCCAATTTGTGTGATATGCAAGGATGCAATTGAATCTATAAAGCATGTTGTGATTAGGTGCAACTGGACTGCAGAGGTTTGGAGAGCTTGGGAAATTGATTGGGGCAAACGTGAGGTGACATCCCTATCCCCTTTGCATTGAACCTTAAATAATCTCGATCGTGAAAAATCATTTGGAGAAGCAGTGGATCATCTTAATACAGTGTTCCGGATTGCTTGGCATATTTGGAATGCTCGAAATAAATTTATCATCCAATAAGTGAAAATTTAGGCCAGGAAAGTGATTGATCAGAGTATATTAAGTTGTGATGAATTGCATAAGCTATCAAGGAAAAGCTTACATCATACGTAAATTGTGATGGGGCCTTCCTCCCTTCCTCACCAAAGAAGAAATTGTGAAGCTCTTGCAACAAGGAAAGACCCTGAAATTCTTAAGGATAGTGGTCTGTATAATGGTTTGAATGAAAATGATTGTAAGGTGGTAATTGATTTATGTTCTTCAGGGTAGGACCCTTCATGGGAACTAGCCAATCATTGTTGATATAAAGTAAGTGTGATACCTCTAACGCCATATTTTTAAGCCTAAGTCTAGAAATTTTCAAATTATTGTCCTATTCTCAAATTGAGAGTTTTGTTATCATGCGATTAGTTCTTACGAGTTACATTGGTTCCGTACGAGGTGTTGGTGCCTCTCACGGGACGGTTCGGGGGCTGTTTGGGGATGTTGCCCTCTAACACCATGTTTTTAAGCCTAAGTCTAGATATTTTCAAACTATCATTGTATTTTGAAATCGGGAGTCCCGTGACCACGCGATCAGTTCCTATGAGTTACATTGGTCCTGTGCGAGGTGTCGGTGCCTTCACAGGGCCGTTCGGGGGCTCTTTCGGGGTTTTCCCCTCTAACGCCATGATTTTAAGCGCAAGTCTTGATATTTTTCAAATTATCATCGTATTCTCAAACCGTGAGTCCCGTGATGATGCGGTCAGTTCCTATGAGTTGCATTGGCCCAATGCAAGGTGTCGGTGCCTCTCCCGGTGCCGTTCGGGGGCTATTTCGGGTTTTCACCCTCTAGCACCATGTTTTTAAGCCTAAGTCTAGATATTTTCAAATTAGCATCGTATTCTCAAACCGATAGTTTCGTGACCACGCAGTCAATTTTTACGAGTTACATTGGTCTTGTGTGAGGTGTCGGTGCCTCTCACGGGGTAGTTTGGGGGCTATTTCGGGGTTTTCCCATCTAGTGTCATGTTTTTAAGCCTAAGTCTTGATATTTTCAAATTATCATCGTATTCTCAAACTAGTAGTCTCATGACCATGCGCTCAGTTCTTATGAGTTACATTAGTCCCGTGCGAGGTGTCAGTGCCTCTCAAAGGGCCGTTTGGGGGCTATTTAGGGGTTTCTCCCTTTAACATCAAGTTTTAAAGCCTAAGTCTAAATATTTTCAAATTATCATCGTATTCTCAAACCAGAATTCCCGTGACCACGCGGTTAGTTCCTACGAGTTACATTAGTCCCGTGCGAGGTGTCGGTACTGAGTAAACCAACAACAATCCAACCAATAATGCACACATTCACAATTAGTAAGGCAACACAATATTTACAGGGAAAAATCCCTAACCCAATATTTTTATTACTCACAAAATATAGGAACTTTACAAAGTCGTCTAGGTTCTCTCATGGGCCTAGATTATCATGTTACAATGCTTAAATACAAGGTGATATGAAGTTGACAACCCCAACTGCTAGGTACATGTGTCTAGATCCTCTCACGGGCCATTTGGGGGTTGTTTTGGGACTTCCCCTTATAAAGTCATGTTTTTAAGTCTCAGTATAGATATTTTCAAATTATTGTCGTATTTTTAAACTAGGAGTCCCGTGACCACGCGATCAGTTCCTAAGAGTTCCGTTGGTCCCGTGCAAGGTGTCGGTTCCTCTCACGAGGCTGTTTGGGGTTCATATATAAAGTGGAGAATCAAATTCATGAAAATAAAAGTAAAATATGAATAACACGATGACAATACACGATAAGACGATTGATGCGAGTCTTAATTGCCACACAAACGCAACACGACAATAGTATTATAGTTCTTTTACCATCTATTTACATAATCACCATGAACAATCGTCCCTTATATCTCACACAAAATGAAAACACAATTTTTTTACCGTTAGTATGTTATTCACCCCCCCTTCCCCCACCCAGAACATTGGTATGTTAATTGGGAACACGATTATTAATTTTTACCCAACCTTTGGGAGACTGCGTCTATGGGGTAGGTATGGTGAAAATTGAAAATGTTACTAAAACACATATACATATAAGATGAATAAAGCATACCAGATTGAAATGTTTTCCACATTTCCCCTCAATTATCTGCAACCAAAAGAGAAAAAATATTAAAACTGATCTATTTGAACTCTTAATAGAAGCGAAAGGAAAGTTAAATTCACCATTAAACACATTCTCATACGAGTTATCCAAGACAATTACCTAAAAAGTCTTGTACATACATGCTTTTGGGTCATGAGAAAGAGATGCAAAGACAACTGGGCATGGTCTAAACTTTAGCTCATTTATATACAAATGAAAAAAGAGTTATTAGTAACCTTAAAAATCATTCAACGTTTGCACACAATTTACTTTAGTTTCAATATATAAAAAATGGAAATAAGAGTGCCAAAATTATTTTAGATATTGCATTACTGTTACCTAGTACCAAAAAAAATTATACCAAAGTTGCTACCTACGAAAATGGAAAATCGCACCAAATCGCCAAAAGAGCTCCTACAAAAGATTAAGATCATCAGAGAAACTTACTAATAGCCATATTTGCTATATTTATAAAACAATAATAATTATTATGTAAAACTTACTAATAGCCATATTTGCTAATACCCTTTAACTTCATCTTCTTCCTAAAATAAATGAACAACATATTCAATATTAAAGGCATTGTCGTGTCCAAGTTTGTGTGTCAGCTTAGAATTATCCTAAAAAATAGCAACACACATATAAGCCCCAATACAATGTCAAAAAAAATCATGTAATTATATTTTGTCAAAAAAATTACGTCACGCATATAACCCCCAATATAATATGATGACATGCATATAACCCACAACAAGGTGGATGCAAATTTTTTTACTCATTAAAAATCCATTTAATTTTATTTTGTCAAAAAAAATATAATGTCTAAGGTTTTGAATAATATTTTGTCAAAAAAAATACACACACATACAATCTAGGGTTTATTGACATAATCTATACACATACACACATACAATTTAGGGTTTACTAAATCTTAATATTTCTTTGTACATAAATCTATACATACACACACATACAATCTACGGTTTATTGACATAAAAAAAAATTTGTTTGATTATAGTTACACACGTAAATATACATATACGCATGAATCTGTGCATACACACACATAAACGCATACAAACATAAATCTATACATACATACAAAGAAATTAGGGCTTTAGATAGAAATGACGAAATCGCACAAATTGAAGTGAAATCAAAATGCAATCGAAATGAATCTATACATACACCCTTACCTTTAGACAAATCGCAATGAAATCACACAGCCTTTAGACAGTGAAATGGTTCGACAGAAAGGAAATTGCAACGGGTATTTCGTTTTTAAGTTCTTAACCTGGTCACGGCCTAGAGCCATGACCCACCATGTGCGACCAATAAATGAGGTGAGGGTGTTGCTGGATTGAACCTAGTCACATCCTAGAACCGTGACCCACCATGCACGACCATTCTTCCATCAGAATCACTGCTTGAATGAAGGGGTATGGTCACGGCCCATAGTCGTGACCCACTCCAAGAAATGCTCATGGCCTCCAGTCGTGACCCTCAGTGTGTGCGTTTTGTGCTTCGCTATGCCTATGGTCACGACCCATGTTCGTGACCCATCCGCGATTGGAATTTTGGAGCGAATTTGGTGCTAAGATGGTCACGACAAGATCACGGCCCAAGTCCGTGACCCACAGTGATCAGGGATTTGGGTCGTTACCACTTCTAGAGAATCCATGACTTAGTGTGGTAATGAATATGGTCACACCAAAAATTGAGATGGTCACGGCCCAAGTCCGCGGCCAGTTGGTCGCGAACTTGGGCCTTGACCAACTGAGCATGACCATTCGTAGGATTTGGTGTAGTGCATGTTCACACCATTATGTGTGTTTGTCTCTCATATCAGTGCAACGTCCTTGGAATTAAATTTCATCTTCGGATTTTAGTATAAAACTACATTATTTCATTAAAACAATCTAGAAGTTGGATAGATGTAAATAAATCCACCTTAAAAAAATAAAGAGTAAAACAATTAAGAAAACAGAGTAAAATACCCATTTAGGAATGAAAATTAATAAAGCTGAAAATCTATCACCCACCACCGGTTCAAATGCACTCTTACACTTCCACAACTGTGTATGTGGCATTGTAATCGAAGTTAAAAAAAATCATACGTGCATAAAGAAAAAAAAAATCTAAAATCTTATTCTCACAAACCCCACCATAATACCACATTTGAAAGCACATATCATATGACAAATACTAAAAAAAACATTGGATACCTGATTTGAATCAAAGTTAGGCAATCTCCAAGATCTAAAAAGTTTGCAAAACAATACACATCGATCTACAAACTTTGCAAAATAATACAATCTCCAAGATCTGAATGATTTAACCATTACTAAACCCCCTAAAAGAGTTGAATGAGATTAAACATGTAAGAAATATAACCAATACCAGATTTAGAACAAATAAAAAACCTAAATATCAAATCAGATTTCGTGTTAACATCATAATCAATTCGTAAAAAAAACATTAAAATCTTCTATTTAGATCTACGCGGCTAAACAAAAAAAAAATCTCCATTTTAAACCTAAATCAAAACCCCTAATTTGTACCTATCGGTAGTGGGGATAAGAGGTTAGAAGTGAGGTCAGCAGTGGGTCACCACAGAACTGGGATGAAAGGCGACAACAAGGAGAGGGAACGGAAGTATGGAGAAGGGGTAGCAGTAAGGAGTAGGGGGGATGAAGGGATGAGTGAGGTAGGGTTGGTTTTGTGTTGCTGAAGTGAATTGAACGAAAAAAATTAGAGAAACAGTTCGGTTATCTCTAAGCTGCCATGTCATAATGCTGAAGTTATGACATGGCACATTCTCACACCCTTAGATCGCATAAGAAAATTAGATCTCAACCGTTAGATCTAGCGGAATGCCCGTGCCAGAAGGCACGGTAAAAATTTCCAAAATATATAATTGCGAATTGACGAATATTTTCCAAGTACATAATTGCAAAAATGACAAAAAATTTGTTCCCCAACAAAACAACTGAATTCACATATAATATGAAATATACAATATTCATCAATCAAATTCACATTATGCCTCAAATAAACAAGGTGACAAATTTTAAAAAAAATGGGCATTATCTCTTTTGTTTATTGGATTATCCACCCTGTTCAAGGGATAACAACCAATCTAACAATATAAAAAAAATCACAAATTCGTCCAATAAAAGCTTCAATGAAACAAAATTCTTAAAAAAACATATATCAATTGAGGTCGTCCCACATGTTCCACTATTATGATTGTCTGTTGTTTTAAAAATGAGACATGATACAAAACTAAAAATATAGTTAGACAATTGAAATAGCCCGTCAAATGTTATATAAGTCGTGCTAATTATTAATTATATAGCAAATACACCTTATCGCTAACATGTTGCTGGAGAGTTCCCATAGGTGATCAAATAATATCTTGATATTAAAATATG
Source organism: Sambucus nigra (assembly GCA_949130495.1). Classification (NCBI taxonomy): domain Eukaryota; kingdom Viridiplantae; phylum Streptophyta; class Magnoliopsida; order Dipsacales; family Adoxaceae; genus Sambucus; species Sambucus nigra. Next base: position 63,626,594 of record OX422224.1, on the reverse strand, counting down.
TGCTTTTATGATAATGTTGAACTTTTGTCAATGACCATATTATATGTGGATATGTAAACATTATTAAACATGGCAATCAACATATTGTATATGGATAGTGGCAATATAGTCATTTGATGTTCCCTAATTAAACATTGGCAATATCATTCAATAACTTTAAGAATTCCATTGAAAATTGACACCGTAAATACATAGATATGCAAACATTAACAACCTTACCAGATGCCAAATATTTCCAGAGAAAGTGAATAAAAACTAATGTTTAACAAATCAGACAGTTGGAGTTGAATTTTTGTCAACGTCTTAAACATGCTCTGATGCATGTTTCATATGTTTATAATAAAAATTGTTACGTAAGACCATTTGCATAAAGTGATAAGACCATTTGAGAATATTATGAAGGAGATATTACCAAGTGATTTTGATTAGAAGTTGTATCAAACTAAATAGGCAGCTAAATAAGTGTAACAGTATGGCATATAAGCATTCTTTAATTTGAAAATAAATAGATTTCTATAGACAAATGTCTAATAGCATTCCCCCACAAAATTTAGTAAATCTCTCTTATAGAGAGATTTGGCAATTCAGTCCCTAACTCTAACTAACGGATTTGAAACCTATGAATGCAAAATACGTGATTAGAATCATGACCGTTGACAACTCTAATTTTCTGCACGTTGAGGCGAAAGATGAGAATTTACAGTTGCGAAGGTTAAAGTAACTCAAACTCACGTTTTCTTTTGTTTTATGTTGACTGAGTCCAAATTTGTTAGCATCCAGTTTGTTTTTTTAATATGCTTTGTTCATAAAGTCAGTAGTTATTTCCATTAGTTCAAGAGATATTTTAGCAACAGTCGCTTAGTTTTCTCAAGTCATTTAAGTGTTGTAATCAACTATAAATAGGTTCTCTGCCAGTTTGAATAAACACAGTTCATTCTCAATATATCCAGCTTTTACTTAACCTCTTCCTCTGCATTTTTTACTCTGTTTTTGGATATTCTGAAATTTCTATCCTACATATCATAGGAGGGTTGCTGATAATCTTGGAAATCTTTGCCTTTGGTGTCTATCCTACACTGTAGTGTTTATATAGAAGTGTGCAACATAGAAAAATGTTAATAGAAGACAAATATCTTAGAGAATCAGTGGACCTACTCTATTCAAATGAAAGAGTCGAGTCTTGGTTTGTTCCGCAAGAATAGGGTTGACAGTTATTCTCTAACAATGTCTTCAAGTTGAAATTCCAATTAGGCTTCCTTGTTTCGATGCATAATATAATATTACATTAATGTACAAATTTAGGATCATTAGATGGGATAAAAAAATAAAACACATGTTATAAACAATCAACCGAAAATAAAAATAAAAAAATGAGAACAACATTTAGTTCTAATATTCAGAAATGACACTACTGAACTAAACAAAAAAATAGATATGAATCTTTTCTTAAAAACATGTACATATTTTTCTTAAAAAACATATTTATTACTGATTTAGTTTGCAAAATTAAGCCCACTCATAAACATTGTTTTGAGATATATTACAAAGGCCTCATTTAAATCTACTGAGTTGATGATAGATTCAGGCCAAGCTCTCTCAAATTTGCTATCTTATCCATTACATGCTACTTTAGTGAGTTCTGAAGGTAAACCAGTCTTAGAAGATGGTCTTTCTAAAGTTATAGTCAGTTTATTAGCTACCTATGATGGTAGTGAGCTACTTCGTGCGCTGGAAGAAGGCAAACATGGATGACAGAAGTCGGTGAAAAGCTTCAGTAAATCATTGAAACGCAAGGGAAAATTGCTTCAATCAAACAACCTAAAGTCAAACGTTTTGCCTATAATCAAACGTTTTGGATTCTTTCAATCAAACATAATAACTAAACAAATATTCTTAACAAACCCAATATGAGGATTTAGGTTTTGATATCTAAATACAATATCATATATACAACCTAAAGTAGTGACTGAATTTTTTTGAGAAAGTCGCTTGTCAAATTATCTTGAGTTTTTATAATGAGGTGAACATACCAACATTACAGTATTGCAGAAAACAAAAATAGGTTAAAGTTTCAGTTCAAGTCGTAATTCAAACTGACATATAGTAGAATATAACTTTCTTGATAAGCAGTGTGAAATGTTTTATAGAGACCAAGTTTATAGAAATAAGTGATGTACCTCCTAAGGTTCATCTTGGTATGTCATTTTTATAGGCAACTTGTAGGCCAAATTAATGCTTTTGGAAGCATACCTGCAAAAGGTACAATTCCAACGCAAAAGGTATCTAGCATGGAAAAGATAAAAACATGCAGTTTGCGGTTAGAATGGTGACAATGCCATAGATGAGAGTTTCGAGAGATGAGAGTAATATATCAAATTAAAAGTTGCAATGAACATGCTAAGATTCTGTAGTTAACCCATAAATAAATATGAAAGTCATGTAAACAAAACTAAACTAATCACCAAAAACATTACCTCTTGATCAATTTAAGGACAAACGCAAACATTAGTATAAATTATCGCAGGAACGCATCCATGTAGGCATAAAAAAAAGCATGTGCACCTATAACATAATCTTTTATATGCCTAAGATCAAGCTTAAGAAGAATAGAAAAACTAACGTTGCGTTCAAGTAAATGAAACTCTTGATTTCATATTCTAAGCTTATGTGAATTATTATTTTAAGTTGAGCATAAAATTTTGAATCCTGTTCGTTTTTTATATCAAGTTTTTTAGATCAAAACTGAGATCAAGTTTTTGATTTCGTCTTCTTGTTGATAGATCCTAGTTGGAAAGTTTTTAGTATGATACCTTGAAACCCATCACATCTCATTTATCACACTTAAAAGATGAACTCCTAAATGCATTGATTCTCAGTGCCGAGGCTTCATTATCGTTATGAACATTAGGGATGGTGAGGCAGCATTCCGGTGATGAACATAACTGATTGTGGCGCTGAACAAAATGATTATTAATTGTTCGCCTTGTACAAAGACTTCTCTGGGGCCTTCATCTCTCTCTCTAGTGGCTTTTGATCTCTTCATCATCTATATAAATAAATTAAAATGATAAATTCGTAATACCAAAATCCTATATCTCAAATCAATTTTTTTAAACCAAAATAGAGTACAGTGACGATAACAACTGGCTTATTTAATGTGTTTTTGTAGCCCAAACTCAATGAAAAAAATTATTCACTTTCAATCATTTAATATATTTTGGTAGCCCAAACTCGAATTCTTCAGTTACAATAAGTGTATTATATAGAGAAAAAAATTAAATAAAGGAAACTTCCATTAGATAAATCAATATACCATTACCTCATAATGTAATCTCAATTACTGAGTCGTATACCACAACTTTCTTTTCTGAATTCTAATCTATAAAAATCCATTTACATTTGGATATCATTTTTAAAAACAGATTCATAACCTCAACATTTAATCTGCTGAAACTATATAACAATATATATATATATATATATAATTTCTATATAAATGCAATATCTAAACAAACATCTTTAATTTCTTGGTGAATAGTAACAAATATGGCACAATGACAAAAAAAATATATCTATTTTTATATTGTGTTGAACTCTTTCAGGAATTTCATCCAACACCAAGAAAATAATTTATTATGCGAGTTGAGCTACTAAAAAATGATAAAAGCAAGCAAAATTCAAATTGCAAACAAATAAAAAACATAACTCATAATATACATGTAGAAGATATTTACTAAGACCTTACCACCAATTCGAAATACCGCACACTTTATATCTACAGAACAAAATGAAAGAGCAAGAATCAAGGCCACAATGATCAAATGTGACGAAATCCCCTATTTCAGACAAATGTGACAAAATCCCAGTAATTGAATTAGTTGGTTCAATTAGAAATAGTTAAAAATCCCACGTCTCAAAATCATATACAAAGATCATATACAAAATTCAAAACTGAATGGAAATCATTACAAATATTTTTAAAAAATTGACCTGGTCTTGGACGATGGATTTAGGGGCTGGATTTAAGGATGGCAGTTCGACCAATGGTTTTGACAGTAGAAGGCATATATTTATATCTAAATCCTGGGTTTTGAGAGCTAAGAGAGAGATGAGAAAAAACATAGATTCAACAAATAAAGTGTCAAAATTAAAAAATAAATGAATGATGTTATAAAAACACCAACGTGGGACACCATTTTGTGGGCAATGAACACATGAGACGCACACTACATAATTGTCCAACTATGACACGGGACACATGTGCAATGACCTCAACCGTGTCCCTAAATCGTGTCTCTCTAGCATATTTCTAAAAAATAACTAACATAAATAATCAATTACCATATGCACACCGACCCTCAACAAATCATTCTCCAACTCCCGTATACCTCCAACCGTAATGCAAAACTAAACCAAATTTAACGAATGGATACAAATAACTTTTAGATCCATTATATATTCTAAATTGAGCCTAAACATCCCTAAAATGTAGAATATTTATAGTAAATCGAATAATCATATATAATTAATGAACTTAGTAATACCTCACCAGATTAAAGATGCTTTTGTATATTTTTATTGTTCAGTCAGCTCACACTGAAGATCAAACTACAATGAAGATAAGATTAAAAAAAAAAAAAATGTAACTTTCAGTATTACTAACAAATAAGAATAACACAACAAAAAATAGGAAAAAATTCTAAATACTTTATATGTGTAGATTTTAAAATGAAAATAACACTATAAACTAATCATAAGCTTTTTTTATAAAATTCAACATCTAACTAATAAAGACCCAAAAATGTGTAAATTTTAAAGGCATACTAAAGGTGTATCAACAAACTACTCACATGTTGCAGCAGAAGGCAAAGGAATTTATTGTAAGCACAATGATTTACGCAGCAACAATATACTCTAATACTAAAAACCATGATGAACTAAAACCACCAAAACAAGAAGAAAGGATAATTAACTAAAAACCAACGAAATATCTCTCATATCAATCATAATTCACATGCATCTTACGGTACCAACTGGCTCACAAAAACGTCTTCAAATTCATATCTCACAAAATTACTAATGTACAATATTTCTATAACAGAGTAAATAATGTAAATAATTGGCTGCTGACTTAATCTTTTTTTTTTAAATTTAGCCTAATACAACAAATGAAAACATATGATTAGTTGATGTAAATAAAAATTATTGTATGATTTCTAGTTAAGCAAATGACTGTATGAAAATGACTCAAGAAAAAAATATTAATAAAAAATCTACTACACAAATCAATAGCTCTGAAATAAAGAGTTTACCTAGAAATCGAAATTAAAAAATTTTAGATCTCTAAAAGGAAAATTACGGCTAAAACAACACGAGTGAATAACATGAACAACTCTAAACTAATTGCCACACTAAATAGGGGATTCAACACCTCAACACCTAAACATTTTCAACACAAAATGAACAACTCTAACTGAAAAACCTTAGCGCTAAAATGATTGAGATGTAAATGAAAAAACTTATGTCTGACACGATTGTGATGTAGGGATAAACGATTAAATCAACAACTATGATTCAAAGATTAAAAGATGAAAACATTACCTGATGAGGGAGATGGAGATGGAGATGAAGAATCGGGAACCAAAGATGAGCCGAGAGAATGAGGGAGAGAAAAACGGGGGTCAAAAGAGGAGGAAGCTCAGATGAGATGAAATATGTGGTAAACTTCCTAATTTAGACCTTGTTTTGAATTAAAGTAAGAGAGGAAAACCAATTACAAGTAAGGCAAAAGAGAGGGAAACCAAAAATAAAGCGGCAAAAGAGTAACATGGAATGAAGCAATCTCAACCCTTCATTTTTTTTCTTTGTTGGCTTAATATGAACCCCTAATTGTCTTATACTTTATGGAATAGTAAACAAACTTCTACTCCTTATATATATATATATATATATATATATATATATGCATGCATGTATAATTAACTTAGTATATAATAAATAATATTGTGGATACAAAAATCTATATCAGATATCTGTAAATACGGTTAGTACACTTTGGATATGAATTATCCATGATGAATACTTTAATAGATGTATCCGTATCCATTTGTCCGGATATTTACAAGTTATATCTGAATCCCCCCTTTCAAATTTCTAATCGGATAAATATCCACAAAAAAAGATATAAATTCCGAATGAATTCGGATTTTTGAATACCCATTTACAACCCTAACTATTCACATGTTGTACGGATTAAAATCAGGGATAAATTCAAATTTTTGAACACGCATTTACACCCAAACTATAAACTATTCATATACAGTAGGACAACACAATTCACAGCATTGTTTTCTCTCTCAATTTATCCATTTGACATGGATTAAAATGCCAGATATAGATCTGGCAAAATGAGGCACGACACGATAACACGACACGAACCAATATGAAATTATAAGTTAATGGGTGGACCCTTAATGGGTTCGGGTCATATTAGTGCCAACCCGATAAGACACGATAGTTAATGGGTTGGGTTAAGGTTGGCCCCCTTCACCCATTAATACCCGATAAAACCCGTTATGACCCATTAATTTAAGTAAATAAGATATTCTTTTGGAACTTATAAACAATTTATGTAGCATAATGTTAATTTAATCATAATGGATGTTACTAAATGAAAGATTTAGTAATGTCAATAAATTAATGGGTCTATTTAGGTTCAAAAATTAGATAATATATCAACTTGAATACAATTTAAAATAATTCATTATCTTAATGGATATTAACGAGTGAACACGACACGACACGATAACATAACGGGTCGGGTTTGGATATGATTTTTTCACACGATAAAAAAGTCACACGTTTAGACACGAACCCAATAAGACCCGAACACGATAAAAAATGACACGAACACGACCAACACGACCCATTGACAAGTCTAGTCAGATATGTTATTACTGCACCATATCCATAATTATTGTACAAAAAGGAAATGATGTAGCATTAGCACTCTTGTAATTCATAAGTGGATTGATCATGTTTACATATTACCAAAAGCCACAACACCGGGTAATAATACAAAAGCGTAAAGAAGCTCACTTTTGTAGGGTGGCAACTTTTGATACGATAACTCGTTTATAGTAATACTCTGATATGATCCGGATGTGATACGATTAGCTAATTTTAAATTTGGGAGTAATCAAACACAGAGCAACACAACCCGAATATGATACGACTATCTCGAACGGTCACCATATTTTGAATATAAAACGACTCATTAAGAGAGGCTTAAGGGGGCAACATATTTGCATTATGAACATTTTACCGTGTTTATAAATTGATCGAAGACGCTAGCAATTTCTCTGAATATATGAAGTTTTTTATTAAGATGGGTTGCGTAGAGTACAATTCGGAATTTTTAAGAGGGGTGAAAATATGGACATTTGAACATTATTGTTTGGATAGAGAAGACGGAAATTTGACGGGGTGAAACATCTCACACATAGCAGATATGTGTGTGGGACCCCTAGGCACACGGCCCTTGTGCGCATCTATACGCGCACGAGATATGCGTCCTCGGTTATTTTATATCCCTCAATGCCACTTTCTATACACACGAAGTATGCATCGTCCGCTATTTTATTCTGTAAAAATAGGGAACAAAGTTATTTTAAAAGATACACACTTAATAACACCAAAATTAAAAAATGAAATTATTCCTTTTTCTTAAAGAAAAAATGAAAATTATTCCTTACATCACTACAACAATAGTCTTGCAGATGAATAATTTTTCCTACTTTTATTCTTTCCTCTGTTTCTCCTCTATCTACTACAGGGTCCATGCTTATAATGATTATTCTGTCCTTACCCAATACATTATTCCTTGTTTAAAACTTATTTGTCCTTCAATATATACATCAGTTGTAATAAATTCATGGGATTCGTGGGCCAATGCATACCATTATTGGGATAAAGATATATTAAATGAAGACTCAAGGCATTTAGCTGGAAGTAATTCTAACTCTGCCTTGGGCATTTTGGTCATCGCAATATATATATTGAATGAAAACAGACTTAAAAATATGGCTTTAGAATTTATTTTTTTTAATTGGCAAAAAAGTGCTACAAAAACAGGTACTAGATGCACACTTGCACTCTCAAAAATTACCATATCATAGCAAGAAAAATGAATTTCTTTTTTTATTTCAACTTATCAAAACTTTCTATGGTGTACACAAATATTGATCAGTTTCACATCAACTTCTTCTACCTCTATGAGAGTTGATGTAATCCATAAATATTGATGATTTTGGGCATCAAAACATACCCTTCTTCTCTCATTAATCCAAGTAAAACTTCTAAAAAACCATAAATCTCTCCAATTTTTTCATTTGATCTCATTCTTCGTGATAAAAAATTGTAATTTCCACGCGTCTTTATCCAACTACTTTCCGCGATTTTCTTCAAGCTGATATTATTAATACTTCCTCTAACCCTCTCAAATTCTTCCCACTAGAATGTACCCCGCGCAATGCGCGGGCGACAATGTGTAATATGATATTATTTTAAAGTAAGTATTAAATTTCATTATACACACACAAAAAAATCATTTAATTATATGGAAATGACCTATGTAGTCACATAGTATATGTATAACAAAAGGTTCCTGAAGAATATTCTAATCAATGTATTGTAATAAAGAAAATACAAAACATAATGATTATTCAAATGAGAAATGTCTTCAGCGTTCCAAACATCATCGTGCTCCCAAACATCATCGTGCTCCCTCAATCCTTGATCTCTATTCCTTTGTTCCTGCAAATTAATGACATTTAATTATTAAATATATAGATGTTTTAGAAAGTAAGCTAATGTTATAATGTCGATTTCTTTATGTAACATTCTTTATTGAAGGTCACCTTGTCGATTTAAGTCTCTTTGACGCCCTTATGTTGTTTCGTTCCTCGGGATTTTTCATTTTAGAAGGTTGAGTGCTTGATTCTTGTGTGACATGAATATATGGCGATCCGTCTCTAACTTTGTTTCGAACATCGTCATTTTCATGACTTAAAATGTGCCAACGCAGGCGTGCACATAAAAGAAATAAAGTTCAACTTAATTGATGCAAAAACCTGTTATTAATAAACAGTTTAGATATGTGACTAAAAAGTAGAAATAGAATATCACGACATATATTTTGCACAATGCCATTTAAAAAGGATCAAAAATAAGATGCAAGCGAATGAGAGTGTAACCTCAACCATATTTTCCCGTACCTTTATATGAGAGCCCAATAAATTAAACCCGGACGAAAATTATACGTCAAAAACACTGCACAAATGTATTCTAGAAAATATGTAGGGAAACAAAAATTATGTCTTGAGACCTCTATTTTCATATATCAATTTTAGATGTGACAATTTGATTACAGTAGTGAGATGTATAAACCTACGACCACTTGCATAAAGCCTCCAAGAGAAAACCCATAAAGTAATACCGATGGGTATTACTCATTTTTAAACAAAAATCCATGAGATTGATCTCTTATGTTTAGTTTATACAAAAAACAATAAGAAAAATGAGGCAACTAATACTCATAGACACGAAATTACACTCTTGGTTTTAAATACAAAATTAATAAACAAAACAGCTGCAAAGAAAACAAAACCAAATCAAACCAAACCAATGTGTGAATGTTGTATATAAATAGCTGCCAAAAGATCAGTTGTGTGCACAGATATTGAAGACTTTAAAAGCGAAGCCACTGTGGAAGCATTTAAAGGGACGGTGCTCGTGAAGGTCGGATTCTCTAGAGCCCCTAGAGCTTTCACAGGGGACCCCGTGTAGTTATGAAGGAAGAGATGGAGAACCCATTATGGAAAACGATATTTTGTGAACAGAAATGAGAAGGAAGCGAAAAAGAAGCAGATCTGCAGTTAAGAGGAGGACAAAGAAACCTGGTATAAGAAGGCTTACATCAAGAAGTAAAAGATGATTTGCACTATAAGAAGATCCAAGCGTATAAATCCAAACCAAGATCACAAGGGCAACAGTGCAAAGATATTGAGATATGGAAACTGAGCCAAGCATCACCTTTAGCACGTTTAGTTTGACAACATTAGCGTTCATGACCATTTCTTCAAGGAAAGATTCGTCGTTGTGATTGTCATTGAACCCTGGTTGCATTCCTCCGTAGGCAACTTTTCTCCATTTGGGCTTTGTAGGATAACAGCCCTCATATACTCTGGACTCCATTTGAACTACGCAACTTCACTGCACTTTAAATGAAAAAACTGAGACTGTCAGCAACAATTAAATACATAGAAAATCAGAGACTGGTCCCTCGTAAACATTCTTATTTGAGTGAAGTTCATTTAGTTTTTGACTTCACAGAAAGTCACTTGGTGAAAAGGGTTTTTTAGATGCTGTCCCTCGGTGGAAATAAGTTTTTGAATGCAGTTCAGATACCTTACTGAACCTAATCTGAAGTTATCTAAACATCATAATAGCTAGATACCTAATCTGAAGTTATCTAAACATCATAATAGCTAAGATGTATCTCAACTGCATCCAAAAATTTTGTTTCTCCATGGACATTCATGAAAGCCTAACCTTGCGCCTAAGTTGTTTTTGAGATTGAAGACACCCACGTAGCAAAATCAAGCATAACCCATTTTGCAAAGTCTCTAAAGTAAATCAAACTTAAATTATTAAAGAACAACAAACGTACACAAATAAACACACACATACATACATACATAAACTGTAAAGATGTAAAGGAGTTGCAATCAAGAGAAACCCACCATAACCCAATTTGCAATGCCCGTAAAGTCTTGAATTTCTTTGCATAGACGAAGAGGAAGAGGATTTTGATATAGGGGAGACTGAGGAGAAAATGTGTAGAAGTAAGAGAAATCGTTGGGGACGAGAAGAGATGGGCTGGCTTTTAGTCTCCCTAAAAATATAAATGCAAAACTAAAGAGGCATACGAGGGAGAGAGAGACTCAACCGTTGAAAGAAAACAGTAGGAGAAATATATATGGGCTCACTACACCAAAAATAGCAATCTGGCACGGTTTTGAACTGTACCAGAATCAGGTTTCCAAAATGACCATTTATTCTGGCACGATTTAAAAGTGTGCCAGATTTGACCAAACAGGAACACTTCTGACACACTTTTAAACCGTGCCAGAATTTGATATTTCTAGCACAGTTTATAAATGTGGCAGATTGAGTAAATTTTGGTACACTTTTGACATGGTTCAAAACCGTGCCAAAATTTGATACACTTTTAGCACGGTTTTGAACTGTGCCAAATTTTTGGATCAAAGAAAAAATATATATTTAAAAACAAGAAAATTCACAAATTGCGAATCTTGCACGTTGTTGATAAACTAATATAAATACAAACTTCCAAATATTACAAGTCTATATAGCTCACAGATAAAAAAAAATGGGCAGAATTTCCTCTATTTTCTGAACACTCTAAAACCTGCTAATATAAAACCTGTGTAATGTAAAGTCTGCACGGCCATAAAATATAACAATAAAATTACAAAAATCCGCACAGACATAAAAGTTAACAAAAAAACTACAAAAGCCCACACGATCATAACACAAAAAAATAGAATCTTGAATATTAACGACATTAAATAAATAATCCTCTTGTTGTAAACCATTGACTTCTTCGTGTGTTCCACGTGGATAAAAGCTAATGATAAAATGTTATCTTGTAAAAAAATTGGATACAAAAAAGTGATATTAATAACCAAGGAATTTTTAAAAAAATCATATTCAAGCTGAAAATTTACATATACGAGTTATAATTATTATTATATTCTCAAACCGGAAGTCTTCTCACTACGTGTTCAGCTCCTACGAGTTACATTAGTCTCATGCGATGTGTTAGTGCCTTTTACGAGGCCATTTGAGGACAAGTTTGAGTTTTCACCCTCAAACGTCATGTTTTTAAGCATAATCTAAATATTTTCAAATTATCGTCATATTCACAAATCGAGAGCCCCTTGACTACGCGATCAGTTCCTACAAGTTACATTGATCCCGTGCGAGGTGTTCATGCCTCTTACGGGGCCGTTGGGGACTGGTTTGGATTTTCACCCTTTTAACGGCTTGTTTTGTAAGCCTAATCTAGATATTTTCAAATTATCATCATATTCTCAAACCGGGAGATCCGTGACTATGCCATCAGTTCCTACAAGTTACATTGGTCCCGTGAAAGGTGTCCATGCCTCTTACGGGGCCATTTAGGGGTTTGTTTGGATTTTCACCCTTTAACGGCTAGTTTTTAAGCGTAATCTAGATATTTTCAATTTATCGTCATATTCTCAAACTGGGAGTCCCACGACTACGCGATCAGTTCTTACGAGTTACATTGGTCCCATGCGAGGTGTTAGTGCCTCTTATGGGACCGTTTGGGCGCTGGTTTGAATTTTCACCCTCTAACGGCATGTTTTTAAGCCTAATCTAGATATTTTCAAATTATCATCATATTCTCAAATCGAGAGACCAGTGACTATGCGGTTAATTCTTACAACTTACATTAGTCACGTGCAAGGGGTTCATGCCTCTTACGGGACCGTTTGGAGGCTGGTTTGGATTTTCACTCTTTTAACGGCTTGTTTTTAAGCTTAATCTAGATGTTTTCAAATTATCGTCATATTCTCAAATCGGGAGATTCGTGACTACACGGCCAGTTCCTACAAGTTACATTGTTCATGTGCGAGGTGGCCATGCCTCTTATGGGACCGTTTGGGGGTTGGTTTGGATTTTCACTGTTTTAACGGCTTGTTTTTAATACAGTGTAGATATTTTCATATTATCGTCATATTCTCAAACCGGGAGTCCTGTGGCTACGCGGTCAGTTCCTGCGAGTTACATTAGTTCCGTGTTATTAGTGGCTCTTACGGGGCCGTTTGGACGCTAATTTGAGTTTTCACCCTCAAACGGCATGTTTTTAAGACTAATCTAGATAGTTGTCTCTGTTTCTCTCTATCTCTAGCTATTCCAACACATCGTCTTTTATTCTCCTATTATTCCAACACAAGTGCATTTTCTTTCGCAATTTAACCAACACATACTTTAATTTGAATCTACAACCTCTAAAACTCTCCAATTTCGTCCCCAAAACGTTAATTTGAATCAAACATTAAGAAAAAAACGTTTATTGTGACAACTGCATCGGAGCAAATATATTATATGGATTAGTCACTCTTTTCTTGTTCTCTAAGCTTGTTTTTGTGGTTTGGGCGCGATTTGTCATCAAATGTAGCAAATTATAGCTTAGGACAGTTATTTAAGCGCGATTTGTAGAAAATTATAGCTTAGGAATGAAATTTACCTGATTGAACAGGACGAACGATCCGTGTGATGGAGAAACCCTATGATGTGTTTTGAACAAATGAAGAAATAAACCTAGTGTCTAAAGCTATTGGCAATTTTTACTGTCTGACAATAAACAGTTCTTTGTAGACCATCCTGGTGTCATGCCCATCACCATAGTTCAGGTATAGCTATTTACAATTTATCTAGTGTCTAAAGCTAGTTTGCACACTTTGATTTTGGATCGAGGGTTCCAGCTAGGGGTGTTAATTCTTTCCGAACTTCCGTTATTTCCGATTTCCGATCCGTAATTTTTCGATTTTGGCATCATTTTTAAATTTCCGATATCCGAATTTTCCGATTTCTGAATCTTCCGAAATAAATTGGAATGGAATTGGAAACCATATTTAATTTTCCGAATTTCCAAATTTCCGATCCGAAAATTCCGATAACATGCCGATCTGAATTATCCGAAATATATTCCGAAATCCTAATATTAATATTTATTTTAATACTTTTTTATTTATTATTTGTCCTAACATTTTAACATTAAAAAATATTTATTAATAGTATATTACCCTTACCATATATATACTACACATTTAAACCTCTACCTAAACCTAAAAAATTTCAGCCGCTACTCACATTCTCTCTCACCCTCACGATCTCAAGCGGCGGCGATTCTCTCTCACACTCACGATCTCAAGCGGCGATTCTCTCTCACCCTCATCGGAGCACCTCATCTCAGGCCTCATCGCAGCACCTCATCTCCGGACACGGCTCATCACAGCACCTCATCACTTGCATCTCAGGACACGGCTCAAACCGTCGCTTTCATCTCAGGTCACAGCTCACATATTTAATTTTTTTCTTGTTAATTTAAATATGACAGTAAATAGAGAAGAAGAAATGGTGTTAGCTTTACCCACCTGAACTTTTAGGATTGATTTTAGGACGAATCTTATACTGTCAAGGGTTCACACTGATTTTAGGCCTAATCCAATATCTGATGTATTCATCTAAACTATGTAAACATGTAAGGTCTTGATATGTAACTTGTAGGGTCTTGAGATGTTTGTGAACCTTTTATCTGATGTATGATAAAAGATTTTCAGATTCAATGGCTCCTTCAATCGTAATAGTCTGAGTTCTTTTTGTCTGTTTTAACATTATGTATCCTGCATATGTCAACATCAAATTTCTGTCCTTTGTGAGTAAAAATTAATACTTATGAGATAAAAGTATTACTCGAATTATGGAGATCCTGTATGATTATTTTAAAATCCCAACCTATGCTTTTCAGACACAAACCTTTATTTTGTAAATCTGGTTAAAAAAATTCCGAGAATTCCGAGAATTCCGAATATCCGAACTTGGAAAAAAATGTGATTTTCCGAAATTTATTTTTTATGATTTGGAAAGGATTTTAAAATTCCGAAAATTTTGGAAAATTTTCCGAACACCCTTATTCCGATCCGATCCGGCCGAAACACACCCCTAGTTCCAGCCCTTTGAGAGAACCTGACTTCTGGTCTTTTAATGGGAGAGGAGCTAAGGAATCTAATCGGGGCTCCTGCTTATGTTGAATGTAGTTCAAAAACCAAGCAGGTGATATATTTTATAATTTTTATTATGCCATTGTTTATCTTAATTGAGAATTATTCTATAATGACATATCATTGATGATATATTTGGAAATTCTCCTTCTGAATTGCAGAACGTGAAGGCAGTTTTTGATGCTGCCATTAAGGTGGTTCTGCAACCATCAAAGCAGAAGAGAAAGAGGTGAAAGAGACAAAAAAGCATGCACTATATTGTGATTGGCGAAAGAATTAGCGAGCATAGAAAAGACTACTTATTTGGTGTCACCCTATGAATCTCTGATAGGCTGCTATTTTCTTTTCACGGCGAGGAAGAAGCTTGCTTTTGTCGGATTCCAAAGGAAAAGAGTGAACCTCTTATCAGAACTATACCTAAATAAAAGTGTTTCACCTTGACCAAGCGGGTTTCAAAGGAAAAGAGGGAACCTCTTATCAGAACTATATGTTTCTTTCCCACGCACAGGAGCGAGGCCAAGTAGAGATTAAGGTGGGGAATTGTCCAACTTACTATCTTCGGAGGAGAAAAATTAGCAGTGATAAATATAATTTTTTGGGGGAAAATTAGGTGAAAGGTTGGCAAGGCCAGGCCATCGGTAGAGTTGGTGTGCCCAATGAATCCCCTAGTCCCGGCATGGATGACCTGCCTTTGAGCGGATTGGGGATGTGACTTAGTCTCATTGCGTGAAAGCAGACCCGACCCCTTACTGTATAAAGCCAAAAAAAAGTTTGCTCAACTTATATAAATAAATAGTTTAAACTATTATACTTTGACCCCTAAGTGATGAGAGAAAAGCTTTGTCGAGTTGAGTTGAGTATTATACTTAAAGCCAGCCCCGGGCAAGTGCCAAAAGGGCAACTGCACAGGGCCTAAAATTCTAAATTCCAAATGCTCCTTTTAGTTCAGTGATTAGGGCCCATTTTAGTTTGATATGTGCCTTACATCCCTTTTTCAATTTTGAGAATTGAAACTCATTGGTATCTCTGTGCCTTCCATCCCTTTTTTTCAGTTTTAAATTGAAAATCATCTGTCCACTCCTCATTGCACCACTACAATCATCATTTTTTTTCCTAGCAGAATAGTTGTAAACTGTCTCAACCCCCATCCTCTTCTCTCTCTCTCTCTCTCTCTCTCTCTCTCAACACTTCTTTTCTATGCTTCTTCATATGAGCAATTCTACAACCACAGAGTTTTTTAGATACACTGGAAGTGTTGTGTTAATCATATTCAGTTATAGTGGTATTGACATTTACCATGTACATGACATTTTTATAACAATACTAAGCTTAGGATAGATGAATGAAAAAAAAATTAAAAAGATGTTTAAGATCATCCTAATAAAGAGAAATGACTGAGGAAGGGAATATTTAAAAAAAATCTCTGTGAAATATCTAGCAAAAAATAATACTGACATTTTTTGTTAAACAAAACATGTAGTATTGAGTTATAAAACATACATTATTTTGAAAAATATGACAATAATATAAGATAATTCTCGATTAATATTATTTAAGACTATAAATAAAAAGGAATCATATTTTAAGTTTCGCCTAGGGACCTCCAAATCTCATAACTGACCTTGATTGTACTTCGATCCGTTTCCTTAAAGATGCTTGCCCCTAAGTATATATTTTCTATGAATCGAAATTTTTGTGTGTATTATAATATTTGACAGTCATAAAACAAAATGTTGGGTAGCCCATGTTCATGCAAGTGTATTTTAACTTAACATCGTCGATTTACTAACCAAGATTCAAATGAATTAAGGTACTAAACTCTTCTGTGCGACTAATTGCGAAGCCAAGTTTTGTATCGTCTTCATTTAGTTTGATCTCAACCTCGATCTCTCCTCCGATAGGAGAATACCAGAGACGAACTGCTCTTACTACTCCAGTATCCACTCCATGGTAATCCTCAAACCCATATAGAGTTGAACTTGCAAGATTTTGACAAATCAGATATTGACCCGGTATTTATAGTAGAAGATGCTGTCTCTCCTGATATCTGTGTTCGAAAAATGAAAGGACCAAATTTCACAATTGCGAACTAGGATAAATTACACCAATCAAACAAATGAATATAAATATTCATTTTATCAGGTTTTCAGTCAATCATATTCATGAAACAGAATGAAACCTTCTCAGTGTCTCACAATTGTACCATACATTTTTTAGCTTGACAATTTCTTGCACTTGGAAGCATTAGAAGAAAGAATGATACTGCA
The DNA here is from genome assembly GCA_949130495.1 of Sambucus nigra. NCBI lineage: Eukaryota > Viridiplantae > Streptophyta > Magnoliopsida > Dipsacales > Adoxaceae > Sambucus > Sambucus nigra. Next base: position 63,609,433 of record OX422224.1, on the reverse strand, counting down.
TGAACACCAAAAATGACTGGAAATGCATATTTGATATGCATAAGGAAGAGGGAATCTTACAAGTTAGGCCCCGTTTGGTTGGGGTGAAATAATTTTCATTTGGGTAAAAATGTAAAATAGTAAAAGTATTCTCTAAATCACATAGTTCCAATTCTAAAGGTGAATATTGTTCCCACTTACAATTATATACGGACAAAAAGTTCCAATTTGAATTGGGGAAAAAGTTCCCCTTTAAATTATTGAAAATACTTTTCACCATTTCACCCAATATTCACCGTAACCGAACGAGGTACTTTAAGGGATGCTAGGTCCATGTAAATCCGACAAAAGGTAATCTTACACTGACCAAAAAATATAACCTTTTGATCTAACCCGCTGAATTGTCAACAATACATCAGATCCACTATCAATCTAGTGCCCTTACTATTTACCCATAAAAATCATAACAGAAAAATAAAGTGTTTTATCCAACTCGAGAGGGAATTATATGAATCCACTAAAACAATGATTCATTTGATCCACTATCAATTTACTTCTTTCGTCGATTCCCCTATATTTATACATATCAAATTGGAAAACTTTCAAAGCTCAAATAATTCAAACCATGTTAATTTTGTACCACCTGATTTTGATAATATTCTCAACGAGGATCATAATATACAACAAAGATCAGTCAATCAAAAGTATATTAAATATGGATATGGTTGAGACTATGGAGGACATAATTGATGAAGCTTCAAAACCAAAGAGCATACTGTCAGACTTGCTGCTACAAAAGTAACAAGATGGTGAACTCGTGATTATGATCATTGGGAAGCAAGGCCTTAAATGATGTGTGTAGAGGGGGCTTGAAGGTGATCCGGAGATTAGGGATAATTCCCCCATTAACAACAGTGTTTGGGATTAAGGCAGCCTAGCGTGGCAGCTCGATCGTGGCAACTCATACTTTAGCTTACTGTGTTATTTAGTCAGATTATATCTTTGTTTATATTGACTGTGAGATATAACGGTTGTAATGATGTAACGAGAATAATAATGATTTTTAATGTGAGGCCAAACGGTACTCGCTAGAGACCAGCTTGGCGGGGCCTGGGAGAGCTTTCATGCTCTATCGAACGACCTTGCCGTGGGAACTCTAGAGGGACTTAGTTTGGAGGATTGAGAAGTGGGGCACCGCTGGGGCTTGTCCTGACCATCTTAGATACACCTGGTAAAACACCGAAGGTCCTTTACCGTGGAACCTCGGGCGGAGCAGCTTTGAGTTCCATCGGTTGTTGAGTTGTGAACCAAACAGCGCTCTACTTAATGTCACATCTACTGTAAGTGATGTCACTAGCCAGCTAGACAATGTCAAATCTGCACTTGAGTAAACCACCGTGGTATTTGGGGCTGTCAGATAGTTGGTAAGCCACCTCTGTGGCGACAGCCCCCTGACACACAGTGGTTAGGCAAAAGGCATATCTTGGCATTTAATGTCTATGACGTGGAGATAACTAGTGCATCAGGTATTTAATATTGGTGACATAAAGTATGAGGGATGTCTTTCACAGGCATTGATGACTGAGTTGCCTCGGGAGTGGTGTGGGGGCTATTTAAGAACCCCAACCACCTCTGGGGAGAGGTGTGTTCTTTTTGAGAGTTCAGAAGTTATTGCTAGAGAGAGTTATTACAAACCAGAGAGTTTTACTCACCCACCATTGTCAATTTATTACGAAGCTTTTAATACTTGACAAAGTTTCTTGAGGGTGGTTGGTATATTTGGCTGCCTGTCAAGGTGTATCTAGGGTGCTTACTTCTTTCTCCCTCTAAATGAGTTACTTCTGAGTTCGTTGTTATCTGATTGAGTTATACACGAGAGATTTGTGAGTTTATCCAAGCTTTCTCTTCACTAAGTTATGTTTGCGTGTCCTATAGTTAATCCAAGGTTTTGCTAGTTAACTTGTCATTACTGTACTCAAAAGGGGTTACGCCTCCATTGATCTAAACTACCCTCTTACATTTGGCGACTCTGCTGGGGAAGCATTCTTCTAAGCAAGGAGTATAGCGCAAGATAACGTTAATCGAACGCTCAACTTTAATGACATCCAACACAATGAAGAACAAACGATGAGAGAACTGGAGGCTTTAAGGGATGGGACTCCTCGAATGGAGGTACCTCCAGTTCAGGTGACGACAGGCGTTCCAGGGATGACACAGGCTTCCACGAGTTCTGCGTTGGGACCAGCTCACGTGGCACTCCTCATGAATACGTTTTACGAGTTTTTGCAAACTCCGGTAGCTTCAACGGTGTTGGGAGGATTTGAAGCCAATTCCTTCGTAACACCAAGGGCAGCCCCAACGGCCCCACCTAGCAGCAAGTATACCCTCCGTTGTGAATCCATCAGCGGGGGCCTCGGGAGTATCAACGGCTCCAATTGTGACGATCGCTCCAGCTGCAACGGGCATTCAGCCTATGGTCCCGTTGGTCGTAGCTCCAGTGGCATCAGTCATGGAGGAGATGCAGAAAGAGATGTTGGAGTTCATACAAGATTCCTCGCAATCTGCAAGCGAGGTAGCTTCGGTCTATAACGACTTCCGGACACCTTACCCCCAGGAATACAATGATGAGCCTTATCCAAAAGATTATATCCCTCCAATCTTTGAAAAATATACAGGAAAAGGTGGAATCCGAAGGAGCACATTAAGCGCTTCGTTGAACACTTGGGGGCGCATTGCAATAACAAGAAACTCAAGTTGAGGGAGTTTTCTAAATCCTTAACCGATAAGGCATATACCTGGTATTCTCACCTTAACCCCCAAGAGTGTTTCCACGTGGGAGGAGATGCACGTGTTGTTTGTCCAGAAGCTCTTTCTGACAGAAGATGAGTTTATTTTGACCCAACTGGGGAGGGAGAAGCAACGACCAGGGGAAGATGTGGTGGCATATGTGCGCAGATTCAAGGAAAGGTCCCTCGATGTAAGAGAGTAGGCCAGAGAATCCAAACTGCTGCAGATCTGTGCGGAAGGGCTACTTCCTGAGTGCCACCTCATTAATGAGACGCGCGAGGGGACTTTTGCGGTGTTCCTAAAAGCAGCGAGGAATATCTCGTTGGTTGTACGACCGAATCCAGTAGTAGTGCCCATGATGTTCAGGCAGCCGATACAACCTACGGGGAGAGGTCACAACCCCCACGGGTGGGGTACACCGAAGGAGCAGATGGGGGCAAGGTACCGAAGGACAACAAAAGGAAGTTTGGAAGAGACAGTGAGGACCCACCACCATTGCCTTGTACAGTAGAAGAGGCGGTCAGCTGTTACAACGCAATGGTCCAAGGAGGAACGGTCTATGAACCAAAGGGCATTTCCATTGGGGAACCCGATGCGGCAACAAAAGCGGATCCCAAATATTGCCAGATTCATCGAAAGATCCAACATCCGACAAAGAGCTGTTTTACGCTAAAAAGAATCATCGACAAGTATATGAAGGCAGGGACGTTACAAATCCCTCCGCAGAATGTTAACAACAACCCACTCCCAGCCCATAGGGCCAATCTAGTGGTGGCCTATGATGAGGAGGCAGAAAGAGAAGAAAGAGAGTTAACGACGAAGCAGGAGGGGTTCGAAGAAGCTTTGGAAGATTGTACTAAGGGAATGGCTAACGTAGTATTAGCTTATGATGAGGAAGTGCTAAAGACGTAGAGGACGTATACAGCGCTGAAAGCGAGGAAGCAGACCCAGTCATAGAATACTGTGCGGTTTCAAAATCCCCAAAGTTCACCTGATTCTTCGACCAAGTAGGGGAACCGAAGGAGAGTAGGTTGGAAATAACCCAGGCAATTCTTGACATTGCACGGAAGAACGCAGTCCCTTCGCTGAGATGGAAGGGACCCATAACGAGGTTGGTAAAGAGGTTCTTGTCAGAAATAACCTTCTGCGATGCGGATAGAGCCGTAAGATTCCCTCATAACAGGCCTTTGTATGTAACCGCTAGCGTCAACGGGGTTAGTTTTGCAAGAACTCTTATGGATGGGGGAGCCTCCATCAATATTATGCCAATTAACTCTTTCCACGCAGCTAATATTCCGGAAGAAAGGTTGGTCCCCATGCCTCTAGTAATTTCGAGGTATGACAACCAGTCTTCCAAGTCCATCGGGTACGTGAATGTTGGGATTGTGATGGGAAATCTGCCATATCAAGTTCCACGTAATAGAGAGTATAACTTCCTACCATCTGCTGATAGGAAGAGTGTGGATGCACAACCAAGGGCTAGTTCCCTCAATGTACCACCAATGCGCTAAGGCGAATATCAAAGGGACGGAGGTAACCATTAGGGCTACGAAGAGGCCCTTCGCTGTCGAGGAAGCTCACTTGGTAGATGCGGCATTTTACACAGAACTAGAGGAGGACGTCCGGGTCCTAACGAGAAGAATGGAGGGAGCATGGGTTCCCTCGATCAGAGAAAGAATAGGGCCTTTGAACGAGCAGAATAAAGAAGTTGCGAGCAGCATAAGATTGATGGCCGAAGAAGCCCGTCAGGAGAACCCTCGGCCCCCAAACATTTCGAAGCAACTCAACGACAGGATGAGGCCTAGAGTGGATCCAATGCAGCATGAGGCCCAACGACAGAGCGTGTTGAGTCGACTTTCAGGAGGAAGAGTCGCTGAGGTGTCTAGAGAAAAGAAAAGGAAGGCAGTGGCGACTGCCAGCAGGCAATGCAAAAAGGTTATTACTGAAGAAGGAAAGGTGGTGTATCGATTATAATGGTGTGAACGGGCGGCCGAAGAAACGGATAATGAGGCTGACCCGATATACGAGTGTTTTCTGGTAGATCAACGAGAACAATGCATAGTGATAACAACTCCAACATACAAGAGTTCGTGGAAGATGTAGCCGAAGAACCAGATTACATGGCAGATCAACCGAAGCCATAAGCACAAGAGTTGGAACAGTTGAACCTGGCTAAAGAAGGAGAGGATCCGAGGCCTATCTTTATCGCGAAAGATCTCAGTAAAGAGAAACGAGAGGCCTTGGTTAAGTTGATTCGGGAGTTCATAGACGTTTTTGCGTGGAAATACATAAAGATGGAAGGACTGGATGAGGAAGTGAGCTGCCACAAGTTGAACGTCATACCTTCAGCCATTCCAGTAAAACAAGCAACGAGAACGTACAAGCCTGAGCTAGATTTAAAGATCAAAGAAGAGGTCCAACGTTTATTAGCGGCAGGGTTCATTAAACCGATACAACACCCGCTTTGGCTATCTAGCATTGTGCCGGTGGGAAAGAAAGACAAAAACCAAATAAGGATCTATGTGGACTTCAGAGATTTGAATAGGGCTTGCCCCAAGGATGAGTTCCCACTACCCTCCATCGACAGCCTTATAGATGCAACGGCTGGTCATGAGATGTATAGCTTCACGGATGGGTATGTTGGGTACAACCAGATCAAGATGAACCCCACGGATGAAGAGAAAACGGCGTTCAGAACCCCGTGGGGAAATTTCATGTACAAAGTAATGCCGTTTAAACTCAAGAACGCTGGGACTACTTATCAGAGAACGATGATGGCCATCTTCCATGACTTATTTCACAAGTTTGTGGAATTTTATGTAGATGATTTGGTCATCAAATCGAGGAGGGGGGAGTCCCATCTGAGCGATTTAAGGAAGGTGTTTTCCCGGTGCAGGAAATATAAATTGAAGATGAACCCACTAAAATGCGTCTTTGGAATAACAAGTGGAAAATTTCTAGGCTTTGTGGTTGATCGACAAGGGGTGCAAATGTACCAGGGCAAACAGCAGGCGATGTTGGAGATGCCATGTCCAAGAACGGCGAAGGAGTTGAAGAGTTTCCTTGGTAAAGTTTCCTACCTTAGGAGATTTGTGCCTAGACTCGCCGAAATGACACACCCATTGATGCAGCTGCTGCGAAAGAACACGAAATTCAAGTGGAGGAGGTTCACCAGGAGTCTCTCGTTGGACTAAAGAAGCTGCTCGTTTCACCACAAATCATGGTCCCCACGGGCAGGAGTACCATTGCAACTGTATCTCACATCTACCATGACGTCCCTTGGAGCTTTGCTGGCACAAGAGATCGACGGGCAAGAACGGCCAGTCTACTACCTCAGCAGAATCATACATGGGTCAAAGGTCAGATATAGTAGCTTGGAAAGACATTGTTTAGCCTTAGTCTTTGTAGCACAAAAACTTAGACATTATATGCTGTCTTTTACAATTCATATTGTAACTAGATGTGATCCTATTAAGTATTTGCTCGCGGCAGCTAGGTGGTTCCTTATTCGCTCAGAATATGACTTGAAGTGTGTGGTTCCTCGCGCAATCAAGAGCCAAGCGTACGCCGACCTGTTGGCAATCTTCCCCTCAGGAACGTTTGAGCCACCTAAAGAAGATATCCCAGGAGACGAGTTGCAGGCCAATTACCTAGATGCAGCTGATAAGGAATGGACGATACAGTTTGATGGATGAAAGGAGGAGCAGGGGTTATTCTTTCAAAAGGAATGGAGGAGATTTGCCTTTCCTACAAATTAGATTTCCCTTGTTCCAACAACGAAGCAGAATATGAAGCATTGGTGATGGGGTTGCTGGAGGCTCTTCGAAGGGGAATTCGCTCACTTTGCATCAAAGGTGATTCGAATTTAGTGATTCAACAAGTGAATGGAGAGTATGCATTGAAACACATGAGTCTAGCACCATACAGAACAATCATTCAGAGGCTCCTCTGCCAATTCCATCGGCCCAAGATCAAGAGACATCCCAGAACGATGAATCGCCATCCAGACACCTATGCCACCATTGCCCAGAAAATGGTCATGAGAAACGATACCACTACCGTCGTGATCCAACGAAGAACAGCTCATTCGGTAGTGCAGTCAATTCTACCGACGGAGGATGCAGACTGGAGGGGAGAGATTAGGAAGCAACTGGAATCTGGTGAAGGAACGATGATGCCATGGGAATTATCCCAATACTTTACAAACCAGGAAAACCTTTACTTCAGAAACGCAGGAGGATGCCTGTCAAGATGCATCGGTCCAGAAGAAGCAGAGCAGAAGTTGAAGAAAACACATGAAAAACATTGCGAAACAACTAAGATACCTCTTTACAGAAGAATTCAAAGGGAGGGATATTTCTGGCCTAGTATGAAGCAGGATGCAGCCAAGCTACAACGGAAGTGCAACAAATGCCAGCTATTATTCGAAGTAGCTGAATGTCGTTTCGTGGAAACTCAACCTGACTGGAGACAGCCCTATATTGACTTCATTAGAGATGGAGTTGTCCCAACAGAGAAGATTGACGTGATGGGACTTAAGCGAAAGGCCCCGAGGTTCTACGTTCAGGAGGGGCAGCTTTACCGAAGGGGCTACTTTAAGAGGCCACTGCGTTGCATCACAAAAGAAGCTATCGAGGTCCTTCAACAGGCGCACGATCCAGCTCACATAGGAGGGGCCAAGTTGTATGACCAATTAATGACGTTAAGGTATTATTGGCCAACAATGGAGAAAGACTCTGCTGAGTTCATCCGAAAATGCAAAGCTTGTCAACTTCATGGAAATATGATCCATGCCCCATCGATAGACCTACACTCCCTGGCAACGCCTTATCCTTTTCATACTTGGGCGTTCGACTTGGTAAGGGCAATACATCCTTCTTCGAGGGGGAAGATTTGGATACTAGTAGCAACAGATTGTTTCACAAAGTGGGCTGAAGCGATAACACTAAGAAGGGAAACAGCAGGGGTGGTGAGCAACTTCATCAGGGAATGCATCATATGTCGTTTCGGGATTCCAAAGGTTATTGTCTCGGATAATGGAACCCCTTTCGTCAATTCAGAGGTAACGATGCTCACAGACAGATATTCCATTATTCATCATACTTCAACGGTAGCATACTCAAAGGGAAACGAGCAGGCCGAAGCAACTAACAAAACTCTAGTTAATATCTTGGCTAAAACGATGGAGGATTTCCCAGGATCGTGGGATGACAAGATACCAGTTATATTGTGGGCATATCGAACAACCAAAAGGAAGCCCACAGGGTATACTCCGTTCTCCCTTGTTTGTGGGGCTGAGACAATCCTTCCAGTGGAATTAGAAGTTCCCTCTGCTCGATATGTCTTGCGAAGTAGCATGATCCCTCAGAGTTTTGTACATTTTTCGGGGTCTCAAAGGCATGCACAGTTGGAAGCGTTGGACGAACACAGAGATAATTCGATGCAACACTTTCAAATGTATACGAAACAGCTTTCTAGGGCATATGATAACTTGGTGAGACCGAGGAAATTCGTGGAAGGAGACCTCGTGTTGAAAGCAGCAGCGAAGCACATCAGAGGGTTGCCCCTACCCAAGTTTGCAGGAAATTGGGAGGGACCTTTCATTGTAAAAGAAGCTCATGACTCAGGTTATTGCTTAATTTCTAGGATGGAAGAAGATATAGCATTCAAGATTAACAATAAATGGTTGAAAGTCTATCATGTGTAAGCAATTATGTTTGGACCAACTGATGTATCTAACTGTCGTTATGAATACACAAGTTCTTTTTATGAATGAGTATGCAAGTTCTTTTTATTATAACTCGAGTGGAGATGAAAGAATCATAGAACTTCATAATGTACGCAAACAGTTGTAACATAAAGAAATGACATCGGAAAACATACATTTTTCTTCATTCATAAACTTTGGGGCATTACAAAATTGGGAGAGCTATTGCCCAAGAATTACATAAGAAGAAGGAAAGGAAAATATTTACAATAAATCATTGACCTAAGAGGAACCAAATATCTAGGGAAGAGAAAAAATCTCCAAGAAGGCCCGAAGAAGCTGCCAAGCAAGAATGTTGAGCATTTATAGAAACCTCCAGCCTAATTTGCGCTTGTGTACGCTCAATGAGGAATCTCTCTCGCTTCAGCTTGGCCAGACACAGAGCTTCTTCGATATCCCCACCTCTTTGTCAACAGCTGCAAGGAGAGGTACTAACTCAGCCAACTTAGCTTCCTCAAGCCGTTGTTCCTCCTGATGTTTCCGGAGCAATTCTCTCTGGCTATCCAGTCGCTGGCTCTTCAAAGTTTTCAAGTGCGTGATAAGCCAGTCAAAACGAAAGCCGTCGCGACCCAACTCCCTCAGGTAGCTCAGGAATGGATTGAGGAGGGCTTTAGTAACGTTTGAGGTCGGGGTGCTGGCGATTTCAGCAACAACAGTAGCCATGCCCTGAAGCCTATAACTCATAACGGAGATGTTGGAATGCATGCAATCCACAGTGAACGTTTCAGGATGGTGGCTTGCAAGCTGCTCAACTACCAAGCGATGGTTAGCAGGCATTTGAGGAGAACGCTGAAGCACCATCAGGCAGAAGGCATGATGCGCCAAGTCGGGCAGAGGAAGCTCACAACCAGATTCGCTCTCAGCAGCAGCACCAGTCGTGGAACCTTGATCGTTGTGTAGGCCTGTAAACGGGTCGGATTCGAACCGGATCAGGCCAATCCAAATCCGAATCCGTTTATGTTAAACGGATTCGGATCCGATCCGATTATCCGATTATCCAAATCCGAATCCGCTTATCCGAATCCGTTAAGAATCTGTTAATCCGATCCGTTTATCCGATCCGATCCGATTATAATATCATAAATAACTATTATAAATTTCAAAATACAATATATATTATAAATAACTATTATAATATATATTTCAAAAAATATATTTAAATAACTATTATAATATAAATTACTATTATAAATAAATGCAATATATATTAATATAGGACTATTATAAATAACTATTAAAATATATATTTAAAATATTAATAAATTTCTAAATACAATATATATATTAATTAAAAAATATTATATATATAGATATATATTAAACGGATCGGATTGTTAACGGATCGGATCATATGAATCCAAATCCGCTCCATTTAATAAACGGGTAATCGGGTAATCGGATAATCGGGTAATCGGATTTCAGGGGTGATCCAAATCCGTGTAAACGGATCGGATTCGGATTCGGATAAAATCCGATCCGTTGACAGGCCTAGTTGTGACTAGAGTCTTCTGAGATAACGGGTTCCCGACGGGGTGAGGCGATGGGCGAAAGAACTGGTGGAGAATCCTGCCGAGTAACCTGAGAACAGGAAGAAGAAATAATGAGTTTATGCAAAATCTTAACAAGTGTTTTCATTGTTAAGTCACCGATATAGGTGGAGTTTATGAAAAAATCTTAACGAGGGTTTTCGTTGTTAAGTCACCGATATAGGTAGAGTTTATGGAAAAAAATCTTAACAAGCGTTTTCGTTGTTAAAGTCACCGTTATAGGTGAGGTTTGGAAAAAAAAAAATTAACAGAAATGCAGAGAAATTAGCGAAGTACCTCAGCAGTTGCAGGAGCGAGAATGGGAGTCACCATGGAAGCCATAGCGGCAGGAACCGTTGGGGGCAGGATTACTTCCTCAGAAGACTCAACGGCGCCCTTATCTAAGGAAGCCTCAACGGTCGGCAAAGCTCCCTCGCCAACAAAAGGTACCAAGGCCAACGTAGGAGTTTCGTTCAAAGAACATGATGGACCTCCAACCGATGCCTCAGCACGAGTAGGCACCAAAGAACCACCACGTTGGGCAGAAGCATCAACCTTGGCCTTGGAAAGAGGAATACCACTAAGAGAAAAGGGCGGGATAGAACTTGGCGAAAGCTGCAAACATGAAGCCACGAGTTAGACATGTGGGGCAACTACGGAAAAAAGGGAGAAATGCATCTAAATGTTACTTACCCCCGTTATGGCACCAAAAAGAGGAACCGCAGTTATGGGTCTCGTCACCATAGTGGGGAGAAGAATGCCAGCTACCAAAGACGCCATTTCCACCTAAGGCATCCCAGCATATTACAGTTAACCATGAAAAAAAAAGAAGGGGATAGGATAAGGACAAGACGTGAACCATGACAAGTAAAATGTTACTTCAGGGGCACTCTCCTTAGCTGCAACGATAGGCAGAAGGACCTCGTGCTGAGATGAAAATTCAGAAGGGGCTGGGGGAGTTATCTCTGGTTGAGAAGAGACGCCCCCAGATTCAACGGACCCTCCCCCCACAGCATCGTCCTTCGTACGGCGGGAGTAAGTAAGCCCGATCATGGGGGAACGGGGAGGAGTAGTATTGACTTGAGAGATACCGAAACGTCCCCCCACAAAAGGGCTCACGGGGGGACTGGGCCTTTCTTCTTCAACTCCCTGCACCAAAGTTATCAAGAGATAAGCAGATGCAGCTTGCCTTAAGAAAAGGGGAATAAGAACAAAAACATGCACACATACCTCATATCCGGAAGGAGAATGAGAGGATATAACCACCGGCGAAGGTGGAGAGGAGGCAGCAATAAAAGGAGGTGGGGAGGGATGTATCTCGAGAGTCCGTTTCTTCTGGGACTTGGTACCCAGAGTTTTCTTCCTTGTACCCGCTGCACCAGCACCTCGAGGAACCCTCGAACTTTTTCTCCTCTTTGTCGTTGGCTCAGTTGGATCAACTACGATCGTGGGGAAGGCAGCCGAAGGAGGAACAACGACAGTGCGTCGTTGAAACTCCGCATTTATTCTTTCGACCTCAGCCTGAACCTGCCTCCTCAGCTCTTCACTTACCTCTGTAGACATGGGAGGGGGAACGGAGGCGATAGGGAATGCCTCTAAAGGGGGTTGTGCTTGAGCTTGAGCCTTGGATTTCGAGGATTTGGATTTTGAGGAAGTCCCACTTTTGGACTTCCTGGTCTTTTTGGCTGGTGGCTAGGAAGGCCCTTCACCAGTAGCAGCTTCGGTTGAAGGGGCAGGCTAATTGGGAGTTGCAACGGCCTTGGGCTTAGGGGTGGCAGTAGGGATTATCGGGTAATAAGAGGGTATCTCTTGGGGAGGTTCTTTAATGGTTTTACTCAGAGGAAACTCAACTCCAAGAATGGAGTTGCCCTTGAGACCCAGTAGAAAGAAAGGACTGGGGGATATTGGGGAGGACTCTGTATAAACTCACGGATCTGTTCAGTTGCACCAAACGGAACATGGTGGCATAAGAGGTAGATACGTCCCCCTTCCCGGTGGCACTGGGAAGGGTGACTCGCCCATCCATGGTAGAGGTCACACCAAGCACCGCCGCTGCAAGATAGAAGGTGCAAGCCTCAGCAAAAGTGGCCCTTGCATTGTTTTGTTGAAACACAGGTCGAGGGGCCCCCTGATCAAATCCGAACTGCCTGCTACATCTATCGGGGTTGTAAGGTTCGGAAGTGTATCCCCATTCAGTATAGGAGGGAAGAAACCCAGGGGTGAACAGAAGTACCACGGCCGGCGAGGGATCTTCTACAACCGGAATGAACTTGACCGTTGAGGTTACAGAAGGAAAAAAATCCCAACAATGGGCAAACGTAGACTCATTGTATGGCCTCATTACAAAAGAGTCATAACGATCAAAAAACCCCAATATCTCCTTTCGACTCTGTTTTTTATGGAAACATAAGAGGCGTGGGAGCTTAATACCTTGGCTCACGGGGAGAGAGGTAGACTTAGCGGCAATGGCAGGAAAACGGGTGTAAAGGAAGCCCGTCAAGATAATGGTGTTGGCAAAATTGGCCAAGTTAAACGACCCCGTGACCGTGCCATGTCGATATGAGTTCGATCCAGCCAGGTATAGAGGGACCCCAAGGCAATAGCGGCCAGAAGAGGGTTGAAACCCCTAGCCAAACGGATGAAAATATTTATAAGGTCCCTCCTGAGCTGGTCGTTGGGTTTCCTAGTCAGGAAGAAGCACAAAAGCAACACAAGAATGTAGGCTGGTAGTTCCAGGGATGTACCTCTACCTCGGTCCGTTGCAGCAGTGACATCCTTCGGAGTTGGAGCTTCGAAAAAATAACTGATGAGGGGAGTAAATGTGGCCTTGTTTGAAGACCCAGTGCAACTACGGCAGATTCGATCAAGCTCAGCTCGATCAGCAGCCTCTTCAGCATTCAAGGCCTCATCGTGGTATGCGAACTCGCCCATGGGCTCAAACCCAAGTAGCTCATAGACGTCCTCCAACGTAACGGTGAACTCTCCCCACGCAGCAAAGAACGTGCGAGTTGTAACGTTCCATCTAGAAACTAGTACTTGGAGCGCAGCGTTATGCTTAGAAAGAGTGAACTCCCCAAACTAGTAGGCTCGTTGAAGACCAACCTTTGCAAGAGCAGAAGCGTAAGAGCTCTGCATATGTGTGTGCCAGACAGCGAAATGGGCTGGCCACCCCCCAGGTGCTTCGAAATCGATCTGAGAATAGGGGAAGTCACCACGGTCCAACCGAAAGCGCAGAGTCCCCTCTGGGGGGAAGATAGCCCCACTTCGACGAATCCTCATCATCCAACAGTAAAGGGTCATACTTGGCGGAGAAATGGCAGGTCTTACATGCATAAGAGAATTCATCATCTTCACCAAAGATGGGAGACCGATAGAAGTTTAGTTGCTCTTCAAGAGCAGCATTCAGGGCAGTGGAAGTGGTGCTACGAGTAGCAGCGGCGCCAAAGGTGGCAGAAGGGGAGCTTGGCTGAGCAGCGGTGGTGGCAACCTTTGAGGCACTTGAAGAAGCCATAGTAAGTGGCGATGAACGAAACAGCTTGGTAAGAAGGGCTAGGAACAAAAAGGGAGGAGCACAACCATAGGTGGTGGCGTAAAAGATGAGAGAAGGAAGAAGTTGGGTAAAGAGCTGGACAACAATGGGGTTTTCGCATAAATTTCTCTCTCTAAAGAAGACGAGAACTTGAAGAAGACAAAGGAAAGAGAAGGGTTTTGAAAAAAGAGACGTTTGAAACCTTTTAAACCCGTCTATTGCGTTTCCCACCACCACCACGTGCAAGGCCGCCTATAATCATTTCAAATGAACACGTGGCACTTCAGGAAGTGTTTTGACAGCTGAAAAGATAGCGACACGTCATTTACGAAGTGACGTCTGGGGAATAGAAAGGGTTGCCTTCCTAAGCAAGTTTGAGTTTTGGCGCCAGAATTTTTGTCAGGCATATCCAATGAACTGCTAACGAAGAATATGTCCTAACGTTCCAAAAAGCTACGATGTCCCCTGGCCACAAATCCAAACGTCGTTTAATTCTGATTCAGCTACATCGAGAAGAATTTCTGCCTTTTCGAACATGCCGAAACGTTACAAGGGAGAATTTCACAAGTCCCAACGCTAGGGGCAGTCCTCACGAAAACCCACTGTCCACAACTATACTCCACAACGGCATAAACGGGAGAATTTCACTTCCCCATAGCCAAAACGAGTATTTGAGAAGGTTAGTAGGCCTTTTGGGAGAATTTCAAATAATAAAGCTAGAACGGTTGAAGCTCAGTGTAGGAAAAAGTGGCGAAACCAACAAGCCGCAGCGCTTCGGCTCAGGTACATCGAGGAGAATTTTACTTTTTCCTGGAGATTCTAACATTGTGGATCAAACGAAGGCAGAGAGGCCAGAATTTTTTTTTCACAAAGAGAAGATTCATCGGATTGAGAAGTTTTCGCGCAGACATTTCTTGTTCCAACAACAAATCTGTCCACGAAGGGGCAAATGTAGAGGGGGCTTGAAGGTAATCCGGAAATTAGGGATAATCCCCCCATTAACAACAGTGTTTGGGATTAAGGCAACCTAGCGTGGCAACTCAAGTGTGGCAACTCATACTTTAGCTTACTGTGTTATTTAGTCAGATTATATCTTTGTTTATATTGACTATGAGCTATAACGGTTGTAATGATGTAACGAGAATAATAATGATTTTTAGTGTGAGGTCAAACGGTACTCGCGAGAGACCAGGCTTGGCAGGGCCTGGGAGAGCTTTCATGCTCTATCGAATGACCTCGCCTTGGGAACTCTAGAGGGGATTGAGAAGTGGGGCACCCTTGAGGCTTGTCCTAACCATCTTAGATACACCTAGTAAAACACCAAAGGACCCTTACCGTGGAACCTCGAGCGGAGCAGTTTTGAGTTCCATTGGGTGTTGAGTTGCGAACCAAACAGCCATTTACTTAATGTCACATCTACTGTAGGTGATGTCACTAGCCAGCTAGACAATGTCAAATCTGCACTTGAGTAAACCATCATGGTATTTGGGGCTATCAAACAGTTGGTAAGCCACCTCTGTGGCGACAGCCCCCTGACACACAGTGGCTAGGCAAAAGGCATATCTTGGCATTTAATATCTATGACGTGGAGACAACTAGTGCATCAGGTATTTAATGTTGGAGACATAAAGTATGAGGGATGTCTTTCACAGGCATTGATGGCTGAGTTGCCTCGGGAGTGGTGTGGGGGCTATTTAAGAACCCCAACCACCTCTGGGGAGAGGTGTGTTCTTTTTAAGAGTTCAGAAGTTATTGCTAGAGAGAGTTATTACAAACCAGAGAGTTTTACTCACCCACCATTGTCAATTTATTACGAAGCTTTTAATACTTGACAGAGTTTCTTGAGGGTGGTTGGTGTATTTGGTTGCCTGCCAAGGTGTATCTAGGGTGCTTACTTCTTTCTCCCTCTAAATGAGTTACTTCTGAGTTCGTTGTTATCTGATTGAGTTATACACGAGAGATTTGTGAGTTTATCCAAGCTTTCTCTTCACTGAGTTATGTTTGCGTGTCCTATAGTTAATCCAAGGTTTTGCTAGTTAACTTGTCATTACTGTACTCAAAAGGGGTTACGCCTCCATTGATCTAAACTACCCTCTTACAATGTGATATCAAGTTCTAAACATTTAATCCAAACCACTATGCTTCATGAATGCAGTGGCACACCAAAAGAGGCTGTCAATTTTGATTAGGTTAATAAGTTAACTAATCAGTTATACCCCAAGATATCCCAATAAAATATCTAATCAGTTGTCAAAACATCTAGTAAATTTAACATTTTATTACTCAGTTATAAAAAAAATAGCTACCCTGTTATCTGGAGTACAACATTAACTATATCTAATGAAATTCATATCAGATCTAGACATTGAGACACACTCAATTTTATAAGGGAACCAACAACCACTTGCATCTAACCTCAGGGGCAGAAAGAGCAGCATTTTCAAATGGCACGGGTGAATACAACACAGGAACATCTCCACCGGCCAGAGATGTCAAGGTAAACCTATAGTTTAGCATAAAATCAAATAATCCGTGGACATTCTCATTCCCGCTGAACACTAGAAAAGATTGTGGGCTATTATCCACATCAGAAACGGAACCCGGGCGACGAGTCTGGCCCAGATTATGTTTTTCTACTGTGAATGGACACAAATCCACATGACCGGATCAATAACATGGACTGAATTCTTTAATTTCATTTAAAGATTATCAATGAACTAAATAATATTTTGAAATGATGACTCAAAGTATAGGTGATACAAAGCTACAGAAAAACAAATCAACTAAAAAAATACAACAGACAAAAATCTATACAAAAAAAGACATTAACAAAGTGAAAATTCTAAGTTAGACATTATGTCAAACACCTGTTAAACAAATACTATTAACATTAAACCCAAATTCTATTTTGAAGCCAACATAAAAAACATAAAAGCGAATCTGAACCACATAAGTAGAAAAATAAAACTCAAATAAAAGTGATTTCAAAATTTCAACCTAGAAGCACTAATCAAAATATAACTAAAAATGCAAATATTCTTGATTTTGCATAACCAAACACACAGGGGGGGGTGAGAAGAAAATGACACCTGGGAGAAAAGCACAAAACCCCTGAAATTTAAACAAGAAATAATTTCATGAAAAACAAAATAAATTTATGAGATAAAAATAAAAAATAAAAACCCCTGAAATTTAAACAAGAAATAATTTCATGAAAAACAAAATAAATTTATGAGATAAAAATAAAAAATAAAAATATGAAATAGACATGTACAGATGAGTGTATGGGGTAACCCAATTTCAACTCCCAATTTGAGTTGAAACCCAATTTGAAACCTAATCTGAAACAAATCAAAATCTCCACTTGAAACCTAAACCTAAACCACACATATATAAACATAAATGATAAATGCAACAAAAAATCGGAAATTTGAAACCTATTCTGAAACATAAATGTACATTTATTCACCTTAAAATGCTTTGTTTCTCGATATAATCTCGGTCACTTGATCATTTAAAAACAACAAAAAATGAACTCTATTGCACCTGCATTAAAGATGAACACATTATGATACAATTAATTCAACAAAACGTGAGATGTAAAGGAAAATAAATCTAAAACCCTACAGGAAGAAGAGAGAGCGTGAGAGAGAGAGAAAGGCCAAGTTTAGGTTGCTTGGTTCGCTTTCATTCGATGAATTGGGGAGGGAGAGAGAGGGATCTGATAATGCTAGAGGAGAGAGCGGGAGATCAAAATATTTGGGAGGAGATTATTTTTTAAGGTATTTATATTTTAGTTAAGTGTGCTCAATTTTGGCACATTTTTAAAAAGTGCAAAGTTTGGCACAGTTTTAGTGTGTGCCAGATTGTCATTAAACCGTACCAGAATTTATTACAGTTTTAAAGTGTGCCTAATATCATGTTGAGCCAAATTGATATTTTTGGTGTAGTGGTTTTAAATATGAGTTTTGGCATTAATTACAAGGTTTTACATTAATGCCTCTAATGCTATTGCATTAGATTTACCAGCTCGCGAATATAAATTTGCCATTATGACGTAATTCATGTATTCTCGTGATCAATCTCAAACAAATTATCAGTAACAAACTTCCCGAGTTCAACATCATTAGCAACAGAAACTCCATTAAGCAACGCGCCCCAAACTTTAGTACTATGTTCAATTGGCATTTTGGTAATGAAATCGGTCGCGTCATTGAGTTTCCTGAGTCGAGTCAAAAGTTCAACCATACAAGCATAATGCTCAACCGAGATTTTGTTCAGACTATGAAATATACTCCAAACTTCACTGACCAATCCAGAATAAGCACAAGCGATCAATACGGCCATGAACGTGATAGGATATTTGGAAACCATAAGTTCAAATCAGAATAACAGAACTAC
Organism: Sambucus nigra; assembly: GCA_949130495.1. Classification (NCBI taxonomy): domain Eukaryota; kingdom Viridiplantae; phylum Streptophyta; class Magnoliopsida; order Dipsacales; family Adoxaceae; genus Sambucus; species Sambucus nigra. The sequence continues at coordinate 63,591,444 of OX422224.1, read as the reverse complement.
ATTAATTGAAAGCCATAAGGTCAAATCAAAGCACGGAATTTTGAACAGCGAACTCATTTGATTCCGAATTGCCGCTTGTTTCCTTGATAGAAATAATTAGTCATTTCAGCACGGGTCCTTCGAAACTTTTATGTTCGAGATGAACAATATTTAAACATTTTGTTCAAGACGAGGCCCTTCAAACGGAATACCAAAGAACCATAATTTCTCAAAGTTTACAATTTCACTTGTAGCAAAATTTCACAACTTCAAATCAACAAAACCGTATATATACAAGTCCAAACAAAGAAAATTATCACTTTTATGGAGTAACACACGGGGAGAGAGATGACAAATAAAAACAAGAAAATCAATGTGATATCTAAATACTTCTAGATTATCACCAAATATTCATTGCACACAAACACATTACCTTTTAACTTCCATGACACAAACACATCACCAATTATGTTCTTCCAACTTGAATCGACATGCGCAAGCCACGTCGGATGCGTACAACATTATTACAAATTGGCGGAATCCGACGAAGAGAGATAGGGCGCATGAGAGTTGATTAGCTGAAGATGTGGGGTAAATACACAAAAGAGCATTTTGATCATAAAGTTTTAACTAAATGAGCCAAATGATATACTGCTTGAAAAAAAAAACTCAGCAGGCTGGCCTTTAATCACAAAGTTGTGAAGGACCACCCACATTTTCCCCAAAAAAATAACCTTAAGCATAAAAAACCACAAAGATCTGTAAAAGAATGTAAAATAATATTCCTTCCGTCCCGTATTAGGAGTCCACTATTCCTTTTTTCACTGTCCTAAATTAATAGTCCACTTTTACCTTTTGGACATAATCGACGAACCACATTTCACGATAGTATGTTGATCATGGCCATTGATTTGGCATATCCTTAATCTATACAAAATATGGACACGGACTCTTAAATTGCGACGGGGAGAGTAATAATTATAATGATAATCATCACAGCTACATTCAGAACTAAGTCATCAGAGCGTATAAAAGAAGTTTAAACATCGAGAGAAGTCTAAGAATGGGATTGTGTATGAGAGTGGATGCTATTGAAATTTGAATTGAAAGTAAAAAGGTCATGGAAAAGTGATTAAAAATTTTGAGTTGGACTTTCAACTCAGCCATCATATTGAATTAATTTGGACCATTATTGTGCTTATGCGAGTAAAAAATTCAGATGACGAAGAATCCTATCGGTCGTAAAATTTCATGAGATTTCTGTGTCAATGCAGATCATTGTTAGATATAATATATCACAAGAACACTTGGAATGTTAGCTATAGGTAATTTTAACCCTGCCTTGGTCATTGTGATATATGGGATGAAAATATACTGTCATTCGAAGAAAGACGATATAGAGCTAGTACGGGAAAATGCTTCACCTGAAAATGTTTATCTTTAAGCATTCACAGATGTCTACATCTCATGTTCTCAAAATATAGGACGAAGTGCAATAAAAACTCTGAATTTTCAGTTTTTGCACTAAACCCCTATGAACTATATGTTTTGTTACAAAGATCCCCGATGTGTTGCTAAAAAGTCCCTAAAAGAGCGCATTTTAACAAAAATGAAAAGCGCATGGGACTTCTTGCAGTAAAAATGGTTCAAGATGGTTTCCTGTAAAGTGCAGGGAGTTTTTTGCACTTCCCCAGACAATATATCATATCATAGCAAGTAAAATAAAGTTAAAAGTTATCCAAACTTTCTATTGTGTATAGAAAAAAATTGATTAATTTCACAGCAGTAACTTTTACCTCTATGATAGTTGATGTAAACCTTAAACAGCACTCAAATATTTGTACCAGCTAGAGCTAAATCAGAGAGATTTCTCCAGTCACTGAGTTCTTACATTGTACTCTGTATATATAATTCCCCAAATCATTCCTCGTATATGATCCATATATATTGATGGTTTGGTGTTCAATAACAAACAGTTTCCTCATCGAATTCATTCATCAAAACATACCCTTCTTCTCTCATCAATCCAAGCAAACCTTCTAAAACCGCATAAATTTCTTCTGTGTTTTCATTCGAATCATCTTTTGCGATAAAACATTGTAGCCCTTCACGCGTCTCTATCCAACTACTTCCCGCAATCTTTTTCAACCCGATATCATTAATCCTCGCTCTAACTCTCTCAGCTTCATCCCATCTCCCTGCTCGTGAATATAAATTCGCCATTACGACGTAATTTCCCGTATTTTCCGGCTCAATCTCAAACAAACGGTCACAAACAAATTTACCGAGTTCAACATCATTAGCAACCGAAGCTCCATTAAGCAACGCGCCCCAAACTTTTGCACTAGGTTCAATCAGCATTCTGTTAATGAAATCCATTGCTTCACTAAGTTTTCCGAGTCGACTATAAACTCCCACCATGCACGCATAATGCTCAACCGAGGGTTCGATCCCATGTATCGGGAGCATATTATTAAATATATTCAAAGCCTCATTAACCAATCCCGAATGAGCACAAGCGGACAAAACAGCCGTGAATGTGACGGGGTCCGGCCGAGCCCCATAACTCACCATCTCGTCAAATAAAGAAAGTGATTCATCAACATTTCCATGGGCTGCATGTCCCGAGATCATAGCTGTCCAAACAATCACACTCCTATCTTTCGATCGATCAAAAACCCTTTGTGCCCCATCTAAAAACCCTAGTTTCGCATATGTATCCATAACTGCCGTGGTTAGATAAATATTTCTATCAAAGCCATTTCTAATCCCATAAGCGTGTATTTCTTTACCCCCTTTTAGATTCGACAGATACGCGATTACAGGAAGAACGCTTGAAAGCGTTACCGCGTTCGGCCTAAATCCAAACCCCTGCATCTCCCGAACCAACTCCACCACTCCCTCGTGCAAGTTATTCTGAACTCGACCCGAAATTACCGCATTCCAAGTACTCAACCCCGGATTTTTCATTTCCCAAAAAAGACTCATCGCTTTGTCAACAAACCCATGAGCCATATACCCCGAAATAATCGCCCCGTACGTAATCTCATCTCTCTCACTCATGTCATCAAAAAGCTCCCTAGCATAATCCAAACTACCACATTTCGCGTATAACCCAATAATCGAATTACAAACCGCTAAATCCATCTCAACATCATGTTCAACCACATACTTATGCACTTCCATCCCCATCACAAGATTATTCGACTGCGCACACGACTGCAAAACACTAACCACACTAAGCCCGTTCGGCCTCAAATTTTCCAAACCCATCATTTCTTTATACAATCTCTTGCAATCCTCATAAAACCCACATTGAGAATACCCAGCCAACATCGAGTTCCATGTCACAATATCTCTTTGAGGCATTTCATCGAACAAAATTCTACCCGATACGACATCGTCGAACCTCGAGTAAAAAGTGACCAATGCATTCGCGACAAACAAATCCGAACCAAGCCCATTTGTTACAACAAACCCATGAATCATTTTACCCAAAATTTCATGTTTATGTAAACAAGAAACTGCCTTTAGCACGCACGTGACCGTGTAGTTATCGGGTTTAACGGGGGTGGGAGAGGACATGAGAGAGGAAAATAAGTTGAGGGTTTGGGTGTGTTTGTTGTTAGAGGAATACCCAATTAAGAGGGCGTTGAATGAGAAGGTGTTTGGTTGGGGAATTTGGTCGAACACATGGTGGGCTTCATGTAAAAGGTGGGATTTTGAGTAGAAAGTGATGAGTTTAGAGGCAAGAAAATTGTTGAGTTTTGTTGAGGAGAGGATGAGATTGGCGTGGAGTTGTTTGGCTTGGTGGGTGAGGTTGTGGTTGGTGCAGTGTTGGATGAGGTGGCCGTATGTGGTGAAGTTGAGGCCATTGTTGGAAATGGCGGGTGATGTTTGAATGTGTAATAAGGGTTTTGTGAACTTCATTCATTTGGGGGAAAATAAAGATTTCATTGTTGGAGTAGTTTTATTAAGGGACATGCCAAATAGTCATTCGGACATTTTTTAATACCCATTTAGTCCAAACTTTTTTATTTTGCCTCAAAAAGTCCTTTGCCACATATTTTGAAGAGAGAGTGCCGCTGGCGCGGACCTCTAAAAATAAGAGGATATTGAGTGCTTGAGGGACTAAATGGGTTAAACTAAAAATATGTGTCCTTTTTAAAAAAATATATATTTATAGTAGGGACTATTTAATAATTGACCCTTTTATTAAGGTGGAAAAATGAAACAAAAGAAAAAAGGGGTTTTATTACTAATTTAACTGAGATAATGTTGTATTAATTAGACTTACAAGGAACAAGTTAGGTGATGCGTGAAGTACAAACGGGCTGATGCACATGTGAGGACGGGATAAGTCTATTTTTTTTTATAAAGTAGAGGGTTATGTCTAACTATGATTTCTCCGAGGCAACGTAAAAAAATAAGAAAATTAGATCATTGTGTGGTAAATATGTTAGGTATTGTGTATGTATGCGATCTCCTTGAATATTTACATACAATAAAATAAAAAGTTATGTTATTTTAGTATTCTAGCCAGCGGGATCGAGGAGTGCATTCATGAGAGCACTTAGTAATATTTACACCACTACTGAAAAAGTGGGGCTATCTATAGATGAATTGAGTCACGGTTAGCAGGTTATTTTATACTATATCTTTATAGATATACATGGTATGTATGGTTCAGGTTGGATGTATAGGGCTCATCCATATTTAATGTTTGTGTGTGTGTGTGTGTGTGTGCATGTAATATGTGATGTATGGGCATCCCAGTAATATTATAATAGGCGTAAATGAGCATTTTTTTTTCTTTTATCTCATGTGATATGATATTTGTGCGGGCTATGTTTTGATGTTATGCTTCAGTGAATTCCAAGAACGGAATTCCGCTATTAGGGGGAAGAATGTAATACCCTGCATTTTCATAATAAATTATTGTGACATAATTTAATTAAATATATTCGAGAATAAATTAAATCATTGGGTTTCAAATTAAATTGGTAAAATTTAAAGTGAGAATAAATGCTTATTCGTGATTACATATTTATTTGATTCAATTGGGCATAATGGGTTTGCTAATGAAAAAAATTGAATGTTAATTAACTTAGTGATTAAACATAATAAAAATGTGTAAGTTAGGTAAAAAAAAATGGGCGCGTTCTGTGATGTTTTGGAGACTCGTTTAGGTGTTTTAGATATCTAAAATTGGGCCCGAGATATAGGTATATCATTTAGAGAGTCGTTGGGTCATTCTGATTATGGATTCGGGCTCATTTGGGGCCCAAAAATAGGGATTAAGGCTTAACTCGGGATTAAGGTATTTTATAAGTTAAGTGTGAGTTTAAGAAACTCATTTCACTCATCTAAAGAAACCCTAACAGCCCCCTTCTATAGAGAGGAGATACCAAGATCAAGAGAGACAAGGAAATTAGGGATTCAAGAAGATAAGCTTCAATCTTCATCATAAGGCAATAATTTTCTTGATTAAATTAACTTGTAATTTACTTTTTAATTCATGTTTGTATTCTCTTATGTAAACTCTAGGTTAAAACATATAAAACTGAATATGATAGGATTATATCTTTTGCATATAGAGGGTCAAATCTTAAATTGTTAGGAAATTTAGAATTGATGAATTGATGAGAAACCAGAAAACAATTGATGATTGTATTGACTTAGAGATGAATCTTACGATCTTATATTATAGTAGTAGTGTAAATCTAATGTAAATCCAATGTAAATCCATAGGAAATAATGTTTCTTGATTCAATTTAAAGAGGAAAGAGTAAATCTTAGAAACTAGGACTTAACACATTTTATAATTCTTAAGATAATTGTAACCATATGATTTGGATAGGTTTTAGAGACATTTTTAAATAGAAAAGTTGCCGGCTGATGATGAGAAATCGTTTGGGTATCATATTAGATATTTGGGTCGTGCTCTCAAATCGAGGGTCCCGCGACCACGGGGTCGGTTCCTACGAGTTACATTGGTCATGTGCGAGGTGTTAGCGTCACCCACGGGGCCGTTTGGGGGGCGTTACAGGGTTTCACCCTCTAACGACACGTTTTCAAGACTAAGTGTGGATATTCTCATTATTGGGCCGTGCTCTCAAACCGGGGGTCCCCCGACCACGGGGTCGGTTCTTACGAGTTACATTGGTCTCGTGCGAGGTGTTGGCACAACTCACGGGGACGTTTGGGGGCATTACGGGGTTTCTCCCTCTAACGACATGTTTTCAAGCCTAAGTGTGAATATTCTCAGAATTATGTCGTGCTCTCAAATCTGGGGTCCTGCATCCACGGGGGCTCTTCCTACGAGTTACATAGGTCCTGTGTGAGGTGTTGGCGCCACTCACGGGGACGTTTGTGGGGGGAGGGGGCGTTACCAGGTTTCGCCCTCTAACGGAATATTTTCAAGCCTAAGTGGGGATATTCTCAAAATTCGTTCGTGCTCTCAAGACCAAGGGGTCGGTTCCTACGAGTTACATTGATCTTGTATAAGGTGTTAACGTCGCTCATGGGCCGTTTGGGGGGCGTGACGGGGTTTCGCCCTCTAACGACACGTTTTCAAGACTAAGTGCGGATATTCTCATTATTGGGCCGTGCTCTCAAATCGGGGGTCCCCCGATCACGAGGTCGGTTCCTACGAGTTACATTGGTCTCGTGCGAGGTGTTAGCACCGCTCACGGGGCCGTTTGGGGGCATTACGAGGTTTCTCCCTCTAATGGCACGTTTTCAAGCTTAAGTGTGGATATTCTCAAAATTGGATCGTGCTCTCAAACCAGGGGTCCTGCGTCCACCGGGGCGTTTCCTACGAGTTACATGGGTCCTGTGTGAGGTGTTGGCGCCACTCACGGGGACATTTGGGGAGAGGGGCATTAAGAGGTTTCGCCCTCTAACGACACGTTTTCAAGCCTAAGTGTGGATATTCTCAGAATTGGGTCGTGCTCTGAAACCGGGGATCCCACGACCACGGGGTCAATTCCTAGGAGTTATATTGGTCCCGTGCGAGGTGTTGGATCTGATCACGGGGCCGTTTGGCGGTTGTAATACCCCGTATTTTTGAAAGATTTTATTTTAATAATGGGATTAATTAATTTAAATGGGAAATTTTTATAATTAATCCGGATGTAATAAAATAATTACTAGCGTGATGATAGTTAGTATTTATTGGTAAGAATTATGTTGAATATTACTTAGTGATTAAAGCAATATATGATTATGAAAATATTAAAGTTATCGTGAACGAAAAATACGACAGTTATAGAAATTAAGTTGGAACGCACGTGTCAGTCGTGTTGGGATTTAATTAATGGAAATGGAAACAAATTATTTATAAGTTGCTCGTATGGTCATTTTGAGTGTGACATTGTGTCCGTAAGGGTCGAGATAGTCAGAAAAGTCTACTCGGGGATTTAGTTTGGAGTCCGGGACAACTCTAGGCCAACCCGACACCCCGAAGGGGTATTTTTGTCTTTTGAAAAATTGGGATTAATTAATGGATGAAAATTGAAGAAATATATCTGCATGTACGTGGTAGAGTTAGGGTAAATAACTGGTAAACCCAAGAGAGAGTCCAAGAGGAAGAAGGAGAAGAGGTTCCTAGGAGCTTCAAGGCCAAACCCAATCTCCTTTCACCAAAAAACACCACCAACGTGTAGATCGGGAAGAGGAGAACGCATCTATACTAGTTTCATTCGATGAATCAGACCTTCGTGAAAAGTGAAGTGTTTATCTTGCTTAATTTTGGAGCATATAATGTCCATGTTAATTTAGTTGGTGGTTTATTCATGCTATTATGGAATTGGGACTGAAATTGGGCTTTAAATCTATGATTGTGGGATAGGTTTTGCACATAGATGAATAACAATATATTAGGGAATAGAAATCTGAATTTTATATGTTGAAATCATGAATTTACATATGGGTTTAGTTGTGATTAATGGTGATCATATGAATTTAGGGCCTTTTGATTATTTGAGGAATTAATCTGAATTCATATTATAACTTTAAAGGATTTGATGTTTAAACCATTTGGAAAGTATTCTATTACTATGGAGTATAGTTTAGAATCATTGGATTTGAGTTAGGATGAGTTTTGGATGATTTGGATGATGAAAAAGTTGGAAAATGCAGGATTTAGAGGACAGGGACGAACTGCGGTTTTCTCGTTCGAATGACCTGAGTCGTTCAAACGAGAATTCCAACGACCCATGTAACGAGAATTCAGAGAGTAGTCCGTTCGAAGTTTCATTCGAACGACCTCATTCGAACGAGAGTTCCAATGAGAATTCAGTCCTTTAATTCGATCGAAGTTTCGTTCGAACGATATTTTCCCCACTTCTAACGAGATTTCAAAAAGTTTAAATTTTGCCCGGACAAGTTAAAATCTTACGAGGTTAATTCAATTAAGAGAAAATTCGTGAGTGATTGCATCACGTAGAATAGGGGCGAGATGATTATGTAGCTACGAAGGGAATAGGTTGGAATAAGAGGTCCTTATGGAATGAATAAGATAGAGAGATGAATCGTACGGATAGAGTAACGTGAGTATTAGAGATAATAATACTACTTATAACTTCGGGGACTTGGGTTACATGAATACCTAATGATTATTATAGGTTGTGTGTATGTACCTATTAACTGAAATATTGTGTGTATAACATACTTACGCTGCTTGCTATCGAGGGGACATTGTGCGTTGTGGACGATCATATCTTGAGGAGCCTTCGGGGGGTTTTGATTCGTATCACTAGAACATAGAACCTTGGTACGGACTATCAGTGAGAACGATAGTGTTGACGGTCATATGGGTGTGTAGGTTTATGCATATCCCATGGGCTTGGAACTATGTTCGCCTCCAATATGTGTGTTTGTTTTGATAGTTTGTGAGAGATTGAACCTATAGTCCTTCATGCAATGAGTGATGCACCGGGACATGATAGCAGAGTATGCATTGCACCAAGGGGGTCTTAATCCAGGGGTGCTGAAATAGTATATATATATAGAGAGAGATAAATATGTGTATACTTGTTACTTATTCTACTATGCATGTTTAGTAGATATGGAAATAATGATATTTAAAAATATTCTTAGTGAGAAAGAGAATCCCTACGAGAATAATGGTTATGTATGTGAATTACTATCCTTAAACATATGGTAATCCGTGATACGGTTGACATGGGTAAACGCATGAGATTATTGGTGTGGTAATAGTTATCTTCAAGCTAGTTAGGCGGGGTAGCATAACTAGTATGAGTTAAATATACGTGTTAGGTGTGCACATTAGAGGAGGGGTGAGTATCTCAAGTGAGAGTACAAGGATCTAACATGTACACTAAATGTGCTATTATTTTCATTTAAGCACTTGATGATTTTTAAACTATTTTTAACTCGAGCTCTAACCCATTTATTGCAAATCTCTTTTCCTTTGTCAAGTCATTTTAGGCGCCTAGCCATAGGGACACCAAGCATAGGAGTTCTATTCATTTGACGAGTTGTTGCTGCTGTGAAAGTTACATGGTAGTAGACACCTCCATAATTGTCATTCATGCATCTTGAGTTATCTATTTCAGTTAGGGAATGTTGCCCCTTTTTACTTATTCAGACTATCAGAGAATGTGGATATATTTATTTACTCCTTTCAGTTGTTGGTTTATTTTGTTAGATTATTGTATTTGGGATTTAGGCTGGATGTGTTTACTCCAGTCACATTTATTACCTTAGTCATTTTACTTCACATGAGATTCGTTTGAATGGTGTATGATTAGTAATTGGTTTATTTGATCTTTATGTTAATTAAAAGATAAAATTTTGACATTAACATTTTTAAATATTAGGTGGTTGGTGTTAATAATAAAGTTTTCGAGAGTAATGCATATTTTGAACCAACTGGATATTCTGAATTACATTAATAAAGGATTGATCACCCAGTATTTAATTAGGCGGGGGTGTCACAGGTGGTATCAGAGCATCAGGTTCTAAAGTCTTTCAGGATCTGTGCAACTTATTACGTTTTAGCTTAGCGTTCTTTGATATAGAGCCCTATTATAGGATTATTGTATTCCTCTACACGGACGACTTACGTTCTCCTGCTATTAATAATAATTGATGTGATTCATATACGAGTTCGGGTGGGCTTAGTACGCCGAACAATATGGAACGACCAACAAAGGGCCGTTAAAAGGACCGTAGGAGGAGAGGCTCGGTAAGCCACGGAGTATTCGGGGAGCGGTGATCGCAATATAAGTCAAATGTTGTCTAGGTAAATGATAAAAGGATAAGCACTCGGGGACACTAACTTCCCAAACACTGTCATAGATAACAATTTTGCAAATTTAGACTCATCCAGCGTAGTCGACAAAGGAGAGGGTCGGAGGAACTCTTTCGAAGAATCACCTGTAGGATTTGAAGAAAAGATGAAGTGTGATGGGCTAATGTAAGGAGATAATTTAAGGGCCATGGTGTAGGGTGGAGTGAAGTGACCCTCGAGACTTAATTTCAGATAAATTTTTTAGGTCATAGGAGCAGCATAGAGCGATGATAGCCAGTCGCCGTATACAAAGTGGTATATATGGAGTTAAACGAGAGATTGGGTGTAGTTTGACTGAAAAATATTCCACCTACTGTTCAGGAAGAGATGCAAATGTGATTATAGACTTATCACAAGTAGGTCAGGTAGAGAACGACATTGGAAGATAAGTTAACTTGGTTAACGAATTTCGTAGCCAAAGAAAAGGGATACGAAGAATGACAAGGGTCCGTAAGTTGAGAATGGACGCGTGGGTAAAATACCCAGACAGGAATGGGAGATACGGCTAAGGTGACTAGCATCGGTGTCATCAAAACCATACGTTTACAAGAGTACATCAACGCTTCTAGGAGAAGGGAGCCAAGAGGATTGGAGAATATAATCAAGGAGTAACACTGAAGTTAACGGTACCGGTGAGTTACCATAAGAGGGTATACCTGGTAAGGGACCCACTTAAGTGCTTTAGATCATTTGAATTCATACTAAGTGACAGTAGATTCATTCAGGGCCGTCAAGGCTAGCAAAAAGTTCCACAAGGACCAGCGGACCCAAAGGGACAATGAGGGTAGCAATCGGGGTTAAGATTATCGGGTCCGAGAGGGGGACACACCGACACGACCCGTGGCGCCAGAGATAGAGGTTGGGAATAAAAAGGTATCTTATGGGTGATGATTAGGACCACCAGCACTAAACTGATACATGATGAGAAGTGAGAACAGTCAGACTGGGAAGGTAAATGAAAACGATGACAGTAGAGCATAGTAGCAGCATGAAAGAAATTCCTAGCAGGAGAATCGGGCGAAGAGATTCAGACCCGGAGGTTACCAACCTGAGAAATCATTTAGGTTAGGAAGGACTAATAAGGTCCTCAACAGTAATAACAACATTCCCATTCCTCAAACCAGTCGGGACTGAGGAGATGGGGAGGGAGGCCAGTTGGGCCAGGGCCAGAAGCAAGAGAGTTCCCCTGGTAAGTTGTTACGGTCATAAAGTGACAGGCCGCATGAAGAAGGATTGCCCAAAGTGGGACATAGGACAACCGCAAGATGATATCTTGGATATGCAACCATTACAGTTGAACAAGGGGTCAATTTCGACATGAGGGTTATGCTCAGGAACCCATTGATTATGAAAGGTAGGTGGAAATGGCTATAGAATAATTTCCTTACCCTTATAAGTAAGGGATGACGTTTCAGGTGACATGAGTGAGTCACAATAATTTATTAGTAACACTACAATTCGAGTGTGTGCCAAGTTTATTGGGTACGCCACCGATAGTAGCCCTATTAGGTATATGAGTACCAATGGGTAGCGAGACTGTTGGTGTCACCTGTAGGGGAGGAGCATGCGTGGACACTAAAATTTTTTTTATATTACGTAACAATTTTTACCCCTTTTGTGTGTTATAATGGTAGAACATATTAGTATTATATTGTGTAGTGACTGGATGTCGAGGGTTTGAGCGATAGTAAATTGTTAGTGATACTATCGTACTCATTATTTCACCGTAAAATATATGGCTTTGCGAGGCATCACCTGAAAGACGATTGAGCCTGCATAGATATTATATTGTATCGTAGACTTTGGTGAGTATCTCGTCTTACTATATTTGATCCTGATGAGTAGGGAAATTTACTTATGCAATCCAGAGTATATTGATTTATGGTCGAGCGGAGAGATATAGCTCGTTAATTATATATAGTACTGAGAACTTTGTGATAGTGAGGGGGGCGTGTTAGAAGTCATCTTAGAGACATGAGAGTGGACGAGTAAAATTTTTGTCCGCAGACGAAAATTTCAGGATACATGTTATGGACTAAGGGTTTAACGGATCTCGATGACCAGCAATGTTAGACAGTCGTGTATCAGGGGGTTTCTTGTTTGGATTTCACTTTGTGAGACATCCCACACATGAAACTTAGCGAAAGTTGGAAGTTGGGAGATGTTATATCTTTAGTACATGGTTTGGGTACCGTAGTGATTACACGTATAAGCAGTTATAACTGTGAGTTAATAGTTATATTACAAATTAAGGCCGGTAGAGCCGTATTATGTAAATTATAAAAATATTATTAATCATTGACACCACGAGACGACCGATGGGACAACATAGGATATAATTAAGTTGAAAATGTAGGGTAGCTTAGTATGACATTACCATATAGTTATGACAAGTATGAGAGACATAGTTTGAGATGAATGTAACATGTCTAGTATGGTGGTGCAAAAATGAACAAAGCATAGGGTGTACGGTCGCCCTAGTTAAGCGTATCTTCAATAACATTTACGGGGAGAAGATGTGGAAATGTGAGAATACACGTAGACGTATGGATAGATTTGAGTTAGAATTAGAATGAGGCAAAGGGGAAATTAAGTTTCTTAACGGGTAAGGGAATCATTAGAGACCGAAGAGTAGAAGATAAGGAATGTTATAATGGTGTAAAGTTCAAGAAATGTACGATGTAGATTCTCGAGATTAATCAACAGTCGCCCGGTACAGAGGAGTAATATGACGAGAGATACGTCATAACAAATTTAAAATATTTTGAATTATGTTAAGAGTAGTCGGGTATGATTGTGAATATCTCCCACGAACAAAAGGATCATTAGTCCAATGGTAGTGCCGAGACCGTCGGACTAAAGAGTACCGTAAATGAAGAGATACGGGGAACAACATAATGTTCCAAAAATGTAAAAAGAAGCGGACATATATATGTGTGATGAGCACTAATGACTAAAGGAGTTGACACATGGAGATGTTGGATAATTTTTTTCCAGTAAAGGCAATACTTTGTCCATGCGTGGTGAGGCTCATATTAGTGACAAACGAAAATAAAATTGCAAAGTGTCGTGTAAGCACCGAGGTGAATTATTAGACTTAAATGATGGAATAGTTTGATATGTGATGACTAAAGAGAATTAGTCACTAGAATGGAATGGTAAGCGAATACTGTTCGACTCAAGGGTGCAGTTAGTATAGTAACACTTAGATAATAAAAATTTTATGGGGTGCCACTCGATAGTGTGTCCGATCGGGAGAAGATTTTCATGTCGCGATTTTTGGGAGAGTTTCCAGAAGGCTATGGGTACTGAGTTGCGATTGAGTACTGCGTATCAACCGCAGACGGAGAGGACCAATTAGAGGCTAGAGGATATGTTACAAATTTGTATCCTTGATTTTGGCGGGGGTTGGGAGCAGTACCTCACACTAGTGGAGTTTGCTTATAATAAATCCTACCAATTTACTATTGGCATGGATCCATTCGAGGCATTATATGGTAGGACTTTTCATTCTCTAGCGTGTTAGCTAGAGGTGGGGGACAACAAGCTACTTGTGCCAGAGGTGATTCAGGATACCTCGCCCAGGATTGAAATGATTCGGAGCCGTATTCGAGTTACTCAGGATAGACAGAATAGGTATGCCGATGCCAAGAGGTTCTTCAGGGAGTTCAATGTGGGGAACCAGGTGTTGTTACGAGTATCTCCTATGAAGAGGGTCATGCAGTTTGGGAAGAAAGGGAAGTTATCGCTAAGGTACGTAGGGCTATTCCCTATTATTAAGCGGATTGGTCCAGTAGCTTACATAATTGGGTTACCGGAGCACTTGCATTGGATTCATGACGTGTTCCGTATTTCTTCGCTAAGGGATATCATCGGGATGGCATGGCCCACACTCATATTGCTTTAGAGGATATTAACCTACAACCCTAAAGTTCCTATGATGAGGGGACAATTTCTATCCTAGACCATAACGAGAGGAAATTTAGGTCAAAGGTAGTGCCATTAGTGCGTCTTAAGTGGCGACATCATAATATCGAGGAGTCTACCTGGGAGCACGAGGATGAGATGTGCGACACGTATTCAGAGTTGTTCCTACTAGGTATACCATTATATTTACTCTTTTCCGAATTTCGAGACAAAATACCGATATTAGGGGGAAGTATGCAATACCCTATATTTTTGAAAGATTTTATTTTAATTATGGGATTAATTAATTTAAATGGGAAATTTTTATAATTAATCCAGATGAAATTAAATAATTACTAGCATGATGATAATTAGTATTTATTGGTAATAATTATGTTGAATATTACATAGTGAGTAAAGTAATATATGATTATGAAAATATTAAAGTTGCCGTGAGCGAAAAATACGACAGTTATAGAAATTAAGTTGAGACACGCGTGTTAGTCATGTCAGGATTTAATTAAGTTGAAAATATTAAAGTTGTCGTGAGCGAAAAATACGACAATTACATTGGTCCCGTACGAGCTATTAACACCGCTCATGGGGCTGTTTGGGGGGCGTTAAGGGGTTTCGCCCTCTAATGGCACGTTTTCAAGCCTAAGTGTGAATATTCTCAGAATTGGGCCATGCTCTCAAACTAGGGGTCCCATGACCACGAGGGCAGTTACTATGAGTTACATTGGTCCCGTACGAGGTGTTGGTTCTGCTCAAGGGGCCGTTTGGGAGGGATTATGGAGTTTCGCCCTCTAACAGTACGTCTTCAAGCCTAAGTGTGGATATTCTAAGAATTGGGTTATGTTCTCAAACTGAGGGTCCCGATACCATGGGGTTTGTTCCTATGAGTTACATTGGTCTCGTGCGAGGTGTTGGCATCGCTCATTAGGCCGTTTAGGGGGCGCTACGGGGTTTCCCCCTCTAACGGAACGTTTTCAAGCCTAGATATGGATATTCTCATAATATGTCCGTGCTCTCAAACCGGAGGTCCTATGACCACGGGGCCGGTTCCTATGAGTTACATTGGTCCCGTGCGAGGTGTTGGCGATGCTCACGAGGACGTTTAGGGGACTTTACGAGATTTTCTCCTCTAATGACACGTTTTCAAGCGTAAGTGTGGACATTCGCACAATTGGGATGTGCTCTAAAATCGGGGGTCCCGTGACTATGGGCTCGATTCCATCAAGTTAAAATGGTCCCGTAGGAGGTGTTGGTACCACTCACAGGGTCGTTTGGGAGGCATTACAGGGTTTCTCGCTAAAACGACACGTTTTTAAGCCCAAGTGTGGATATTCTCATAATTGGGTCGTGCTCTCAAATTAGGGGTCCTAAGACCACGAAGTCAGTTCCTACGAGTTACATTAGTCCCGTGCGAGGTGTTGGCTCCGCTCATGGGTCCGTTTGTGGGGCCTTGCGAAATTTGCCCTCTAATTGCACGTTTCAAGCCTAAATGTGGATATTCTCATAATTGTGTCGTGCTCTAGAACTGGGGGTCTGACGACCACGAGATCAGTTCTTACAAGTTAAATTGGTCCCATGCGAGATATTGGCGCCACGCACGGGGCCTTTTGGGGGGCATTACAGAGTTTTACCCTCTAACAGCACATTTTTAAGCCTAAGTATGGATATTCTCAGAATTGAATCATGCTCTCAAATCGGGTATCCCACAACCACGGGTCGGTTCCTATGAGTTACATTAGTCCCGTGCGATGTGTTGACGCCGCTCACGAGGCTGTTTGGGGGGCATTACGGGTATTCCCCCTCTAACGACACATTTTCAAGCCTAAGTGTGGATATTCTTAGAATTGGGTCGTGCTCTCAAACCAGGGGTCTCGCGACCATGGGGTCGGATCCTATGAGTTACATTGGTCTGGTGCGAGATGTTCGCATCGCTCACGAGGCCGTTTGAGTGTTTAGCCCTCTAATGGTGCATTTTCAAGCCTAAGTGTGAATATTCTCAAAATTAGGCCGTGATCTCAAACTGGGGGTCCCGCGACCACGGGGTTGATTTTTACAAATTACATTGGTCCCTTTCGAGGTGTTGGCGCCACTCACGGGGCCATTTTGGGAGAATTACGGGGTTTCTCCCTCTGACAGCACATGTTCAAGCCTAAGTGTGGTTATTCTTATAATTGGGTTGTGCTCCCAAATCGGGGGCCCTGCATCCATGGGGTCAATTCCTATGAGTTACATTGGTCCCGTATGAGGTGTTGGCATCGCTCACGGGGCCGTTGGGGAGCCATTATGGGGTTTCGCCCTCTAATAGCATGTTTTCAAGCCTAAGCTTGGATCTTCTCATAATTGAGTCATGCTCTCAAATCGAGGGTCTCCCAACCATGTGGTCAATTCCTATGAGTTACATTAGTCCCGTGCGATGTGTTGGCGCCACTCATAGGGACGTTTAGGAGGCGTTATGGGGTTTCATCCTCTAACGACACATTTCCAGCATAAGTGTGGATATTCACAGAATTGGGTGGTGCTCTCAAAGCCCCCACGGACCACGGGGTCAGTTCCTTAGAGTTACCTTGGTCCCGTGCGAGGTGTTGGTGCTACACACAGGACTGCTTATGGGGGCGTTATAGAGCTTCGCCCTCTAACGACACATTTTCAAGCCTATGTGTGGATATTCTAAAAATTGAGTCGTGCTCTCAAACCGGGGGTCTTGTGACCACAGGGTCAGTTCCTACGAGTTAAATTGGTCCCGTGCGAGGTGTTGGCGCCGCTCAGGGTACGTTTGGGGGGAGTTACAGGGTTTCCCCTCTAACGGCACGCTTTCAAGCGTAAGTGTGGATATTCTCAAAATTGGGCTATGATCTCAAACCAAGGGTCCCGAGACCATGAGGTCAGTTGCTACGAGTTACATTGATATCGTGCGAGGTGTTGGCTCCACTTATGGGTCTGTTTGTGGGAGTTATGGGATTTCCCCCTCTAACTGGACGTTTTAAGCCTAAATGTGGATATTCTCATAATTGTGTCGTGCTATCAAACTGAGGGTTTGACGACCATTAGGTCAATTCCTACAAGTTAAATTCATCCCGTACGAGATGTTCGCGCCACTCACGGGGCCGTTTGGGGGGCATTACGGAGTTTCACCCTCTAATGGCACGTTTTTAAGCCTAAGTGTGGATATTCTCAGAATTGGGTCATGCTCTCGAACAGGGTATCCCACGATCACGGGTTGGTTTCTACGAGTTACATTAGTCCTGTACTAGGTGTTGGCATCGCTCATGAGGTTGTTTGGGGGGTGTTACGGGGTTTCCCCCTCTAACGATACATTTTCAAGCCTAAGTGTGGACATTCTTAGAATTGGGTTATGCTCTCAAACCGGGGGACTCGTGACCACGGAGTCGGTTCCTATGAGTTACATTGGTCCAGTGCGAGGTGTTCGCAACACTCACTGGGTTGTTTGAGGGTTTATCCCTCTAACGGTGCGTTTTCAATCCTAAGTGTGGATGTTCCCAAAATTGGACCGTGATCTAAAACTGTGGATCCCGCGACCACGGGGTCGATTCCTAAGAATTACGTTGGTCCCTTACTGAAACACCCTAAATCTTTGACTTACTTGAGTCTACATTATTTAGGCGTTTCAACTAATTTGGATATTGTGTCAAAACATATTTTTTTAGTACAAGCCTTCTCCTTGGTACATCATATAACGTTACTCGACGACTTAACATACCTCGACTCTACTCAACAACATATTCGAGTAAAGGTATTGACGTGTATTGCACATTTTCACTTGACACATTAGACACACATGCATATGTCTTATCCATGTTTTTAATTTGTGTGACTAATTAATTGTGTGACTAAATATTTGTTAAAAACAAAATTACATTATTTCTTTTGAATTTTTTTAAAATAAAAATGGTTTAAGTTTTGCTTAAAATGAAATTTGTATTTTTAAAATAATGTTCTGAATTTTTGAGAATGAAATGAATTTGTGTCAAACATTTTTTTTGGTTTTGGTAGTATAGAAATGATAAGTCTAGTAGAGCCTTCGTCCTTCTGGACTAGTTACCTCATCAGTTACCCACTTTGTTTATACTACCAAAAAAAATGAAAGGGTATTACCTGTGTTTGCTTTTAAAAGCCTACAATTCTAGCTAGTTACCTCATCAGTTACCCACTTTGTTTTAGATTTGGTATTAAGAGAAGCTAAGACCTCCTCGTGTACAATTTATGGACTAGTTGTGTCCTATAAACCCTTTAGGTTGAACAATACCTGCATTTCCTCCTTTTATGTACACTTAGACTTTCGACCATACCAGCTACCTGTGTTGATTTAGGAATGTCCTACCTAGGATCACGGTAATACCCTTTGGATACTAAGTCTGTAGTAGATAGATAATTGTGTAGGTGATACCACTTGTACCTGCTTCGTCCTAGGAGATACCTTAGGTAGCCTTAATAATTTAGGTCGAGTAGACCTGTTATAACCATTAGGAGATATCATCTTACCTATTAGCTGTTTACATTTAGCGAGTATACCCTCTGTGAGCCTTAGTATATTTCGTCCATAGCCTTGTACCCATAGCTTTTATGGATTTGACCTGATTAAGATTTTAGCTGTGACTTGTCTTGACCATGTAGTCTTGGTACTAGACTTGACCAAGGCTTAAGTTAGTCCACTAATTTGAGAACCCTTAACTGTTCGTCTTTGACCGATTGTTGAATCCTATTAGTTATCGATTCATAAAGTTATTGATTTATAACTGAATATATTTGTTGGACTTTTAGGAGTAGTAGCCTAGCTTAAGGTTTTCACCCTTAGTGGTTTTGGAGACTTTGCCAGATGTCGTACCGTGAGATACAAATTTATTGGTTGAGATTGAGTATTCTGATAGTATGCCAGTTGTCCTAGTTATATCTGTTGGAGAGAGTTTGTTACACTAAAACCCTATTGCCTTGTTTATATCTTGTATGGTTTTAGGTTTTCAAGAGAACGATTTAAAGTTGTTTTTATAACAGACTTAACTTGTTAAAACTGAATTTGTTGAGAAGGATAAAATTAGTTAATTAGTTTTAACTCGAATTAATCACAACCTTAGATTAATAACTTTTAACTTGAACCCTTGATATTAGTGTTTCTAGAATATTATTTTCTCACCTATATAAACATCATTTGAGAGTTTATTTGTGTTAGCTATTGAGATTATATTTTCTAGAGTGAGAAACACAAGAGGGTTGGAAATTTGTAGAAAGAAAAATATAGAGAATTAGAAAGAATATCTAAGAGAGAGATTAAATGTTACTTTGCAACACATTGTGTTCATTCTACTTCATCTTTATTCTGTTTTTGTTTTTAAATTCTCAACGATCTAACACATCATCTCATATTTTAGAGCTTGAAATATTGTGTTACTATAGAGAGAATTTATGTGCTTTCATACTGAAATAATTCTTTACAAAAACTAGAATTCCTTAGATTTTTAGATCCGAATTTTATTGAATATTTTTATGATCTAAATATTCTGATTTTGTTTTGGATGCTATATGATGTTTAAATCAGATTTTCTCTGGATCTTGCATGTTTATTGAAAATCTTTTTAAAGATTTGTTTTCTCATATTTGTGAAATAATTTGTAAAACACTTTCCTCATAAAATTGAATGTTATATTTTTGAGAGATTGAGAACACATATTTCTTAAATGATTGAATAATCTTTTTTTTTCTTCATGATAAGTGTTGTATACATTTCTTATAACGAATGTTTATAAGATTTTTGATTGAAAATGTATTTTTGTTAAGTTTTTGTTGAAAACTTATATGCTTGTGATTTGAATTAAGTTCTTGCATGGTTTGCATTTAGAACATATTCACTTGCACATTTTGCACAACCAGTATGTTGTTGAGAGATAAGTTTTGAGTGAGTTGGAATTCGCTAAAATAATAAGCAATGAGTTAAAGCAAAAGAAACTGCCAGGGAGATCAAAGTATCAGTATCAGAAATGCCGTGGAGGAAAGACCGAAGAGTTTTATGCTCGGGAGAAGAGATAGCTCGTGTAGGTATATTTTTCTGTCTGTTTTACTTAGGATCTTGCGTTGTATGTTTGAGTGTTTGTAACTCTTGTATATTTGTTTTTAGTGGAATTTTTGGTTTACTCCGTAGAGGGAGTCGTGGATGTTTTCCCTAGTTTGGGTTTTTACCACGTTAAAAAATCATACTTGTTATTCTTCTTTTCCTCATCTTATTCTATGTACGATTTAGAATTAAAATTGTTACATGATTTAATTACTTGAATTGGAATAATTCTTCATATGAGATATATTGGATTGTAATGTAATAAATCATATTGTTATTAAGTTGACTTTTAATTAAATCAGATTTAATTGATTTTAATTTTCGCATGTATTAAAATCTGATTAGTTAGCTAATAAAGTTTTTCTTGATTTGATTAGATATATGTTATTAGAAAAACTTTCATGAAATAAGAGTATGTTTATGTGTGCGTATGGAGATTGTTTCATGGGCGCATCTCAAGAAATGTCCCTTGGGGATTTTTTTCAATTGGTATCAGAGCGGGTCGCTCCAAAAAATATTTAACCGTCTGGAGTGTTGATCCTATACTTTCTTGATCATATGATTTCATGTTACAAATCTGATTACTTTTTATATCTAAATATGATGCTGATTTTTATATGTATGACCTCATGGTAGACAATATGTTATTTTATCCATTCTAATTGTTATCATTCTATTTCTTTAATTTCAAGAACCCTATATGGTTTGTATGCTTAACATAATATTTTTTTGTAACCATAGCATTGGTTGTGGGGGAGAGACCCTATTTGTTGATTACTCTAGAATATGCTGATCTTGTCTAAATTATGTCTAGTATGTCATTTATCCATGTATTTTATTTGAGAGTCCCCGAAGATTAGATGAATGTGCTTTATTCATTTTCTACCACATTTACATATTTTCCTATTATAATCATGGTAATTATATGTCCTCTGAAATTTTAGGGTAAGGATGTTTATCAATGAAAAAGGCACCTCTTAAAATCGTTTTAATGTAGGAGTGACACTTGATTAGAACCGTTAATATGTTTATTGTGGTAGTTAGTTTTTAATCTTCTCTATGTTATCATTATTTTTATCCTTTGTATATTTGAGACAAAAAAGGGGAAAAGAGTACGTCATTTTATTTGTCTTGATTCTTGAATTATTATCATGATATCTTGTTTTCAAAATGATTTATCAATTTCTAGATATCTTACACTTGTTCTTGTGAGTTTGGTTTTAATGTTTTAATGCAGGAAATCACAAGAAGGTGTTAGGGTAATTGATGTATATTTGAGTATTGTAATTTTTATTTTCTAGGATTATTTTTGGATTGGGTAGAATAGTAATTTTTGTATAGGACTTAGGTTATTTTATTTTTTTCCAAGAGTACTATGATGTACTCAAATGGTTTTGTCACAAATATCCAAAGGGCGAGATTGAAACACCATAAATCTCTGACTTACTTGAGTCTATATTATTTAGGCGTTTCAACTAATTTGGATATTGTGTCAAAACATATTTTTTTAGTACGAGCCTTCTCCTTGGTACATCTTACAACGTTACTCGACGACTCAACATGCCTCGACTCTACTCAATGACATATCCAAGTAAAGGTATTCACGTGTATTTCAGATTTGCACTTGACACATTAGACACACATGCATATATCTTATCCATGTTTTTAATTTGTGTGACTAATTAATTGTGTGACTAAATATTTGTTAAAAATGAGATTACATTATTTCTTTTGAAAATATATTTTTAAATAAAAATGGTTTAAGTTTTGCTTAAAATGAAATTTTTATTTCTAAATAATGTTCTGAATTTTTTAGAATCAAATGAATTTGTGTTAAACATTTTTTTTGGTTTTGGTAGTATAGACCTGATAAGTCTAGTAGAGCCTTCGTCCTTTTGGACTTGACCTGTCTTTGTGTTTAAAAGCCTACAATTCTAGCTAGTTACCTCATCAGTTATCCACTTGTGTACAATTTATGGACTAGTTGTGTCCTATAAACCCATTAGGTTGAACAATACCTGCATTTCGTCCTTTTATGTACACTTAGACTTTCGACCATACCTGCTACCTATGTTGATTTAGGCATGTCCTACCTGGGATCACGGTTATACCCTTTGGATACCAAGTCTTTAGTAGATAGATAACTGTGTAGGTGATACCACTTGTACCTGCTTCGTCCTAGGAGATGCCTTAGGTAGCCTTAATAATTTAGGCCGAGTAGACCTGTTATAACCATTAGGAGATATAAGATTACCTATTAACTGTTTGCATTTAGTGAGTATACCCACTGTGAGCCTTAGTAGATTTTGTCCATAGCCTTGTACCCATAGCTTTTATGGATTTGACCTGATTAAGATTTTAGTTGTGACCTGTCTTGACCGTGTAGACCTGCTACTAGACTTGACCAAGGCTTAAGTTAGTCCACTAATTTGAGAACCCTTAACTGTTCGTCTTTGATTGATTGTTGAATCCTATTAGTTATTGGTTCGTACAGTTATTGATTTATAACTGAATATATTTGTTGTACTTTTAGGAGTAGTAGCCTAGCTTAAGGTTTTCACCCTTAGTGGTTTTGGAGACTTTGCCAACTGTCGTACCGTGAGATACAAATTTATTGATTGAGATTGAGTATTCTGATTGTATGCCAGCTAACCTAGTTATATCCGTTGGAGAGAGTTTGTTACACTAAAACCCTACTGCCTTGTTTATATCTTGTATGGTTTTAGGTTTTCAAGAGAACGATTTGAAGTTGTTTTTATAACAGACTTAACTTGTTAAAACTGAATTTGTTGAGAAGGATAAAATTAGTTAATTAGTTTTAACTCGAATCAATCACAACCTTATATTAATAACTTTTAACTTGAACCCTTGATATTAGTGTTTTTAGAATATTATTTTCTCACCTATATAAACCTCATTTCAGAGTTTATTTGTGTTAGCTATTGAGATTATATTTTCTAGAGTGATAAACACAAGAGGGATGGAAATTTGTAGAGAGAAAAATATAGAGAATTATAGAGAATATCTAAGAGAGAGATTAAATGTTACTTTGCAACACTTTGTGTTCATTCTACTTCATCTTTATTCTGTTTTTGTTTTTAAATTCTCAACGATCTTACACATCATCTCATATTTTAGAGCTTGAAATATTGTGTTATTGTAGAGAGAATTTATGTGCTTTAATGCTGAAATAATTCTTTACAAAAACTAGAAATTCTTTGATTTTTAGATCCGAATTTTATTGAATATTTTTATGATCTAAATATTCTGATTTTGTTTTGGATGCTATATGATGTTTAAATTAGATTTTCTCTGGATCTTGCATGTTTATTGAAAATCTTTTTAAAGATCTGTTTTCTCATATTTGTGAAATAATTTGTAAAACACTTTCCTCATAAAATTGAATGTTATATTTTTTAGAGATTGAGAACACATATTTCTTAAATGATTGAATAATCTTTTTGTGTCTTCATGATAAGTGTTGTATACATTTCTTATAAAGAATGTTTATAAGATTTTTGATTAAAAATGTATTTTGTTAAGTTTTTGTAGAAAACTAATATGCTTGTGATTTGAATTAAGTTCTTGCATGGTTTGCATTTAGAACATATTCACTTGCACGTTTTGCACAACTAGTATGTTGTTGAGAGATAAGTTTTGAGTGAGTTGGAATTTGCTAAAACAAGAAGCAAGGAGTTAAAGCAAAAGAAACTGCTTTTAAGTATTTTGATATTTATTTGAGTCAATAAAGAATTTTGTGGGTGTATTCACTACCCTCACGAGACAAAACTCGTCCTACTAGGGTAACCTAGGGGTTTAAAGGCTTGTTGCATACACTAAATGCAATCGCTTGCCCGCGAAAAAAGGTATTCTATCCCAATAGAAGAATTTTCAAGAGTTAAACTTTAAACTAATTTCTTTTACATTGCTCGGTACGCGCAAAGTTCTAAGTTAGGGGGTGTGATTAGGCACATATTCTTCACATTTATCCCCTTAATTTCGGTATTTTTATGATCCCATGCAGTGTAAATACCTTGGATTTGTCTCGTATTTATGCTAATAACCTCTTTTGGCAAGTATTTCGTGTTTTGTGTATTTCTCATGTGCTTTATAGGTATTTCATGCAAGTTAGCGCGAAGGAGAACTCAAAACAGTGATCGTCTCGTCACAGAGGGAAGAGAGCATGTCGTAGATAATGAGGCTCCTAGAGAGAGAGAGGGAGAGAGGAGAGAAAGAAGAGAGAGAGAGAGAGAGAGAGAGAATATGATTGAGATAGAGAAAAAGTAGGTGGGTTTGGGCTGAGTCCCGTTGTATTTCCTTGTTTCCTACAAAACCGATGCAACACAGCAAATATCTATGCAAATAAAATGAAGTTTTTTTGTTAATTGCTCTTTTTAGTTTGCTGCTGAGACCCATAAAGAGAATTAAAAATGATTGGAGAAAGATTTTATTTTAAAATTGGATAAATAAAAATATAAGGATAAGAAAATTCGGAATTCCCTTAAAATAAAATTTATTTTTATTGAGTTTTTTTATTTTGACAAAAAAGGATAAAGGGGGATTTCCTAAAAGTAGGGGGTTGTCGATCGACATGACCCCTGTCCTGCATTCTCCTTATATCAGTCTAGCTTAATCAATCCAAGGCTTTGATTGCACTTTCTTCAATTGCTTGGTACTTGGTGAGTTAAGTTTTCCTGCGATTACTGCAGGGTTTCTTATCTTTGCTTCCAAGTATAAATAGGGATGTGGTGTCCCCCAAACCAAAATCCATTTTTAATTATTTATTTTTATAGTAAGTAAATTATAATCTTCATCCCTTTTGAAATATCATTCATTTATCAACATTTTCATGCACAATGTACATAATGAACATAATAATGTTCTTTGTATCATAACAAAATTAGCATTAGAGTCATAATTAAGCGACCATACAATACTACAATTAATTATTGCACTTGTCAAATTAAACCACTCTAACTCAATATGTACAATGTGTGAATGTAGTAAAATCCTCAGTGTGAAAGTAACAAAATCCCCATATTTAAACCCCATCTCTGCTTAACGATGCAACTCTCAAAATCACCGATCATATGGTATCCTAGCTGGTAGCGTACAAACTTGAAAGGTTAAATATAATATACATGAAGCATTAAGCTTTGTGATGTACTCCTTCCCTGCAATGAAAGTTTTATATCAAATCTGTGGATATAAAATCCAAACAATCCTGCTCGTTGGCAATAACGAATCTAGGAACATAAGATCCAACAAATCCTTTCCATAAGACAAAACAAATCATTGGATCTTTGTCCAATTCAAATCCTGGATCATAAGACCCAAACAAATCCTGGATCATAAGACCCAAACAAATCCTAGATATTTGAAAATCCAAACAAATCTTGAATACCGAAGTATTCAAACCAATCCTGCTCTTACAGCTATATTCAAATCCAACATATCATTTTCATATCTATATATGAAACAATCATAAGTACACTCACCATGACAACTTGTTTGGCTTTTCCTTTTTCCTTTGTCCAAAAATTGTTCAAACGGTTATTCTTCTATTCCTATTATTCTTACAATATTAGTATGATCATAAGAATATTAACAATTCAAAGAATAACTAAAATGTAACTCAATTCATAAGCATCATATGATTCCGTTCAACCCATTTATCATAAATGAAGTTCTATCTAAATTCATGTTATGATATTTAACATATCCAAATTAGACCCCAAACGTACTTTACTTTATTCTTGATAATTCAATCCTTATCATATTAGGTTTCCAACACAAAAGACTACATATCATTTAAAGTTTTCTAGAGTAAGATATGCCCATTTCTTTACTACATAGATAATCCGCCCTATAGAATCCTCTATCATTCCATCAACTTCTAGGAATTATCATAATTTTTATACATCATAACTTTATATGATCTTCCATAAAATTTCAACAAACATATTGAATAATACAAAATTAAAGTCTCATAATTTTTAAGGTTCATTTGCTATGTCAAGAAAAACATCGAACACATGGTGTGCATACTTACTCTTTTAGGGCAGATTCTATACATGAACTTCAAACTATCACCGAAGATTCATTTATTGTTATTTTTACATACTTTTCGGATATTTTATACATATATGAGTGTATTTTAATCTCCAACTATAATTATTCAATTCAAATAAGTATACAAAAAGATATATAAATTTGAATCCACAAGGTTTCCAATCGAACAATATAAAGGAATGAAATTTTCATAAACAATTGATGATTTGTATTATTTCAACAAGTAATATAAGAAAAATAACAAGATTTCAGGGTAGAATTACCTTAGGGACTTTTACGTAATTTCTACGAATTTTTCTCCAATTTTCCTCCTCACGTTTTCCTTCCCAAACATCCCGATTCTCTTTCATCAAGGTAAAAATCTTTCATGGATGAAATATGATGAAGGAGGAGCTTATTTTAATTGTTTAAATTCGACCAAACCCACCTCCCTTTCCAACCAATCAAAACAAACCATTTGTTATACTAATAAGACAAAATATTACTTAACGAATGGACAGATTTGCCCCTGTTTCATAATTTCAGCATAACTCTTTACTCGAACCTCTGTTTTACACACCGTTTGTTGTGTTAAGAACCTAATTCATATATATACAACTATATAGTTTTCACCTCAAGTCAGTTGTTATATTATGACAGTCAAAACTAGTCTCCAATATGAACATTCCTATCGAAAGCTTCAAAATTTTGTGTTTGTAACTAATTTGATATTTCATGCTTTATTAAAGTAGGATTAGACTAAACATAATTATATAAAATTATATATATTAATAACACATTACTCATATCACATAATCTAAGCATGATTCAAAGACTAATTGATCATAATTATATCCGGATTGTCAGAACTCTCCCCTGTTAGGAAATTTCATCCCTGAATTTTACATACCTGGGTTGTTCACATAAAACAAACACGAATATCGTATTTTCATGATATCATTGCTATCCCATGTAGATTCTTCCATGGAATGCCTTCTCCACACAACTTTCACAAGTGGAATCACTTTAGATCTCAATATTTGTTCTTTTCTATCCACAATATCAAGTGGTTCTTCCACATAACTCAAGTGTTCCTTCAACTCAATAGGTGATTCAACCAATACATGCGAAGGGTCTACTACATACTTTCTCAAATAGAAACATGGAAAACATCATGTAATCGGGCTAGCTCCGACGGTAATGCTAACTTGGAGGCAACCATCCCGACTTTCTCGAGAATTTTATAAGGTCCAATGTAGCGTGGACTCAATTTCCCTTTCTTTCCAAATCTCATAACTCCTTTCCATGGCTATATCCGAAGAAACACATAATCCCCTTTCTGGAATTCCAAATCTTTTTGCCATTTATCTGCATAACTTTTTTGTCTGCTTTGAGTTGTTCTCATTCTATCTTGAATAATCTTCACTTTTCAGTGGTGACATCAATCAACTCTGGACCCTCTATCTTCCTTTCACCAACTTCACCCCAACATATCGGTGTACGACACCGTCTAACATACAATGCTTCATATGGCGCCATACCCATAGTATATTGAAATCTATTGTTATATGCAAATTCTATTAAAGGCAAAAACTCATCCCAATTACCTTTGAAATCAAGCACACAAGCTCTAAGCATATCCTCCAAAATCTGTTTGGTTCATTCAGACTACCCATCCATTTGAGGATGAAAAGCTATACTAAACTTGAAGTTAGTACCCATAGCATACTATAAACTATCCCAAAATCGGGATGTAAAAGTAGGGTCCCTATCTGAAATAATAGAAACAGGTCCTCCATGCAATCGAATAATTTCGTTAATATACAATCTCGCATACCTATCAACTGTATACGTAGTCTTGACTGCTATAAAATGAGCTGACTTGGTCAATCTGTCCACCACTACCCAAATCGAATCTGACCCTTTTTGAGATTAAGGAAGACCAACCACAAAATCCATCGTTACATGATCCCATTTCCATTCAAGTGTTGGTAATGGCTGAAGCAAACCCATAGGTTTCTGATGTTCCACTTTCACTTGCTGAAATATAAGGTAACAAAATCAGTTATTTCCTTCTTCATATTATTCCACTAATAATGCTCCTTCAAATCCCTATACATTTTAGTACTACCAGGATGCATAGTATAAATTGAATTATGAGCCTCTTCTAAAATTTTCGCTTCCAATTCATCCATATTAGGTACACATAATCGTTGCTTATATAATAAAGTGCCATCATTAACAATACAAAAATCGTCAGACTTACCACCTCGGACATCTTTTCGTTTCTTCTCAAGAAAAGGATCCTGACTTTGTAATTTACAAATACGGGTTGCTAACAAAGGCCTCGTGCTCACATGAGCAAATAATATGTCCCCATCTGCTAGTTGCAATTCTACTCCCATCAATTTAAATTCCATAACATGGGCGACTCTAGCACACTGAATACAAGATAACCTGTCCGAAGCCTTTCTTGGATGGTAGTGAATTGTACAGTCATAATCTTCAATTAGCTCCATCCACTGCCTCAGCCTCAAATTCAATTCTTTCTGAGTAAATAAATACTTAAGACTTTAATGGTCGGTAAAAATTTCACACACTTCACCATACAAATAATGATGCCACAATTTCCGAGCAAACACAACAGCAGCAAGTTCTAAATCATGCGTAGGATAATTACGTTCATTTAAGGAATTATCTAGAAGAATAAGTAATAACCTTACCATGCTTCTGTCACACCCCGCCTAATTCTGGCGTCGGCCGCCACCAAAACTAAACCGGGCGTGAACTAAATAAAATATCATTCTTAGCATGAGACAGATATGAGACATAAATAAATCAGTCCATAAGATAAACAATTGAGTCAATCTAAAATGATCACAAATAACTAAGCGATAAAAGATCCATCACATGATAACTCCAAAAATCCAATCTCCAATAATGATTAAATAAAATCTGAAAAATCCCAACATAAATCCTCTAAAGAACTTTGGAACCGAATGGCCCAATAAAACTCCAAAGAAGTACCATAATACGACTGGAAAAGAAAGTCTAACTAAACTATGCCATAAAGTAAATATCTCCAGCTACACCTCCAATGATAACTCTGATAAACTTATGCAGCTTCTCCAAATTAAATCCTGAAAAAGATTAGTCAACGCATGGGTCAGAGCCAAAGCCCTGAGTAAGAATACACACTACTCTCCTCAAATAGGATCCTTTAATCCAGACAGTAGAATTATACGCAATAAATATCACGATAGGATATTTTAAATTAAACGGGATAATTAAACGCGATAATTATAATCTACTAACTACCCGCAAAAATCCCCATTTATAAAGGCACACCAATATGATTTTAAATTCCCAAGTCCCACGATGTTAATTTAATTAAATTAACCAACTTTTATTATAGTTCTCAGTTTTTATTAAAGTGTCACACTTCCCCTTGCCAATTGTCCTCTGACCTGTTTACTGTCGGCCCCGACACATGACAAGGTTCCACACACGACACGTCATAAATCGTCTTCTGACCCGTTTAAACTGTCGGCCCCGACACATTATGTCGCCACAAATTTTAATACCCGCTTTTATCTTAGGCATTAATTCTCAATTTCTCAATTTATAATCACCCCACCCTTTTAATCGATGTGAGATCCGCAAAATACCCCTTAGTCCAATAACTAAGGGTCCCCAAGTTATCAATACGTCCAATCCTATGTATAGGAGGATTTTCTATAATAAATCTTAACTTAGTCTCATGCTTAGGCTAGCGTAACGACGATAAAGTACCAAAAATTAGACCACCTCCAAGATGATAAAAATGCGATAATCTACCCTCACTAGTCCCATACATAGAAGGCGTAAATCATCAAAAGGCATACCCACTAGTTCCATACCTAGAGGCATTCTAAAATATAGGGAGAGAAATAATACCCAACAACCCGTCGTCACAAAGATATTTAATAATACCAACAAGTCACACAAATAAGAATAATTAATCAACATATAAAACTGCGCATGATAGTCCAAATAAATTAAATCTTTAATTTAATTACCACAACGTCAATAATACCCAAATAATCTCATTTAATTATTTTAAATTAAATATACCAAGTTTTCATCATATATATATATATATATATAAAGCCAAATTTTATTATCTCAACATGTATTTCATGAGTTATACGCACCCAAAAATTATTTATTTTAAAACTAGTTTTTTTTTCTACATGCAACCCACACCAATAAAATCCAAAATCACTCATGAATCCTACGTACCCAAAGGGTTATGAATATTATTCAGATTAAAAGATTTTGTAAAAACAGCCCCATAATTAGTATCCACCTTTTCTAATTAAGTTACTAATTATTTTTAAGAAAACATGTAATTAAGTGTTTAGGCGACACTTAAAACGCATAATACTAAAGGAAAAGAATAGAGTATTCGTGCCTGTGAAGATCGTGTTGAAAATCTGATTAGACATCTAAATTCCTTGTGAAAAATTAGCAAAAGAGTGTTCTTGAACGATCTTGATTAAACCTCAATTAAGCCTTCAAAAACTTGTGCCAAAACTTGTGACAAAAACTTGATTTTGTTGAAGGTTGACGATTATGAGTGAGAGGAAAAATATTTGGAAGTGTTCTCTGGTGAAAAATTGGAGAAAAAATGATTATGAGAAGTCCCCCTACGGATTAACAAGGTTATATAGTGATTAGGAGTCCTAATCCTACACAAACTCTAAAAACAGCTTACAACGCACGTTCTCTGGGAGGGTCGATCGATCTACCCCGGGGTCGATCGATCGATCACCCCGAAAAACTGACAGTTCGCCTAAAAAATGACTATAAGACAAAATATTGAAAAATCAATATAAAATCCGTTTTAACTCCGATTTTAATTCCGCTTGAAGTTTTATTCTTCTAAAGCATAACCAACATAATTAGCCAATAAAAATGATTAAACTCAAAAATTTATTTTTCTCAAACATTTCAATTAATTAATTAAAATAATAAATAAAAACACGGGGTGCTACATACTTTCCCACTAGCAAAGAATTTCGTCCTCGAAATTAGACGAAGCATACACATCAACACGTAAATCTCGCAAAAAAAAATGGCTCATATATGCCTGCCCGTAGAACGCCATAATTGGGCGCCCATACACCCAATCCTATGCGCACCTACCCCACGAACAACAAAATAATATATATATCTCCTATATGCATATGCATAACTATGAAAATAATGGCGTACCATACGCTCTCACAAATCCCCCACTCGATCCTATATCCGAAAGTCATCAAAATTCTAACTTCCTCAAATTAAATCTCAACATAAAAAATCGATACATACGGTAACTAACATCTGTACTAAAATCTCCAAAATAATCATCATCTCCAAAATCCATTATAAGGATCCCCACATCAAGCTTACTAATTCTAAACTCAATGTTTACAACATCCTTAACTCAAAACTTTACATCTCCAAGAAACACATCTAACACGTATGCTAGAACATCTACCTTAAGAAGTACGAATCAACAAAGGGAATCAAAGATCGACAACGCGAAAACTAAACGGATTCATAACCTACGAGACCTAAGACCATGCTCTGATACCATCTGTCACACCCCGCCTAATTCTGGCGTCGGCCGCCACCAAAACTAAACCGGGCGTGAACTAAATAAATTATCATTCTTAGCATGAGACAGATATGAGACATAAATAAATTAGTCCATAAGATAAACAATTGATTCAATCTTAAATAATCACAAATAACTAAGCGATAAAATATCCATCACATGATAACTCCAAAAATCCAATCTCCAATAATGATTAAATAAAATCTGAATAATCCCAACAAAAACCGTGTAAAGAACTTTGGAACCGAATGGCCCAATAAAACTCCAAAGAAGTCCCATAATACGACGGGAAAAGAAAGTTTAACTAAACTATGCCATAAAGTAATATCTCGAGCTGCACCTCCAATGATAACTCTGATAAACTTATGCAGCTTCTCCAAATTAAATCCTGAAAAAGATTAGTAGACGCATGGGTCAGAGCCAAAGCCTTGAGCAAGAATACACACTATTCTCCTCAAATAGGATCCTTGAATCCAGAAAGTAGCATTATACGCAATAAATATCACGATAGAATATTTTCAATTAAACGGGATAATTAAACGCGATAATTATAATCTACTAACTACCCGCAAAAATCCCCATTTATAAAGGCACACCAATATGATTTTAAATTCCCAAGTCCCACGATGTTAATTTAATTAAATTAACCAAATTTTATTATAGTTCTCAGTTTTTATTAAAGTGTCACACTTCCCCTTGCCAATCGTCCTCTGACCCGTTTACTGTCGGTCCCGACACATGACAAGGTTCCCCTTGTCAATCGTCCTCTGACCCGTTTACTGTCGGCCCCGACCCATGACAAGGTTCCACACACGACACGACATAAATAGTCCTCTGACCCGTTTAAACTGTCGGCCCCGACACATTATATCGCCACAAATTTTAATACCCGTTTTTATCTTAGGCATTAATTCTCAATTTATAATCACCCCACCCTTTTAATCGACGTGAGATCCTCAAAATACCCCTTAGTCCCATAACTATGGGTCCCCAAGTTATCAATACGTCCTATCCTATGTATAGGAGGATTTTCTAACATAAATCTTAACTTAGCCTCATGCTTAGGCTAGCGTAACGACGATTAAGTACCAAAAATCAGACCACCCCCAAGATGAAAAAAATGCAATAATCTACCCTCACTAGTCCCATACCTAGAAGGCGTAAATCATCAAAAGGCATACCCACTAGTCCATACCTAGAGGCATTATAAAATATAGGGAGAGCAATAATACCCAACAACCCGTCGTCACAAAGATATTTAATAATACCAACAAGTCACACAAACAAGAATAATTAATCAACATATAAAACTGCGCATGATCGTCCAAATAAATTAAATCTTTAATTTAATTATCACAACGTCAATAATACCCAAATAATCTCATTTAATTATTTTAAATTAAATATACCAAGTTTTCATCATATATATATATATAAAAAACCAAATTTTATTATCTCAACATGTATTTCATGAGTTATACGCACCCAAAAATTATTTATTTTAAAACTAGTTTTTTTTTCTACATGCAACCCACACCAATAAAACCCCAAATCACTCATGAATCCTAAGTACCCAAAGGGTTATGAATATTATTCATATTAAAAGATTTTGTAAAAACAGCCCCATAATTAGTATCCACTTTTTCTAATTAAGTTACTAATTATTTTTAAGAAAACATGTAATTAAGTGTTTAGGCGACACTTAAAACGCATAATACTACATGAAAAGAATAGATTATTCATGCCTAAGAAGATCGTGTTGAAAATCTGATTAGACATCTGGATTCCTTGCGAAAAATTAGCAAAAGAGTGTTCTTGAATGATCTTGATTAAACCCCAATTAAGCCTTCAAAAACTTGTTACAAAAACTAGATTTTACTGAAGGTTGACGATTATGAGTGAGAGGAAAAATATTTGGAAGTGTTCTCTGGCGAAAAACTGGAGAAAAAGTGATTATGAGAAGTCCCCCTACGGATTAACAAGGTTATATAGTGATTAGGAGTCCTAATCCTACACAAACTCTAAAAACAACTAACAATGCACGTTTTCTGGGAGGGTCGATCGATCTACCCCGGGGTCGATCGATCGATCACCCCGAAAAACTGACAGTTCGCCTAAAAAATGCCTATAAGGCAAAATATTGTAAAATCAATATAAAATACGTTTTAACTCCGATTTTAATTCCGCTTGAAGTTTTATTCTTCTAAAATCATAACCAACATATTTAGCCAATAAAAATTATTAAATTCAAAAATTTATTTTTCTCAAAAATTCCAATTAATTAATTAAAATAATAAATAAAAAC